>MU158781.1:816784-1059654 GCA_015888305.1 Antheraea pernyi | reverse complement strand
CTATTTATCCAGGCAGAGCTTCGCCTTACAGTAACTTCCACATAGGAGTGCGTGCAGATCGGCGACATCTTGCCCTTTATATGCTGAACTCCCACCAATGTAGTCTCACACCGGGGTGAATAATGAATAGCCGATAACTTCTACCAATAGCGTTCGAGGTCATTAGTAACACCCCCGATAAAGTCAATAGCGCGGTATCGCAGGTCAATAGTGGTTCCCCGGGTGGCGTTGTAGTCTCGCCTCTCGGGTATGTCATAGCGGTACTGGGCGTAGTCATTAACACTCAGCCATCCTGCAATAGCCGTGTCCCACGGCGGTCATAGTCTATTTCCACACCCTAATCTGAAGACTGAACAAGAACAAAATACGAGTAACTTGCTTTATGACACCGATAATACATGGCCAAGATGATTCAGTATATTCTGATGTATCCATTTATCACATAACGGATTACCGATAGTCGGCAGTAATCACCTGATGGTTCCGTATATATGTAGTAGCATTGTGGAGATCATACAGCGCTCACACAGTATTTAACGCTCACACAGTATCCAGCAATTACTAGCTATCTACATTACAGTAATCACATAGTACATAGGTACAGTAACCTCATAGTACATACGGCATATTAATCACGTAGTACTTTATATGCGGAACTCCCACCAATGTAGTCTCACACCGGGGTGAATAATGAACAGCCGGTAACTTCAACCAATAGCGTTCGAGGTCATTAGTAACACCCCCGATAAAGTCAATAGCGCGGTATCACAAGTCAATAGTGGTTCCCCGGGTGGCGTTGTAGTCTCGCCTCTCGGGTATGTCATAGCGGTACCGGACGTAGTCATTAACATATGTCATGTAACAAACCCTGTACTGAATCTTGGCCACTAAATGAACCTATGATTTAAAAGAAAGATCATCAGAATCCGTTCAGTTATTTTCGAGCAATGAACAGACAAACAGAGAGTATATAAGAATTATATAAAATTATATATAAAAGAATATATATAAAAGAAGGCATAGGCATAATTACCACGCCAGCCCACGACGTATTAGCGATTCCAAACTTCGAGAAATCGAGTTGTACAATTTCCTTCGTACTGTTGTAATGTGAAAAATTAAAAAAAAAACATTTAATACATGCTGAAAGAATTGTAAAATAGAGACTTAGCAAGTGTTTTCGACTTCGCGGTCCAGCCCGAACTAACTATGAAAATCCTTAAGTTAAACACGTAAGATCGGTGTAGATCGAAAAGTGCCGACCAGGCACCTAATCATTAATAAGGTACTCGATCCTGCGGACATTTTTTTTTTATAGTAACAAAGCAAAATGACTGCACTATGCCCGATAGTAAGCACAGTACAATCCAAAAACAATGGCGACCACCGATCGACACACTATCCATCGCCGGTCGCCGCTGTCATACCGGCCTGCGAAAAGCTGGATATGCACAGGCTGATCCCGAAACGCGACCCGCAAAAGTGAATCACTATGACGAGCTTTTTCGCCATATACATGGTGATTGCGACCCAGTCAGGCTGTAAAAACCTACCACCCCGCTTTCGCCATTGCCTCGTTTGTTAATCAGCAGATGCACCACGTGCAGGTGAGGTTGGCTTGGGTGTCTCAAGTCATACGATGTTAATCGACACCCCTTACACCCCATCCCACACATCGAATTGGATAGGTGCTGTTTGTTGATTTTCTCTTGGTTGATTGGTTAAACCACATCACGGCTTTAACTGCGTCTGATCTAACCGGTCTTTACTACGTAATTATTAGTAATTCCTGCATCGTATAGTTGGGGAATGATTTAAAAACGTTTTATAAAATGCATTTAGTCGATCAGTCAGGGCCAATTAACACTCTGTAGGCACTGTATTTATCCGGGCAGAGTTATGCCTTACAATAACTTTCACATAGAAGTGCGTATAGACCAACGGCATCTTGCCCTTTTATGTGACAAACTGTGGAAGTCAAAGCAATTACTATTTACTCAAATTTAACCAAAATAATTTAGTAACACAAATATTTATAACGATCGAATTATTGTTATTTAAGTAATATATCAATTCTATATAATCGTTCTTATTTATGTATAGAATTGATGTATCTAATATAGTGGCGCTAGTGTTAATGTTTCGGTGGCGTTGTAGTCTCGCCTCTCGGGTGTGTCGTAGCGGTACCGGACGTAGTCAATAACAAACGTTTTTAATGGATCCAGATATAAATCGGACAGACAGACAAACATTATTTAAATGACAAATTCTAGATAGCTTTGTTTTTCTTTATATCATAGGATGCATACGAACAGGTGGGTCATCTGATGTTAAGTGATCATTGCCGTCCATAGACACTAGCAACACCAGGGGAGTCGCAAATGCATTGCCAGCTGTTGTTGGGGGAAAGGGGAGGAGGAGGGAGGGTTGAGAGGAGGGGAGGTGGGTCTCCAACGCTCTCACTGACCGAACGAAACGCAACAATGCAAGCACTGTTAATTCACGTCGGTGTTTCTGAGGGTCGGGTGTCTCTACCGCCTACAAAAATGATACGAATCTAAGGTACTGATGCCATTTTTTTTTTTAAAATTTCATTATTTATAGTTTACCAAACTTATACGAAAGCACAGGCACTTGCTAATAAAACTATCAAATAAGTGATATTGCCTCTTGTAGTCATTCAGGCAGATGGTGTTTCAGTTACCAAGTTAACCAATAACATAATTATTATGCCTTGAAATATATATGAACGCGGTTTGTCAAAATCCTGTAGAAATGTGTCTA
Source organism: Antheraea pernyi (assembly GCA_015888305.1). Classification (NCBI taxonomy): domain Eukaryota; kingdom Metazoa; phylum Arthropoda; class Insecta; order Lepidoptera; family Saturniidae; genus Antheraea; species Antheraea pernyi. The sequence goes on along the minus strand of MU158781.1, from coordinate 1,056,870 downwards.
GTCTAGCTGTTATTATCTGACGCAACATCGTTTTGACCCACTATATGTGTGTTAATTAAAAATTAAATTAAGAAAATTCAAGATATCCGCCATACTGCTATAAGAAAGAAAACAATCTACTGACGCTCTCAGTTACTCACAAAAGCTATGATGGCGATGGACTGGACATTTAGCAAGGCTAAGTGGTAACCGCTGAATTACGGAGACAATAACATGGACAAGCCCACTAAGACATTGAAAAAGATGAAGACCCAATGCACTCTGGGCAGACGATATCACAAAAGTAGCAGGTACTCAGTAGCCGCGAGCGGTTGAAAATGTAGAATACTGGCCATCTCTGGATGAGGCATTTGCCTTTCTTGTTAACAAAATACAAGCCTTGACTATATTCAATAAATCAAATTAATATATTATTCTGTCCAATGTAACATTAATTCCAAAACTAATAAATCTTTAACTATATTATGATATAATGTTATAAATGTCAATTATATTTGTCCGAAAGAGCTAACTACTGAGTCGGCATCGCTTCAAATTCAAACATTTATAAATTAGTTTTTCGAATTTATGAAAAAGGTGAGCTTTTCCATAAAACTTTGGCTCTCACATTTAAAGTAATAGCCAAGGAGATTCTTGGCAACACCTTGATTTAAATTAACATGTTAATATCTACTAGTGGGCGCCCAGTGGTCGACATTCGACCATAGTTCATTGATTTTGTAAAGGGATAAATATATAGTTGTATGTTATAATGTCATTGTTGAATGTAGAATGAAAAAGGGTAATTGGAACGTAAGAGTAAAATAATACATACAGTCGAGCATAGCAACCTCCTTCACAACCTTTTTCGAAGTCCATTATTGACGAATGTCAAAATGTCTTTTTTATTTACATGTGTGTATATGTTGTGTAAAATTCTAGCAGTAGTGTGAGTAATGTATATTTTAATTAATGTAATATACTTGTAATGCATTTTATATTAAAAAAAGGTTTCTGCACTTCTCCGCCATATAAACTTAAACTATGCCAAATTTCACGTCCATCCGTTCGCCCAATTCCGTTAAAAAGGGATACAAAGTTTAGGCTTCACGTATTAATATATAAATATTTGTACTGACAGCAAAATCATAGACACTTCAAGATTATTTACTTTATGAGATTTCATTATTATATCTCAAGAAACCGTTCGCAATAGACGAATAACTCATAAATTCAAAGCTTACTCGTAAAGGGTAGAAGGCTAATAATAGTAGGATTCAAGAAAACCCACTCGGAGGATTGATTTGGTGTTGCCACTACGATTAGTTCCCGCGGTGTATAGGAAAAATTCATAGGGCTATGTATTCTACTATATTACTTTATATTAGATACTACGGTCATCTCAGATGACCATATTTTATGATATTAATTCACTTTTTATCATCTTTAAGATTTAATTAATTTTATTTGTAATCGTGAATTTACAAACCATGTTATTGTAATTTTGAAATCTACGTGTTTTAAGTTATATTCATTTGACATTATCAAACCTAATTTAAGAAAAAACATTGACACATAATCTGCATACATCAATAAACCAATTTAAGTTAATATCCATTATATATAATTTAACTTATGCTGTATGACAGTTTCTTAAAGATTACATTCATAAATATATATTTCACCATCAAAATAAAGTTTCATTCTATATTAGACTATCTATATATACATATAATAAGAATATAAATCTAATGTGTCTGTACTTATTCGAATTTTGTTAAAAAAATTGTTGCAGGTGTCTCGGAATAATTAATAAAATATATTTCAATCATTTTTAGAAATGTCTGTCTGTCTGTCTATCTGTCTGCCTGTCTGTTTCTATGAACACGCATCACTGCTAAAGTATTAGATTTGCAATAAAACCACACCAAGAAAATCATAAAACATATCGTTGGAAATAATCTTCTTTATAATAATCTAATTTTCTAATAATCTTTGATTAATTGAAATCGGTTCAGTCTATCAGAAGTTATTGTAATTTTAATGATCACACGGCGTCGTGTATATTCGAGAGAAAAGTAGATAATCGAATAGAGTTAATTCAATCAGATGACTGTATTAATCACTGGTTTTTACATAAGGTTCCACGCGGACGTAGTTGCGGGTACAGCTAGTATAGAATAAATATGTAATATATATTACCATATGATAACCGTCAATGTCGTTAAAAACCATATATCTCTACAAAACACACTCTTTTAAAGGATACAAAATAAGATATAACAAATTATGATTGGAAAGCCTGGAATATAATATGGGTACCAGGGCAATAGGCTATATATCATCATGCGAAGACTAATAGGAGCGGAGCATTAACGAAGAACGTTTCAAAATCGGGTATTTTTTCCCTTTTGAGAGCTTTCTAGGGTGGTAGCTAGTTAGGTGAACTTACAAATGTTCTACCACCGTGTTATGGTTTCATTTCATCGTTGTTCTTCAACAAAATCACCGGCTTATTCCTAATTATTTGAACCTATGTTGATATGATATTTATATATTTACTTTGTTGATACATCAACGAAACTATAACAAAAATGATACAAATATATTAACCCATAAATCAAATCAAATCAAAAATACTTTATTCACTTTAATAAGGCACTTATGAACATCAAACACTACCACCGGTTCGGAAAAAAAACCCAGTCATCGAGTAGAACCGGCAAGAAACTCGATCGGGTACATTTGTTTAACATATATTTCCAATACATCATACAATAGCTTTTAGTGGATGCACAGAGAGGAGTCAATTCCATACATCACTATCATTCACATACTCATCCACTCTATAATATCCTTTTGAAACGAGAACCCTTTTGACGTGGTGCTTAAATTTACAGTCCGGCAAATCGGTAACATGCTTTGGGACTTTATTGTAGAACCTAACACTATTACCTAAAAAACTATTACTGGTTTTATTAAGTCTGAAACATGGGATCACTAATTTATTACAGTTTCTAGTATTTAGATTATGCCGTTCTTTTACTAAATTTAGTTTTTCAAAGTTTTTACGGACATACATTAAATTATCAAGAATGTATTGGGAGGGCAGAGTTATGGTACCGAATTCCTGGAATTTCGTTTTTAATTATTTGCGAGGCCCCATATTATATATTGCCCGAACGGCTTTTTTTTGTAATAAAAATGTCGTGTCCACCTCAACAGCCGTGCCCCATAGCAGAATGCCATAAGACATTAAGCTATGGACGTAAGCGAAGTAGACTAACCTAGCAGTGGCAATATCTGTAAGCTGGCGAATCTTACGTATTGCGAATGCAACGGAACCTAATCTGCTCGCCATTTTTTAAATGTGATTTAGATTGTAATTTAGAATCTAGTGTAATTCTCAAGAATACAGTATTGTCAACTAACCCTAACAAATTCCCTTCGATCTTGATTCTACTATCAACCTGTCTAACATTGGGTAAAGTAAAGTAAATATTTCGTTTTATCTGCATTTAGCAATAGGTTATGTAACGCAAATCAATGACAAATTTCATTTAAAGTATTATTCAGATGCCCAACCTCTGAATCTATCCTTTTCACTTTAAGTATTAGAGAAGATCGTCTGGAAAAAGCACCATGTCAGCAGAGTTATTAACCACTAGCGGTAGATCGTTTATGTATATTAAGAACAAAATCGGCCCTCAAATGGAGCCCTGCGGGATACCAATTCGAGCAAACGATCCTGTAGAGGTTCAGTTCAGGACAGTGTCAAGCATCTTTACAGATATGTACATCTTCTGGCATATTTTATTGCAGCATCATTTCAACTATAAGAAACGAATACAGGTTAAACTTTCTAGCGAATTATACTTTAACAATAAATCAACATGCTTATAACTGAAATAGTCTTAACCAATGTTTTTTGAAAGAGCAGTGAAATATATCAATATTAACAATATTGGTACTAACTTCATTATACAAATGTTTATAATTGTAAATGTTTAATATTCAGTATGCAGGCAAATTTTAACACCTTGACTGCCTGGCCGTAAATCATGTTTATTTCAAGATGCCACGGATGAATTTGTCAACTGTAAATCTAGTGCTCTGATCACAAATGAGCACCGTATCACAAAAGAAACCATGGTCAGTCATATGTGATCAACGTGGTAGTCAAAATGTTAATAAATACCTTATCATAATTTATAAGTACAGAAAAATAAGCTTTCAAAAATGTTATTACAGTATTGTTCCCGAAGGATAAATTAAATATATCAGTTACCAGAAGCTGGTACATTATAACGTTGATATTATGTGATATATGAAGGTCAAATTAAATCGTCTGTTTTGAATTGCTCTTATTAACTTTATCTACTACATTTACGTGAAACGAGTGTGGGTTTGTTGATAATAAATGTCAGGATATGGTTTTATCGCATGTGTTATTATATAGCTGCTTGGCTCAATATGTTTTATTTTGTCGACCTAACTTGTGGTTACAATTTTATCTGATGTTAAATGACCATGTAGTAGAATACGCCAAGCTTAGAAAACTACAATATTACATGTTTGTGTGTGTACTGTCAAATTCAATAATTATTTTTTATACTTATTCATAAGCTACTTTCCGCTTGCTTAGTTGGGCATTAACAAAATGGCAAAGAGCTAATCGAATTAAAAAAAAAACAGAATGTGTTTTAAAGATATATCATAGAAGTAAACCTTTGTATTACAGGGCAACCCGGATAACCCACCTTCCCACCCCCCTTCCCAACTCCCCCTCACCCAAACACAGGGTGGTAACACACTTGCGACTCTTCTGGTGTTGCAAGTGTCTATGGCCGGTGGTGATCACTTAACATCAGGTGACTCACCTGTTCGTTTGCCCCCTATGATAAAAAATAAATAAAAAAAATAATACAACAAAGGGCCAACATCCCGCGTTGTTACCAGGCTATCACCCATCCAAGTACTAACCACGTCCAACGTTGCTTAACTTCGGTGATCGGACGAAAATCGGTGTTTTTGAACACTAATTCGATACAGTGTTTACCCCCATCGCTTTACGTCAAACAAAAAAGTAGCCGATCACAATTTCAAAGTTCTCTCATAAGAAGTATCGCTTCAAAAAGAGGTCTTCAATTTCCATATCGCTTTGTCATATAGTATGCTGATATTTTGTCGTACGTTCTGTAGTTTTGACATGATTGAACCCCAAAGGAACATCATTATCATCTTCTTACCCTTATCCCACCTAAGTAGGGTTGGTATAACATGTTTCCCTTTTCCCCTCTCCCCTATCAGGTGTCAACTCGGTATTCACCACTTTTTACACACATATCATTTTACACACAATCCATCCATCCCTTTTTCGGTCTTTCTCTACTCCTATATCCATCCGCCATCATATTAAAGACTTTTCTAGTTATATAGTTTTCATCTCTACTTATGACATGCCCATACCACGCTAACCTCTCACTCCTCAACTTCTCTGTCACTGGTGCTATTTTTATACTTTCAAAGGAACGCATAATAATCTAATATTTAAGAAAAACATAATTCTAGACGAATGTAAAATATCACTATATATTATAAAACAAATAAATCTACCACATCTGTCTGTTCGTCATGAATTCAAAAACTACTTAACGGATTTGCATGCGGTTTTCACCAGTAGATAAATTGATTCATGAGGAAGGTTTTTTTATGTAATTTGTCAACCTTTTTTTATTAGCAGGGCGGGACAACGTCCGCCGGGCCCGCTAGTTAATTATAATAGATAATTGCAACGTATTACAAAATGTAAACAATTAGATTTAAAGAGGTTAATGTTAGAAAAACCTATTTATTATGTGTGTGGGAGCATACAACTAATTACATTAACAATATGTATGTACACGAACCTTAAGTGGAGAGAATGGTCATAATTATTCAGCTCGACGATTACCTAATATTTTTTATTTTCCTCCCCTTTTTCTTAGTAATGGGTGTGTAGATCACTTTTGATGCTTCTACTTAATTTTATCTTTATCTAGAAACTAGCCTCTCTCCGCGACTTTGTCCGCGTGGAATAGTAAGGGTTAACGGTAACACGAAGCGAAAGCTCTCAAGAGGAAAAAAAACGATTTTGAAACATTCTTCATTGGTGCTCCACTCTTATTGGTCTTAGCTTGATGGTTTATAGCCTATAACCATCGTCGATAAATGAGCTAAATAACACTGAAGGAATTTTTCAAATTGGCCCAGTAGTTCCTGAGATTACCACCTACAACTTCACAAACTCATAAAACTTTACATCTTTATAATATTAGTATAGATGAATTCAAAAGAGATTACGATCCTATTTAAGCTTGTCTACAAATAAATAATTGTTTTTTAAACAGTAACGATATGGATCGGCTTCAACCATCACACATTTTACATCAGTCGCATTCACATTGCTGTATTAATAAATGCCTTTTTAGGGCTTAAATAGAGTACCAAGAAAAAAAAACAGCCAAATAAATGCAACAGTTCTAAAGTGATGCGATTAAACACATTCGGCAATTCTTTTTAAAGGAAAAACTTCTTTAGACGTGTTGAGCGGTATTTTTGGCTGGAGATACATTTATAATTTCGCGTCATGACACGCTACGTAAGCATAACCGGCCGTATTACGCTTGCGCGGCTTGCGTCAGACTAGCGACCCGTAGTATAGGAGCTTGTGAATATGTAATATTGATATTTTGCAGCTTATCATATGTTTAATTGATTAAATGACTTTATGAAATCGTATACAATTATTGCTCCGAGTGACAATCATATATATTAATACGTGCCTAAACTAAGCCTAAACTTTGTATCCCTTTTTAACGGAATTGGGCGAATGGATGAACGTGAAATTTGATATAGTTAAAGCTTATATGGAGGAGAAGTGCAGAAAGCTATTTTATTAAATTAAATATAAAATATAAATATTATATTATAATATAAATATTTTATATAAAAATTTTACACAACACATACACACATGTAAATAAAAAAGACATTTTGACATCTGTCAATAAAGGACTTCAAAAAAGATTGTGAAGGAGGTTGCTATGCTCGATTGTATGTATTATTTTACTCTTACGTTCCAATTACCCTTTTTCATTGTACATTCAACAATGATATTAACCCTAATAAAATTCAAACTTAAAAAAATCAAAGTATTATGGTCGAATGTCGACCACTGGGCGCCCACTAGTAGATATGAAAACCACACTAATGTTAATGTTTTCAATAAAAAATTCTGAAACTTAAATATTGTCATTCACACACACTGTAATTTATATGAAAATTCAAAACAGAACACATTTATTTCATTGTTTTGAGTTTTCACTTCTGTCGCCAGTCCTTATGATGGCCTTGACTTTTTATTTATTTATATAGATACAGATTTTTGTTTATTTCTATAATACAATTTACAGGAATACAATTTACTTAAATTACAGGATTTTAATTTACAATTTGAAACGCTGTCTGGTTTCATCTGGTCTAAGTCTGGTTCATAAGGTTAAGGCTATTGCGAAAAACATAGAAATGATATTGTCTTAATTATTTTTATAATTGTGCAATACCTTTTCTTTGGAACTAATCTTCTAGTAGATTGTTACAGCCACTGTCGAGCACGTACTGTATTATATTACAAGTTTCTTGCGATCATTTTCAATTAATTGACAAGATGGTGGCCATCTTGTTAAAACTTTCCGGGGAGATTTTGTCGCAAGTTAGAAACCATGCTCCGTGGAAATATTTTCCATCCATTTCACTTGTGCACAATAAATTACAAAATAAAAAAAAATATATACATTATAAAATATAAGGGCACATGACATTCCAAGATTCTACCAAAAATTCCGTCATACAAATTTTATTGGCATAGACGTATTCCAGGAATTGTACGTCGAACGCCTGGCAACACAGCCAGTGAGCGACGCTCCATTTAAACGGGAGGTCGCGTGTCGCGTTACGAACCCGCTCTAAATTCGAATTTCCCGCGTCAGCTTTACTGACCTGTAAAATACAATTGTATTTTTATTCTGTAGTTATAAATTTCGCGTTAAATTGAAAATGCAGTTTGTTGTTTTTACATAGTGCATCTAAATTATAGTGATTTTGTTCGATCTCCAGATGGATGAATCGTGACTAGTGGATTGGATATTCGATAACCATTCATAAAATAGATAAGAAGGTTTCATTGTATCGAATACAGCCTTATTTTTATTTCTATTTAAGCGTTTCTAAAAGAAATACTGATTTCTTTGTACTATGTTTTCTGTTTTCCTTTTCTCGGCAATGAATTGGAACATATGAACGTTATTGTTGTGGAGCTGTGTAATAAAATACGCTCAAATAATTCTGACATGTATTATAATTATGTGCATTATTATTACAATCACTAACTAGTATATTTTTGAAGTGAAACTTCTTTAGGCGCATAAGGGTAACATTTTTACAGATATAACGTCACGCAGGTATGCAACGGAAGTGACGTCATTTGCAGTAAGATTTGCGGATTTTTCATCTATTTTTCAAGTCTCAGAAATATAAAGTTGTAGAATAAAATAATAAATAAGAAGTTAAAGAATTAATTTATAAGTCTTCTAAAAAAATTATATTATAATTATATTTAATCTATAATTATCCATTTAATAATAAAAAAATTTAATTAATTAAATTAATTTAATTGAATTAATCAATCTTTTTTTCTTATAAATTAGTTCGCTAAAGAAGTTTCACTTCTGACATGTGTACTTTGTAGGCACGCACTTTTTTACGGGATTTTTTCTTATTAATTTTTTACTATCTTATTTTTATTGTAATCTTGCAACGTTTTTATCCAATTTATTTTAATTTATTTTAGCATTATAGCTCAGTTCCTACAGAAAAGCGTAATGATATTCAACCCACATAACACACTGAAAAACCAGTAAAATCTTATCGAAATTGGTTGAACTGTTTAGGAGATTAGCCCGTACAAACAAAATACATCTCAATTTCATTATATATGTATACTCTGATCAATATCAACTCGTGGTGTGGTCTTTGTATTATTCAAATTAAATTAAAAACTACAGTAAATATATTTAAAACATTGTGATTTTATTGAATTTTATACGGTAAACTTTGCTTACCCGCGAATATCGAATCCGTGAATATTTCATGTATTTTTTACAAAAATTCCAGGGTTATAAAATAAAATAAAAATACGTCAAAATCAAATTAGTTTATTGAGAAAAAAAAACACCCGTATTTATTGTTATTTTTATTCAAATTGTGGTCTATAGAACTTATTGATTTGATACAGCCTGATATACCTATAAACCCAATAATCTAGTGGGATGGTAAATCCATATAAAAAACAACCCATAACAGTGATTTTCAACACATGTTTCAGTTTCAGGCAATGTAATAAATCTATGGAAGGTAGAGGTAAGGAGAAACAATCTCATATGAAGGACATATTGAAAGAGTGTCCAGCTCTAAGTTCCAAGATCTTTCAAAATGGCGCTAGCATAGGCAAAGGTTATGAATAAATAGTTCGAAATAATCTTGTAAATATAACCTTAAATAAGTGCTGTAAGAAAACTTGGTGTGTGATAGAAATTTTGTCAACCTTAAATAATGCTATTATGATTTTTGAGTATTTACTTTTACAAAACTTGTTAAAATAAGCTATATGTACATATAATAACAATGTGAATGTAACGTGTATGTACTGTTATATGTTTGTGAAAAGAAATTGACAGGTCTCCTAGAGAGTTAGTATTAAAATACATTTCAATGATTTTTTAGAAATGTCTGTCTGTCTATATGTTTGTCTGTTTGTTTGAAAATCGTAAAGCATATAGATTCGTTAAAATCTATTCAGTTTAACAGAGGTTATTCTAATTTTAATGACGACGCAACATAAATACGACAGAAAAGTAGATAATAGCAATTAGACTGAATACATTCGGATGACTTTATTAGTCAGTGTTGTACAACATCAGGTTCTACGCGGACGAAGTCACGGGCATAGCTAGTTGAACAATAAAGAACCCTGCTGTTACTGTAGCACCATTCTAATTTAACGCATTTGACAGACTCTTTTCCATTCACAGAGATGGTTCTCTTTACCTCTAACTCCATATTTAATACATATAACCTAACAAAATGCTTCGTGGCAAACATTACAGCGGCGACTGCCAATGGATTATAGATTTTTAGAACGACTTTGTCACAAAACTGCTTCGTGAATTTCGGAATGAAGTTCCTTAACGCTGCTTACAGTAAGAATCGACTGGTAGAAATCGTCACGTAAGGAAAGTGTGTGTGTACGTGCGAGTATTGACTTTCGAGCAGAGAGAATCGTGCGCTGCCAGTTGAGTGCGTCTCCTAACCTAACCTTAATCTGGAACGCATGGAAATTTTGCTGAAACATATCTTTGAAGTAAACAAACCACCGGTTCCCGCCTAAGCAACGTCGGACACGGCTAGTATCATGACCACCTAGGAACACCACATGACATTGACTTGTATTTTTTAGTTAAAATGTTTCCCTGTAATACAAAAGTTTCACTTCTATCGTCTGTCTTTCCGACACACCTTGTTTTTTATTTCTAGTTCTCTTATATAATTTAATAATTTATCAATAATTATTGATAAATGAATATTTTCATTTGATTCCTTTGTTTAAGGTAATTAATTCAATTCCTGGCGGGCATCTCCTGGCCGCACAATTTTTTTTTTGTACGTTCGGCAATTTTTTTCCTTTTTTCGCCGTTGCACTGTGAATAAGTATATCATGATCAAATTAAAAAATCGTAGTTCGAACGAAATTAATGGAATAACTTTTTTATATCATGTTGGTACGATTGTTTATACAAGTTTGATCTTTAATGTCAGTTCGTTCCATAGTTATATAGAAACTGGAAAAGTTTTGATTTGAAAAGTTCTTCTCGCTTTGAATGGTGAGTAAATAACGTATAGATAATGGTTCCATTATGAGTATTTAGTCAGTTGGAGAATCTAATAAAGTGTTCCAACTTTTTTTATTAAAACTAGCGGTTCTTCAGTGATCGACATTCGACCATATTTCATGTTTTTTTTTTAAGTTACAAAATTATTGTGTTTTTGTTAAATTGTGTACAACTATTATGTTGAAGTATGACAAATAAAGACAAAGGGGCGATGTTAAAGAAAAAAATCATCTCTATTATTTTTGTATAGATAAAATTAACTCTCGTCAGTAACTACTAAATAAAAAAAAATGAGCCGTTACGGGACGGCTGGCAGAGGTGAGACATCGAAATTGTTTTGTATAAGTTATATACCTAAAAGAACAGATTACGACAGGAATTATTTATTACATAAATATTCATTGTTATTAAATACAAAATACAAAAATCCAACTAGGCGCAGGCGCGGTGTGTTTGGCGGCTTTTATCAAAGGGCGCTAGGTCGTCGACGCGTGCCCCGTAACACTAGTATAACGAGTGGCCGATAAAACAATTAGGATCTTATTTTTATATCGATAGGGTTGCAAATGTTTTTGAGTATTTCTTTAATAGTGCTAAGTTCGTGTTTTGCGTCGCCACGTCGCGCCAAGGCACAATGAGGTTTACCCGCGCCTATACATGTTTCACATGAAAAGAGAAAATCGGTTGAGAAATAGATACTGAACTTTTTTGCCTACTTTTGCCTATTTGTACAGTTGTGTTTTAGCAATATAAAAATATTCTATATTGCATTTTGATAAGTAATTACTTGCTTAGAAAATCTATTCTGTTTTAAACTTTTTACTAAAATTTTGAATTCAGTGATTTTAAATTATTCTATACTGCAATTTACGTAGCGAAGATTAGAAGATTTTAAAATGCTTTTTAACTTTTTATCTAAAATAAGTAGCTTCATATAATTGATAATATAAATGCATAGATACTAGGAAAAAGTTATTATTTGAAATATCCTATAGTAACTCGCAGTTTCGCTTACCTTTTGACTTTATACCAGATGACTGTTTAAACTGCTCAACACCCTTCAATCCTTTGGTAGTTCATGGTCACATTTAACATATAAAATAATAATATCAAAACAAATACTAATAAACAACAAAGAGAACCTTAGTTAAAATTTGTTCTAAAACTTTTAAAAGTATAAGAACAAAACTTTTAAACATAAAAAAAATCACATCTAGTTTCAATGTACAACATTAAACGGGCACGGTCGAGGTACGGGACGCAGTTGAAATTGAGCGGCAGGCTGTGATTCATTGCTTTAATTATTGTTACACCAGTTCGTTTTAGCGTAAATCACCTGCCGTGTTATTACAAAAAATACATATTGAATACTTGCTTTAAAAATGTTTGGGTACTATCGTATTAAATGCACCGCGCTCACTGACCATTGCCGCGGCAAGCTCGCGTTGTCCTTTTCGCACGTCTAACCTAACCTAACGAAACCGAGATAAAAGAGCAAGATGTCGAACGTTCGGCGAGCGCGGTGCATTTAATACGAAAGTACCCAAATTTTTTCAATCCAAGTATTCAACACGTATTTTAACTTTTTTTGTAATAATGATGGTTAGTATATATCAGTTTTGTTTTTCTCTAGATAATTATTTAAAATATGATAATTGATTTAGAACCAGAAACGGCTACTCAATAACTACTATATACTATATACTCAATACTAGCGAGTTCTTAACAGCTTCACCGGACTACAGTAACCCCTGAAAATATAGCTGATGCTTAACAAGTCACCTGTATATCCCATGGAAGAAGTACATTTTTTGTGGGTGAAGGGTACCTAGCCTTCTCTGTACTCCTGACAACGGGTATGCGAAATTTCGTGATGATTGCTTAAATAGTGAAGGCGTGTAAATAGTAAATATTTAATAATAGTAAGGATTACAATTTACGTTGCAAATAGCATTTATTACTCCTGCTTTCTATGAGGATTTAATTATAACATTTAAAATTTTGTTTTTTTTATTTCTATTTTTAGGTTTTAGTAAAGTTTAAGTAGATTTGGCAGTGGACCTAGCAAATACGAATATATTACTTTTGATAAGTATTAACTTGGTTGGAAAGGCGGATCATGTCTTTTAATATTTTTACTAAAGCTTACTATTTTAACTATGTATTTGAAAATTATTATATATTATAAATTACATAATAAATATATATTTTTTAACATGGTTTTCCATGAAGGATACAATAAAAAATCTATAGTAATATGTATCTGCTAAGTAAAGTATAATAATTTAGAAAAGAGGTTAAAATACGTTATAAAATTTACCAACGATTTAAAAATACCACCTATTATTATTGACGTAGCGGATACTTTATTATATGTGTATTTAATATTATTTGTACACTTACAAACTGTATTTAGTAATTTGAGTGTGATAAAAAAAAACAAATAGAATTAATAAATATAAGCTCCTAACATAATTAAATACCAAGTAAGACGTGGAGATTAATTAGGCTTATACAAGTGACAGTTTGACGGGTATTACGCAAATAGGTTTTAATATAGATTGATACCATAGAATGCCATGAAATCCATAAATATATATTCTTATTCTTTCTGATCAAGAGTTTTTGGCGGGATTTTGGTCCGTCTTGTAGTAGATTTTATATTTTATTCACAATCTTGTGTTACTTGTCTCTATATTGTGTAAAATTGGTGGTGTTTTATGTAATATAGTTTGTTTATTGTGCATAAGTGAAGTGAATTGAAAATAATACCACGGACCATGAATTCTGAGATGCCACGAAAACTCCATGGAAAATTTTAACAGAGCCACCACCTTGTTGGAATATTGAATTAACTACTTGACAATGGAAGTTAACAAACACTCTGTGTGAGGGAAACGAAATAATTCAGACAAAGAAGATGGTACACTGCTATTAACAAGGGGATTAAGATAAAAAAAAATGGATAAAGGAATATATTATAGAAGATTTGGCGTTTCTGCCTTTACATTAACTTGGACATAGAAGAAAACTGACTAAAGAATAAATAAGAACTACCTATATTGAGAACTTCAGAATTAAAAGATGATTTAAAAAATATACGAAATATTATATAGAAGATTTGGCGATTACGCCTTTAAAGAATACATAAGAACTACCTATATTGACAACTTCAGAATTGGCAGTATGGATTAATTCCTTCGCCTGTCCTCATGGACGAATATTATTACTACTGACTATATAAATAAGTATATACTAAATAGTATATTTCTTTCTTTTAATTACCAGCCTGCAGATTAGTTCTGAAGATAACGGCGACATATTGTCCCCAGAATTATTGCTCTTATAATGTTTTGTTTCCAGAATATATAGGTCAATGTCAAATATAACACCAAAGATAGGACATAAAAATGTCTGAATACATGACAACCGACGTAACTTGTTTGTTTCGAGGGAAGATATCGTTTTATTTAGATTGTTTACGATTTCCTTTTCAGTATCAAAATAGGTTATCGTTTCTATCTTGAATCGTATTTTCTAGGGATTTGAATGTCGAACTATTTACCTTATAGAGATATATGTGTAGAAATGTTGACGTCAGGGACATGCTACTAGCGTGACCGACCGTATTGCGCTTACGTGGCTTGAGTGAAACTAGTGACCTGGTAGTGGCCTGTGTAAATGTAATATTTATATATAGATTATGCAGCCCATCATATGTTTGATGAGTTAATAAACTATATAAAAATGTATATAATTATTGCTCCGTGTGCCAATAAATGTGAAAGAGAGACTAACGGTAATAATTTGAATTTACAAATTATTAAAATTTAATATAATTAACACTCTAATTAATTTAGAAATTCAAAAGATAACAGTTTAAATTTTGTTGGTTTAAGAATTCAATTCTCTCGGCAGTTGTTGTTAGCCTTGGCTTTTTTTAATTAAGTATTGCGCTCTTGACGAAATTACGCGCAGGCCCGAACTTACAGATATTTTCAGTGCAAGCAAAAATATTGATAAGGGCTGTAGTACATGTTGTCAGGGGTACAGAAAATGGTTTAAAGTACGTTAATTCCAGGAAAAAATACTGTTTCGAAGAGATCGATTAAAATAAAAATTTACGCGAGCGGATTAAGATACACCCTTTTAAAAGAAATGACAAGTGTTAATGTCTACGTCAAGCCACCCGGGGAACCACTATTGACCTGCGATACCGCGCTATTGACTTTATCGGGGTGTT
This sequence comes from Antheraea pernyi, assembly GCA_015888305.1. Taxonomy (NCBI): domain Eukaryota; kingdom Metazoa; phylum Arthropoda; class Insecta; order Lepidoptera; family Saturniidae; genus Antheraea; species Antheraea pernyi. The sequence continues at coordinate 1,041,660 of MU158781.1, read as the reverse complement.
ACTAATGACCTCGAACGCTATTGGTGGAAGTTATTATAAGTTATATTTATAATTATTATTGTAAGGCGAAGCTCTGGCCAAATGAATAGTGACAGTATCAACGAAGTGTTTATTGGCAATCCAGACTGCATCGACCCTATACGTGATTAGTGTAACACAAGTTAAGTATTTACGAAACAACTTTTGAAATGTAGCCAATACTTTTCGAGGATGCACGTTATAACTGTATTTTTATTGTGAACATTATACTGCGTGTTATAAAACAAGCATATTTAATATATATTCCACAGAGACATTAACCTGTGTTCGTCGAGTCACGCCTACAGTTTCACTATTTGGCATATCCATAGACATTGAACTGATATTTACAGTTTTAGACAAATATAGAAGCAAAACTTATAACCATATTTAATTGTGTGTTTAAGACAATTGTCAACTGTTTGTGCAGATTATAGATTGTTTTCAGGGTTTCGAGTGAAATTTTAATTACAGGTTGTTGATTAAAAATTAAAATCAAAAATACTTTACCCAATTTAAGCGGTGAGAAAAAAACCCAGTCAACGACAAGAAACTAAGTTGGGTTTATCTTTTTGACATACATATCATATATATTAATACGTGAGGCCTAAACTTTGCATCCCTTTTTAACGGAATTGGGCGAACGGATGAACGTGAAATTTGGCATAGTTAAAGTTTATATGGAGGAGAAGTGCAGAAAGCTATTTATTTTATATAAAATGCATTAGAAGTACATTAAATTAATTAAAATATGCGTTACTCACACTACTGCTTCAATTTTACACAACATATACACATATAAATAAAAAAGACATTTTGACATCTGTCAATAAAGGACTTCAAAAAAGGTTATGAAGGAGGTTGCTATGCTCGACTGTATGTATTTTTTAGTCTTACGTACCAATTACTCTTTTTCATTCTACAATCAACAATGATATTATAACATACAACTATTATTATAATATTTATCCTTTAAAAAATCAATGTACTATGGTCGAATGTCGACCACTGGACCCCCACTAGTTCTTATAAAAATACATTACACAAATACATCGTTCACATATTGATCCATCCTATAATAGCCTTTTGACACTGAAACCCGCTTGACATGATACTTGAGTTAGGCAAGTCAGTAATATGCTTTGGGATTTTGTTGTAAATCCTAACACGATTAGTTAAAACGTTGTTACTGGTTTTACTGAGCCTGAAACATGAAATAATCAGTTTGTCATTTTATTTAGATCATTCCAGTCTTTTATTAAATCTTACTTTTAAATTATGTCGTTTTTCGCGTATTGGAATACGGAAGGCCGCAATGCGACCAAAAGTAACGCACGTATACAAAAATGTCATAGTATTTTTGTGTCAATAGGAGACCTGTTAAATATAATTTTGGTGCTTGCTTGATTTTATTTTTAGTAGCTCATACCCGCAGTTTTGTCTGAGGCTATAAGATAATAAGAAATATTATCTTGAATTTTAATTATGAGGAAAAAACGTTAGCTCCATACTAATTAATAATAAGATTCGAAATATACAGTCTACTGTCTAGACATACCCCGGTCTATTTAATTGTGGTGGTTGCCGTCTAACTTCAGATCGATTCTTCGTAAATCACTATAATTATTACCTCTCTAACTCCTTTAAGTAATCACTCGATATAAAACATTGATATAGGTGACATTATTGTAGTTTATTCACTGACATATAAAAACCCAAGACGAATAAAAGTAGCGTTCAAAACTGGCCGTAAAAACTCCCCAATATATTACCTTATGATTTTGCCAATTCAACCTTACCTGAATGATTTAAAGTTGTCGTTGCAAGGACACGAGCGACGCGAGACCGTTTGAAAAGAGTGCGTAATCCAAAATTCCATTCCATTCTTATGTGCCGCCTGTGAGACGTTAAATGTGCATCATGGGTTTTTGTATATCAAAGAGTTTATTCCATTATCCAAAAATTAAGGAAATGAAAAATTTAAAAGAAAACGTCGAGAAAGGGAAAGGTTCAATAAACACAACTTTCGTTTTAAAGTTATCTAAATCTCGGTCAAACAGAACGACTAAAAGTTCGTTTACTTCGTAGAAATACATTTAAATGTAACGTTCTAGAGATTGGATGATATGAAGACTTTTCTATTAAAGTATTATCAACTAACAAACACTCACAACCTTCGTAAGCTTTAATTACAACACAATGATAATAAAATATAACCTATGTTATTTAGAAAGAATGCTTTCTATCACTGAGAAAATTATTAGACTTAGATCATTTAGATCAAATGTAAAAACTATGCTTTTTATAATAATAGGTGTTGTTTTGTCGAAGGCGTGTGCGTATATCTTAGGTATATCTTTTATAATATGAATGTAAATGTAATGTGCCTGTTATTTTTTATTTTTGTGAAAAAAATTGTTGCAGAAGTTTTGGAATACCTAACACAATACATTTCAATCACTTTTTAGAAATATCTACCTGTCTGTTTACGATAAATTCTCAAAATCACAAAGGATATCCTCGACTAATATTTAATCTTGGTTTCATTAAAATCGGTCCTTTCTATCAAAAGTTATTGTAAATTTAATGATGACGCGATTTAAGTACGAGAGAAAAGTAAATGGGCTTAATACATTCAGATGATTTTGTTACTGACTGTTTTTTTTTTACATTATCTTCCACGCAAACGGAGTCGCAGGTAAAGCTAGTCTATACTAATATTATAAAGAGGTAAAGTTTGTGACGTTGTGACGTTGTAGGGGGTAATCTCAGGAACTATTAAACCGATTTTGACCAATATTCTTTAACTTTTAACTTTAACCGATAGAATGCCACGTTATTTGTGAATGCCATAGGCTATATATCATCACGCTAAGACCAATAGGAGCGGAGCAACAATGAAAAATGTATCAAAAATGGGATTTTTTCTCCTTTTGTGAGCTGCCGCTGCCTCTTGTCCCAAAATAACTATTCCACGCGTACGAAGTCGCGGTCAGAAGCTATTAACTAATTATATTATCTATACTAATATTATAAAGAAGTAATGTTTGTGAGGTTGTAGGGAGTCAAATCTGGGGAGTCGGAGAAAAATGGTCGAACGAAAACGTTTCTTACGAAGGCTGCCTTAACGGTGAGAGGTATATGACTGAGTTCTAGAGAAATGTTGTAGCTTGGTAATGCCTATTACCGCCCCACGAAGTGGGCACGGGTCAAGTAGTGGAAAATAAAACTGTTGTGAAGCATATTGCATGTAATGTGTAACTGTTGACAATACTTATTGTGTTTGAAGTATGTTGCAATTTCAAATTTACTTGTTCGGAAATCGCAACACACACTGTGTTATTACAGTAGCGGCACGCTATGATGGCCGTTTTGATGTTTGTCCACTCATGAAAATTTCGGGTAAATTAATAACTACGTTTGAAGATGCAAATTGATGTTCTTTATTGTCAATAGTGACGTGCAGTTAGTTCTAAAATTTATCGAATATAAAATTTTGGGACATAATTATTTAGTACATTGATTTCTAAATTACATATATCTATAACTGTATACTGTGCATCCATCTAACTATTAATGTATCTAACTACATATTATGGTTCCGCGAAAAAGACTTTTCACATTTTTACAAAAGTCGAGCTAGTCGTAAGGACTGCCGATAGAAGTGAAAAATCAAAACAAATTACTAACGTTAGTGTAGTTTTCATATCTATTACAACTTGGAGCGATAGATATATATGTACATTTTTAGAAAGTCTATCAATCAATCAAACATATGATGAACTGTGAAATATCAATATTCGATGTTCACAGCCCTATACTACACGTTGCTAGTCTGACTCAAGCCGCGCAAGCACAATACGGCCGGTCATGTTTAAGTAGCATGTCATGAAGCGAAAAAATGAATTTATCTCTTGCCAAAAATGCCGATCAACGTGCCTAAAGAAGTTTGCACTTAATTTTAAAAATCGAAATTATATGTTTATATCTTACATGTGATTACATATATGGATCGCTGGCTAGCACAACTACCACCATCGGCAAACTCGCGTCGATGCTTAGTGCAACTTAAAGTGTCCTTTAATTAATTATTTTCGAAAATAAATTGACATTTTACGTCACTATTGTACTTTGTCAAAACGGCCATTACAACGTGCAGATTACTATAATTAACGTGAACAGGTATTCTATATATTTTAACATCTTTGTTTCTGCGCCGTGCCCTTCATTCGCACGCTTCCTTTTGATTGCTTTACATTAATAATATTAGTGTAGTATACGGTATATTCTTGCAAACATTAATTCATACTATGAAAACTGACACACCTCTAATGTTTATGGTGGTTTTGTGCTATACATTTTATGTGACACGCTATTAGATTGTATTACCACGTATCTGTACATATATTTCTGCTTCGTTCAAGTGAGCACTATAAAAATGTTGTATGTGTAGATCTAGTCACACCACACATCGACCTTAACATTCGCATCTCTGCCACATGTAATTTTCTCTCATCTGTCTCCTTCGTAGCCCAGCACTCAGATGCATACAGCATGACTGGTCTTATCATAGCTTTATGAATCTCCATATAGATGTATGGACGTGTAGCATATAGATACCGTATCAATTTACTACAACTTATTACAAGTCGAAAAATTTGACCGGTGGAATATCAAATTATCCGATACAAAATATATATAAGGGTTGTTGAGGTATGTATGCTTGGTACACATATATGTTTCAACAACTCATATATGTATGAATAGTTAGCTTAGCTTAGGTTAGCTTACATAGGTCGCGAATTGCATGTATCAGGCAACAGCCAAAGCCGAGGTGTGCCGCGCACCCTTGAGCTAGTTGTCAAAATAAAATCGGCTGAGTGCCTTAAGCGCTCGCCTTAGTAGTCCGGTGAAGCTGTTAAGACCTTGATTGGTCAATAGCGTAGTCGGTTCGAAAAAAAAAAAGTGGAATATCAATTTAATGTCCACAGGTTTGAACCCCGATATGTACTTTACGTTTTTCGGAATTCGGATACATTTACTAGGTATTTTAAATTGGTAAATTAATTAATTTGGTTAAACTATCAGCTGAGCTTGAAGGAAATCATTGTGAGGAAACCGTAACTTGAAAATCATTCTTGCGGTTTGAATAGGAGTCAAATCAAATTTCTTGGAGTTCGAAATCGCCAATACGTAGTGGGTTGGCCTGGTGATTATACCCGTAACTTTCATAGGTACCAATATAGATTTGTAAATGTATGCGAATCCTATAAAATTCGTTGGTAGTCTTTGGAGTTTGGCTCTGCGGAGTTCGAAAGGATATTCGACAAAAACAATGAAAATATATACCGATAAGTTTATTTACATTTTTCATTTATTAGATATATAAATACCTACGGTGCGGCAAATGAGGTTTATCATCAGCTACAAATTTGGAACTTTAACCCACCATATAACTACTTCAGTGTTCACTTACACTGTCTAGAAACGAATTATAAAATGACTTAAAGATAGATAATGATACAATATGCCCATATTATCAATTAGTAATACGTTTATGGTTAAATATCTTATTAGAAATAAATACCCCTTCCATCTTCAAGATTACTATTAATAATGTTGAATTGTAAACAATTAATGAACATGCATTGCATAAATATAAATCACGATATAAAACTTTATATCTGTCTAAGCAGTTTTTAATATTCGACAATTTAAATAGTGTTCATTGAACTCGGTACAGTATTTTTATATGTTACTAAGGTTTCTGAGTTACGTAGACGAAAGCGCGGTAAATAAAAAAAAAGGGCCGCCTAAAAGACAATATAAATCGAATTACATACATAAATAGAAATATATGAGTTCAATTAAATTTATTCTTGATATCCAGTACAACGCACGTCTTACGGATCTGTTTACAGGGAACAACATATTTTGCGCTAAATTTTATGCGGACGAAGTCGCGGGTAATAACTAGTGTAATTTAGAGTAGCCAAAGTCAACCGCTGTAAAGTGAGCTTCCTGCCAGTGAAATTCCCGTCAAAATCGGTCCAGCCGTTTCGGAGATTATCTGGAAGAAACAGACAGTCCGAATAAATTATTAAAAATTGCACTTTTGTTATAAGTGTCGTGTATACTTTCATACCCAATCAGTAAAAAAAATATATTTTGTTATTACAAACAGACACTCCATTTTAATTATATGTACATAATAGATAAAAATGCGCAGTACCGTGAACCCGTAGGTCAATTTCCCGGCCAGTGTGTTTACTCCTTTTAGTAATAGTAAACCTCCTTTAACCTTAACGCGGATAGCTTTTTTTTTTCGAACTGACTACGCTATTGACCAAGCGAGGTCTTAACAGCTTCACCGGACTACTGACGCGGATAGCCTTACGCAAGCTGATAACGGGCAATGAACTGTACACATAGGTATGTGCCGTTAAATTTGAAAAGGATTCAACTCCAATTTTAGCCGTTCATTAATTACTCTCTAAGTTTTCTTTAAGCTCTTGCTATTTATAAAAAAAAACACAAGATCTTATGAACGGCAAAATTTGAACTTTGTTCACGGTGTATAAAAATTGAAAATCTTAAAAATAAAAACGTGTGCGTGTGTACTTCTGTACACGCGTTAGAAGTTACTTCCTTGGCGTAACAAGATTAAAATCTTTTCTAAAATTTTACCTTTGCCTTATTCTACCTTTGTAGAAAAAACGACACTAACAATAGAAAAAAGGTATTTAATACATTGAAAGTTTTAATACAAAGAAATACAAATAACAAATACAAAGAAACTACATGTTGACTATAGCTAATTTCAGGGTGTCTGTTTTCCGTGACGGTGTGCGCGCGCATCTAATAACTTCAGGGTGTCGGTTTATCGTTACGGTGTGCGCGCGCATCGTAAAAATTTACTCTCATCATTTTTCCCTAACGCACCAAAAGAAGTATAACTTCAAAAATTAGAGATCTCACCTACATGAACAATAAATTTAGGCTTCGTTCATTTTCTACAATCTAATAACATACTATTGATAGTCTGTCTGTTTTGTTTTTCATTAACATGCTTTGTTAATTTATTACCGATACTATAAGTGAACATGTAGATTCATTTAAATGATAGAAAAAGACAAATGCATTAATTAGTATCACTTAAATGTGCACATTATGGCGTCGGGTGATAGTGAATGCTTTGCTAAACTGTGCGCTGATGAAGAAAATTAAATCCGTCGTGAGGAAGTGGCGGAAAATGCGCCTCTTCCGTAAAAGGGATGGTAAGAATTATTTTTAGATTTTACAATACCTATTTATCCTTACGGTGTAACCTAACTATCTTTAAGTCTGCCTGGCTAGCTACTGTCCTGAAATTGAAAGTTCATCGCCAAGCGTCTATTGTACTGTTTTTGATTTTGTCAATAAATAGTTTACTAACAAATGAATCATTTTTTTTTGATATAGTAATGAAGAATATTAAATTGAATAATAATAAAAATCATACGTTAGACTTAATAATATGGGCGCGCGACCGTGCTGCCATCTGGTTTCAATGTAAGTAAGTGACAAATTAAATCAAAGCTTCATTATCTGTAGTGTAGTATCTATCAGGTAATTCGGAACTTAAATAACACAGGAAATATTATAGCAACTCTTTGTTATAAAGTAAATAAAATATACAAAAATAGGAACAGATTACTATGATAAGTAACGAATTAAATTAATTATGATTTAATAGAAGTTTTGGTTATGTTGAATTATTATCTAACCGAATGGTACAGAAACATGACGCCATATTGCCGTAACGGACTGCCGTTGCATTGTCGTCCAGTTTCCTCTTAGTCACGCCTAAAGAAGTTTTACTTTAATATAAAAAAGAATGTGTTTTTTGGTTGACAATGCTACCATGTAGAATTGTAGAGATATATAGTATACACATTGGAGTATAAATTGTCTCAAGATATATTGTTCTGGGATGAATAAAAAAATATATATTCAAGGTATCCTGAGTAAAATTTTTACTAATATTATAAATGCGAAAGTAAATTTGTCGGTTTGTCACGATTTCATGCCTTAGCTACCTAACCGATTGTGAAGTTTTGCAAGCATATTCACCCAGAGAAATATATTGTTCTCGAGTGATAGAACGAATCTACATTGACACGAGCGGAGCCGCGAACAAAATTTAGTTTGTAATAAAAATCTAACAATGTTTAGTATGTTTTTTGATTAAACAAAAATACATTATATAATTAAGGCCCTGAGCAGGCGCTTATGATCGTCAAAGCTACCACAAGTTCGGAAAAACAACCCAGTCATCGTGAAGAACAGGCAAGAAACTCGATATGGTTCATCTTTTCATGTATCACAAATATAAATAGTTACATTCGTTTTAGGTGGATGCACGGAGATTGACATAATTTCCAGATGTCACCATAGTTTACATATTGATCCACTCTATAATAAGCCTTTAGGGATTGAAACCTCCCTGGCATGGTGCTTAAACTCACTATCCGGTAAATCGATAATGTGCTTTGGGAGTTTGTTATAATGCCTAACACTATTACCTAAAAACTGTTATTTGCCTTAGTGAGCATGAAGCCTGAGCCTGTTGTTGGCAACATTTAGGAATTTAGTAAATTTTACGTTACAATATTTATAATTAATTATATAAATAAATTTAGCAATTTGTTCACAGACGCGTCGATAACTCGACAGGCATCCGTCGACCCAACCCCGTCCACCTCCGGCACGCCAGCCCATTACCAAAGGCCGTCTGCAGATTTGTTGGATCTAGTGAGTTCCTTATGTCAGAAAAGAAAGATGGCTGACAGGTTTTCAATATTTACATAACATAATATATTTATTTCCTTTATCTTACTAAGTGGTTGTCATCCACGCTTTTTTTTTTTCTTGAACTGACTACGCTATTGACCTGGCAATGTCGTAACAACTTTACCGGGTCAACCACGCGAAAAACGCTGCAGATATGGAACGCCTGCTAAAAATGTTAAACGCAAATGCTAATTAGATTCTACAGGCGCTTGAAAAAAATAACGCTTAATTCTTAACTCTTTAATGATTATCAATGAACTACGTTGTAAATCTTATGTACTCATGCATTACCAGTAATAACAGTGCTTTCACTGCGTATAAATCATTATTCATTACGCAATTGCAATGAAACAGAATGTTGCTTGTAACTGTATGTGTGTAAATTGTTTTGGCACACCTTGTGACCTAAACAGCTTGACGGATTTAGGATGGTGATTTTGATGATGGTTGATGGACCTGTTAGCTGTCATTAGACTTATTATAGCCGTGGTCGCAGGAACGTCTAACTTAACAAAACGCCACTTTAAATAAAAACATTTAATTCAAAATGAGTTCTTGATTTTCCATCAGAAAGTAAATTACCGTGGCGGGAAGAATACGTCCAATTTAACAGCCATTATATGATATATGGTCTGATATTGTACGTGCGCATATATATAGCTTTCCATTATTTATGTTCTCTGGAGGGTTTTATCATATAATGGCTGTTAAATTGGACGTATTCAAACCCTCCAGAGAACATAAATAATGGAAAGCTATATATATGCGCACGTACAATATCAGACCATTAAGCACAAACGAAAAATTACTGGAACTTAAAGATGCTCTCAAAAATATTAAATACGATATCATTGGCTTAGCTAGACGTATTGGTACAAAAATGATTGAAGATGACGACCACATTATGTGCTTCACTGGTCAAACTGCAGGCCTCTATGGCGTCGGATTCTTAATAAAGAAAGAGTTTAAGCGAAACATAGAGAGTTTTACTGGCATATCAGAAAGAATATGTGTACTAAACTTAAAGTTTGAAAATTTTAATCTTACCCAGATACAAGTTTATGCCCCAACAGACAGCGCCAGTGACGACGAAGTTGATAATTTTTACTGTGAAATTCAACAAGCCCATGAGATAGCAGGAAAACATGTTATATGTATGGGGGATTTTAATTCAAAAATCGGTATACCAAAAAAAGAAGAATCCATATCAATAGGAAAATATGGCTATGGATGCAGAAATAAACGAGGAGAACGACTACTACAATATACTTTTGAACTAAAGTTAACGGTAATTAATACTTTGTTTAAGAAAAAGAAAAGTAATAAATGGACATGGCTTTCTCCTGACAAGAAAACAATAAACGAAATTGATTTTATATTATCAAATACGCCACGTTTATTTACTAATTTTGAAATTATAGTCACCGCTTTTCCGACAAACCATAAAATGCTAAGAGGTAGCGTCGAATTAAAATCAATAAAACTAAACAGAAGAAGTTTTGTAAGCGTAAATAATCCAAAATTTTATCAAAATCAGTTGTAGACAAAAAAATATGTTTTTGATTTTTTAAATTAATTCTAAAAGTATTTTATAATAATAAACAACTCCTGTAATCTATCAATCGACGTACAACATATGATTCCACTGTACAAAGTTTTGTAAGCATCGGGTAAGCTATTTTTGAGTAAAATCTGGTCATGCAAACAGACTGACAGATAAAAAAAAATTTAATGTCATATTCGTGATCAATGTCTTTTATAATAACGGATATAGTAGGTTCGAGTTTAATTAGACAAAAAAACTCATCGAAGTTTTTGTACATAAAAGAAGCTGACCCGGCCAGAACTCGCTTTACGTATTTAGTCATCGTTCTCAGTAAAAAGTAAAAATAACTCTGACCAAAGACTGCATCTCCGTCTCAAGGTCAAATCCTGGAAACTGACGACAGGGACGCAGATATAAAACGGCGAACGCGTGAGCTGGATGGAGAACATCGGTGTCTTCGTCCTTTAAAAAGGGAAAGTGGTAGTTATAGCACTGGCGAGAGTGAGATGAAAAAATGTCCGAAGGGCAGACGGGGACGGGTGTACAGGGACGCCGTATGTAAGAGAGAGTAGGTAGATAGGAACCGGTTAATTTTGAAGGGCTCGCGAACGGTCCACAATGAAGCTGCGTAGCCGTGGATAGATGATTTTGTTTATGATCGTTAGGTATCGATTGAAGAATTTTTATTTGTTTCATTTTTAAGTCGTATCATGTTTTCTAAAATTAGTTGTTTTTAAGCACTTCTCCTACAGCAGTTACATGAAAAATAAAGCATAGGCTAACGTTCTTTTCGAGATTTGCCTATATTAATTTATTATAATTCACTAGTCGTAATACCAATTAGTGGTGAAGGAAAATATCGTTAGTAAAGTTAATTGTTCGATATATTCTAGTAATAGTAGGTCATTATTACCCTTTAAAACGTTGAGTGATCGCGAAATGTCATCATGGTTAAACGACTCTACCTATAGACGCTTTTGAGTCTCCGTATGACGTTGTAGTTCGGTGAAGCTGTTAAGGCTTCGCTAGGCCAATAGCGTAGTCAGTTCGAAAACCGAGACTGTATTGTTATAATTGTACCATAATTGTTTTATTTCATGAGCTGAATAAGATACATTACTATAATGCCACACTTTCATGATAGTTTTCTCACAGAATCCCAGCCAACAAACAACAGTCGATCCACTGAAACACGATGCCAAACGTGGATATTCGACTCAAAAATAAATAGGAAGCTTACATCATGCCAAAGAGCATTAGAACGCAGCTTACTGCAAATAAAACTAAAAGACAGAATTCGGCACAAAAAAATAAGAGGGAAACCAAAGTAATAGATGCTCTATACTTCGCTCGCAGCTTAAAATGGAGATGGGCAGGAAATGTGGCACGTATCCCAGATAACAGATGGACAAAAACTGTAACTCTGTGGAACGGACCTCACGGATATAGAAGTAGAGGAAGGCCAAAAGCTCGATGGAGAGACGAACTAAAATCTATAGCTGGTAGGAGCTGGATAGACACTGCAAGGAGTCGCGACACTTGGCTTTCTTTGGAGGAGGCCTTTACCCGAAAAGGGGTCCAAGAAAATTAATGACAAAAAGAAATTGTATTAAAAAAAATGTAACAATGTAGTGGAATAAACAGGCTTTTTTATTTTTATTTTATTTATTTATTTTATATGATAAAAACTACGAAAATAGACGACTGTTTTTCTCTTATTGGTTTAACCGTACACTTAGTCTCCGAAGATGGTATTTAATAGAGTGCAGTAAAATGAAATAAGTCCATGTTTTAATCAAAAGTATATATCATATCTACTTTAATCTTCTTTTATATATAAATTTCTTCTGTACGTGTGTATGTCACTGAACCCCTGCTAAATAGCTTGATTAAATTTTGCGTGCGTGTTCAAGTGGATCCGAGAATGGTTTAGAGTAACAATTGGACCCGGTAGGTGGCGCTGCGGTTGAATTTTATTATTAAAGCAGGACGACGTCCGCCGGGCCCTCTAGTTTATTATAAAAAATTGATTTATTTCAATTTATACAATTCTTTTTCTTTTAATGTTTGTAGTTTTTTCGGTAGCATTGCGACTTAATTCTGTTTTACGAATTTAATGAAGCAAACACTAAGTTACTCCCGAGGATGCGCTTTACGATTCTCTTGCCGAGGGTTTATTAAGAACCCAGTACTTTAGCAGTGATTTGTGTTCATATAAATTAGTAGTCCGGTGTAGTTTAGTCCGGTGAAGCTGTTAAGACCTTGCTTGGTCAATTGCGTAGTCATTTCGAAAAAAAATGTTCATATAAACAGACAAACAGACAGACATTTAAAAAAAATATTGAAATGTATTTTATTACCTATTCCAAGACAAGTGCAACATTTTTTTTTCACAAAAATCTAAAAGTATTGACTCGTTAGCTTTACCTTTTTATTGTATGTATAAATGTCATAGATATCTCTTAAACTCACGATTTACTTGTATTTTGGTCAATTTAAAAAATATTTCGTATTATTCTAATGTCGTCAGCCAGATCGTAGTAAAGTTTCATTAAAATCCGTTTAATAGTATTTGTTGAAGTATAATATTAATAGAATTGTATTTGTTATAATATATGTTATTTATTATCTTCTTCTTCTTACCCTTATCCCACATAAGTTGGGTCGGTACAACATGTTTCAAATGTTGTGGTATATGATTTGGCTTAATTTTTACGATAGTCCGCCTGCCGTACATCAACCCTCCTTGGGATTATTTTGTTGTACCACTGTATTTATGATTATTATTATATAGTTACGAAGTCTGATGTGCCCTTTTAGCCTTACAATGTTTCGCTCCGGTTAAAGATTATGGTTTGCTTGCTATATTGCCATTTTTATGTAACAGAAAACTAGCCAACTTTAGACTATTCCCCAGGACTGCATTTTCGGTTTTTTTTTCAGGATTCGTGATTTCAGAGTTTTCTCAGTAATAATAATATAATATTAGATATAATAAACCATTATAAAAATATATATTATGAAAACTATAATAGAAAAATAAATGCATGCATGGTGGTAGAGCCACGCTGAAACTATTACTGGCTTCAGCACGAATGGGTCGGCTCGTCCGGGGTAGTACCACCCTCTCATAGAAAACCGACGTGAAATAACAGTGCTTGCATTGTTTTGTTTCGTTTGGCCAGTGAGAGCGCCGGAGGCCCACCTTCCCTCCTCTCTCCTTTCCCTCTACCTCCCCTAACCCTTCCCCCGAAAAGGTGGCAACGCACTTGTGACTCCTCTGGTGTTGTTAGTGTCCATGGATGGTGGTGATCACTTAACATCAGGTGACCCACTTGTTCGTTTGCCACCTATGACATATAATGACACGTCAATATATGTTATTTATTATATCTAAATAAATGTTCTAGGAGGCAGATGAAAACCAAAGGTTACGCATACAACATTTGCGGCAATACGCCTTCTTCCAACTTAGTATCCATCTGAAGAGAGGGCAAAACCTGGTAGCAATGGATAAAAACGGTAAGCTTATGAAATATACACATTCACACATTACTTCAAACACTATACAAGCACTAATCACTTTTATTGTTTTTATTTTATGTGATTTTAATAAAAATGTCAACAAAAATCAGTAACAACAGAGTTCGCAAGCTTTTAGCTAGATATTGTTTACAAAGAATTTTGGTAAAGAAAGTATATTGTTATTTTCGATTATGACGTGATAACGTCTTATAAATCGATGAACGCTGTTTGTACGCACGAAAAAGCATGACTCATTGTTACGTTCCGCCTGAGCCGAGCGTGCAAGCGTGAGCGTGGAACAAGCGATAGAGAGGCGCGATTAGCCTGAGCGTTCGGCTTGTGATCTATCTATGCATAATAAACAACGCAGACGGAGTCACGTGTATCTGCTAGTTCTATTAATCAAGTTTGATAATAAGAATACGTGTTGATTATGTGTTTACATTTTTATTAAAATGATCCGAAAATCAGACAAAAATGCACCTTATGATGGGTATCTTTATGCAATAAATAACATATTTCTTAATCAATTTTAATTTTGTCAAAATTGAACTAACAATCGTGCCCTGAAATGGACAATTAAATTGTATTTATAAGTAGTATAAAAACACATTATTATGTCCTATTAAACTTTCAATTAATAAAGAATTATTTATACACATAATTGTTACAAGAGTATGTAGTTGGATGGATATAGAAGTAAAGGAAGGCCGAAAAAGGTTTGGATCGATTGTGTGAAAAATGGCATGTGTATAAAAGGGTGTGAATACTGAGATGACATCTGACAGGGGAGAATGGAATAGGAAAACATGCTGTACCAACCCTATTTAGGTTCGATAAGGGTAAGAAGAAGAACTAATTGATACAAGTTATATTTCACGTTGATCGACGTAGGTTCGAATCCAAGCAAATGAGCCAGGGATTTTGGTGAAGAAAAACTATCGTGATCAAACCATAGCGTGACAAACAAGCAGGTGGTACACCTGATGTTAAATGGTTACCGTCGCCTATGGACAACTGCAACACCAAGTGCATCACTATTGTGTTTTCGACTTTGAAGATTGCGTCCTAGTCTCTTCTTGAAGAGCCCCATATAGCTCTGAGGAATAAAACGTGCTGGGCAATCCATTCCACAACGCTACCGTACGTATAAGGAAAGTTCGAGAGAACCTTACGGTACGAATGAGGAAGGTTCCCAATTCGCTAGCTTTTAAGGTGTGCGGGTGAGCAGCCAACTAGCGGCGGGATGTTGGAGATTGTAGGTGGTAGAGCCACACTGAAGCTATTTTATTGTTGGTATCAGCATTAATGGGTGAATGTAGAAGTAATATAATACATTATTAATTGTTTTAATAATTCCTTCAATTCAATTCAAGCTGAGATTCTTCTTACACAGCATGGTCCGATATTACTAACAGTAAGCCGGCCACACTCAATTTTTATCTCGAAAAAGTAAGCTTATTAAAAAAAATGAACATTTTTTGCTTATTTATTTTGTTACACTCACAACAAACACTATTCACACAACACGAAATAATATTTATAATTTATTTTGCATATGTTTTGAATATTTTATTTGCTAATACTGTAACGCTTTGGCTTTCGTAGTATTTTATTATCTTTCTTCTTTGACAATGTTAATAATATAACAGTTACTTCTTGTTGTCTTTAAGTAATACTAATTAACCAAGAAAATTTTAATTAACACTTAGGGTGTTATTACAAAAAAGTTATATATCTATTGAATACTTGCTTTAAAAAAGTTTGGATACTTACGTATTAAATGCACCGCGCTCGCTGAATGTTCGACATCTTGTTCTTCTATCTCTGTTTGGTTATTAGGTTAGACTTGCGAAATAGGTTAAGCGCGGTGCATTTAATACGTAAGTATCCAAACTTTTTTAAAGCAAGTATTCAATACGTATTTAGCTTATTTATTTAATAACACCCAAAATATGTCTTTGACTATAGTTATGTACTAACCTAGGCTTAATTTGTCACATATATGCTAATATTCAATAACTATACGTATTCTATTTTATTTTGAGGAGTTACCTAGTTTATCTTCAAAGTACAATTGAGAATATTCCCTCTACATAAAAAAAATCAAATTCATTAATAAATGACGAAGTTCTATCGTAACGAACATAAAAAAATATAATTAAATTAAGAATCTTCTACTTTTTCAAGTCGGCTAATAGAAAGTGCAAAATATCAAATATGTTAGCCGAAACAGGAAGAAAAATTACGTTGTAATAAGTCACCAATTTAACGTTTGTTCGTGACTGTCGCTTTTGTTAGAATCGTAAAAAACGACTATTAAAAAAACATAAAACATCTCTTTTGGAAAATATCCAACAATCGAACACGTAAACATAGTGTGTTATTTGAATTAAGAGAATTAAGAGAAATTTCGAGACAAATTATCTGTTGCACTTTCAGTGTATTTTTAAAAGAATAAAATTTGTTTATCATTTCACTACATTCTTTTTTTATAAATAGCGTGCTTGAATGATTTCTTCGTTTATTTTTGCTTCTTAATATTCTAACTGCGTGTTTTGTGGGTTCCTTAACCAGGTTTGTTGTCAGGCACTAGCGATCCGTACGTGAAGTTCAAAGTCGGTGGAAGACTGTTGCACAAATCGAGGATTGTATATAGGGATCTCAACCCAGTATGGGATGAAACCTTCACCGTTCCGATAGAGGATCCATTTCAAGCTGTCCAGATCAAGGTGGGTGATTTGCTAACATAGCTAAATACTTAAAATGCAAAATTTAATAAGATTTTTATTTATATCATAGGAGGCAAACGTACAGGTGGGTCACCTGATGTTAAGTAATCAGCACCGTCCATATACACTTGCAACACCAGGGGAGTCGCAAGTGCGTTGCCAGCCTGTGTTGGGGGGGGGGGGGTGTATGGAGGGGGAGGGTAAGTGAGAGTAGGAGGGGGGTGCTCTCACTGACCGAACGAAACGCAACACCACTGTTAGTTCACGTGGGTGTTTCTTTGGGTCGGGTGGTACTACCCCGGGCGAGCCGACCCATTCATGCTGAAACCAATAATAGCTTCAGCGTGACTCTACCACGGCACCTACTCAGAATGTAGGTGGTAGAGGCACACTGAAACTATTACTGGTTTCAGCATGAATGGGTCGGCTCGCCCGGTGTACTACTACCCGACCCAAAGAAACACCCACGTGAACTAACAGTGGTGTTGCGTTTCGTTCGGTCAGTGAGAGCACCCCCCTCCTACTCTCACTTACCCTCCCCCTCCATACACAGGCTGACAACGCACTTGCGACTCCACTGGTGTTGCTAGTGTCTATAGACGGTGATGATCACTTAACGTCAAGTAACCCGCTTGTTCGTTTGCCTCTTAAGTTATAAAAATAATAATCTTGGATTTTTGTACGGACAATATACTCTTAGATGCTTAAAATAATCATGCAATTAAAAATTGAATTAATAAATACTTTATTCCATTTTGTACTTTGTATACTGGCAAGCTTAATGCCATGAGGCATTTCTTTCCAGCTAACCAACGGTTTGGTTATTCATTTTTATAAAAGTCTGTCTGTCTGTCTATCTGCATGTTTGTATGAACATGCATCACTACTAAAATATTGGGTTCAATTTATGATATATATGCAATACAGGGCCCTCTTGTTGGGAACGTTTGGCAGCACAATGGTGAACAGCCAAGTACGCGAGTTCGCGCCTCAGCGTAAAGCTGACCTTGATAATAAATGCGATCAGTTAAAGGCTCGTCCTCCTGCTACCATAACATATCATTAGAACGGCGTACTCACGTGCCCTCAATGTGCACGAAGTTTCGCCGCGAAGATAAGCTACATAAGCCATCTACGAGCGCACCAGCGCCATTTCTAAGTTTCGGGGTCAAAGTGGTCGCCCTGTCCGAAACCGGTCGGAACAATCAATCATTGGTTACACAATAAAACCTCACCAAGAAAATCATAAAGCATTTCTTCGAGAATATTGTAGTCTTTGTTTCATTAAAATCGGTCCACTCTATCAAAAGTTATTGTAATTTAAATGACGACGCGGTGTAACTACGAGAGAAAAATAGATAATTAAATGGAATTAATACAGTCAGGTGACTTTATTAATAACTATTTTTTACATAAAGCTCCACGCGAACGAAGTTGCGGGCACAGCTAGTGTAATAATAAAATTAACTTAACATTGACATATAACTAAATATACATAGTGTACTGAATACATAAAATATCCGTAATCTAATGTTATAAAATCTCCATAATGGGTAACCTTGAACTTTTTTCCTGGCACCATCCGAAAAACCTTTGCTTATTCCGATACCAAGATGTCTGTTGAATGGATACTGTACATTCAAGAATCACTTAAGCAAGCAATTGACAAATCTGTACTTTTTCGATTTTTTTTTATTGTAGCACCGCAAAATGACTTCACTGTGCCTGATGGTAAGCACAGTGCAATCCAAAAACAATGGCGACTACCGAGTGACACAATATCCGTTGCCGGTCGCCGCTGTCATGCCGACCTGGGAACAGCTGGATATGCACAGGATGATCCCGAAACGCGACCCGCAGAAGCGAATCACTATGACGGGCTTTTTCGCCATATACATGGTGGTTGCGACCCAGTCAGGCTGTAAAACCCTACCACCCCGCTTTCGCCATTGCCTCGTTCGTTGTTCAGCCGGGTGCACCACGTGCAGGTGAGGTTGGCTTGGGTGTCTCAAGTCTGGTGTAGCGGAGCATGCTCGCGCTGTCCCGTGACACTCCCACAGTGTGGCGTAGGTTGTCGTGGAGTTTTAGTCGGTTGAAGTCGCCGTAAGGCACCGGCAGCTGCGTCCCAGCACGCAGTTGGCGGTCGACTCAGCTCAGGCCCTCCCCCGGGGGCCTGACAGTCCATGATGGATTTTCTCACCACGTTAAAAAAAAAGGGTGTCTCAAGTCTTCGATGTTATTCGACACCCCTTACACCCCCTAAGTAATATAATACATTTCAATCGTTTTTAGAAATATCTGTCTGTCTGTTTGCTTGTATGGACACGCGTCACTGATAAAATACTGTTACTGTTCTCAATAAAATCGTAAATCATATCTTCGAGTAACAAATCAGGCTTCGTTTCATTAAAATCGGTTCAGTCTATGACGACGCGACTTAAGTAAGACTTTATTAGTCATTGTTCGGTACATAAGGATTCACACGTACGAAGTCGTGGGCACTGCTAGTTTCTAATATAATTGTTGGATATAATGGAAATCCACGTAAATTAGACTTGGGTAGTAGACGGAACTTCTTACCAAATAATATCGGAACTTTGAAAGTAAACATAGTGTTCCCGTATTACTTCGATAAGTTTATGCCGTCGCGTCTTACGTAATTAGAGATCTTGATACACTTCAACAATGGAAAAGTTTCAACCTTATTAGTGCCTTATTTAATATCTGTGAAAGTATGGTGCCAATTTTCGCGGAGAATATTATGACATTTTCAATTTACTTCGAAGCAAACTTGTTGATATATTTATGTAAACCCTGTTAACTGAAGTTCTCATTGAAAAGGAATTGGATCCGGTTATCGCATGAATAAAATTGAATATTTATGTCTTAAACAGCATTCGGGGAAGGAAAACGGGTTTGGGTTTTGAATGGTTAATCGAGGTTTCCAATTGACGTAGGATCGCTCCCTTGAGTTTATCTGTACATATAATATGAATTTAAATGTAACGTGTCTGTACTTTTTAGGTTTTTGTAAATAAATGTTGCATGTGTCTAGGGATAAGCAATAAAATATATTTCATTTCATTTTAGATATGTCCGTCTGTTTTTTTGTTGTATCACTGCTAAAATACTGCTTTCATGATAAAACTCTTAAAAAGGAAATCATAAAACGTATCTTCGAGTTACATTTAGTCTTTGTTTCATTAAAATCAATTCGGTCTATCAAAAGCTATTGTAATTATAATGACGACGCGACTTAAATACTAGAGATAAGTAGATAGTTTTTAGATTTAATACATTCAGATGACTTTCTTAGACACCGTTTTGTACATCAGATTCCACGCGGACGATATCTTGCGCACATCGAGTATATTATACTTAGTCTGGCCATAAATACTGTTATAATTAAAAATATACACAATATTACATTTGAATTTGGAATCTGTCATTTTTATATGATTATTCATTGAGTTTTCTCATCTTGGCGCCAGTACATTGTACAATATTTTGCGATATTAAAATGGAGTGGGGTGATAAAGAGAACCGAATCGCTGTGATTGCATTACACAAAGTATGGACTACGGTCTACGCAGTCGTGGTTGGAAACGAACGTTTCGGACTTCATGAGAGCTGAAGACTGGCCGTCGTCTAGTCCCGATCTTAATCCTCTGGATTATGATTTATGGTCAGTTTTAGAGAGTACGGCTTGCTCTATACGCCACGATAATTTGGAATCGTTAAAACAATCCGTATTGCAGCCAATGGAGACCACTTTGAATAAGATTTTTATATTTTAAATTGTTTTATACTTATGTATTAAACTAACAAAAGTAATAAATGTTATTTGCAATAGAATTTTTTTTTCTTTGTTTTAGTATTTATGGCAAGACTAGGTATTTTATGGTCATGACTGTATTCGGTTATTTGAATAATGATGGTTCAGTAGAAGTGCTTCAGTCTGGATTTGTCATTGAATGTAGATTCATTTTTTGTTCTTTCTTGTTTACGGTTACCGCAACCTTATCTGACGTTAAATAACGATGCGATATGGCGGTAAACACGCCAAACCTAGAGCAAACGGGCTGTCGCGTCCCTCTGCTGGAACATACCAACAAGTGCTTGGCGGCAGCTTTCCAGATTGAGAGTGGTAGCTAGCTAGGCAGACTTAGAAATAGTCCTACCATTACGCTTCTATGCTATCAACATATACTCAAATTCCCTATCTGTCACACTAAATTTTATGGTAAATCATTTGCGGTTCAAGCTGTACGCCTATGAAACGCACTCCCTTGTGATATTAGGCAGCCAAGATCCGTGACGTTCTTTAAAAAATATCTCCACCGGCATTACCTCTCGCTGTCGTAATATAACTATTGTATTGCGTTATTTCTTTTTTTTTTTACTTTTATCTATAGTTATTGTATTTTTTATTTTCAACGTGTGTGCAATAAAGAGTTTTATTATTATTACGCTATAGCTCATCGCCACCATTTCTTTCATTGGAAACTCCAATTAGTCGTAGGAATTCTAATTTACGTCGAACGACGCAGCGTTCAAACAGGATATCAACTGAGTCATAATTGTTTCAAGAATGAATTAATTTCTGTAATGCAATATTCATAATATTACATACATATAAAATAAAAGAATAATATCAAGACATTGCATATAGCTCGTCTGTTCCACACGTTTGTTCTCGCAGCATAACTTGACAGTCAGTTCTCTGTCTCGCATTCTATACTTAGCTACATTATCACTTAACTCTAAACTAAGTGAGATTAAGAACAAACCTTGCTGACAATTGAGTTAAAAAAAGAATTAATTATTTACTAATTTTGATACACCAGTAGCTTGCCTTGTTTATTTAAAAGATACCATTTCACACAGAATACCGCTTATTATTGGGATGCAATTCTCTAGAAAAAACATATTTTAGTTTATTATGCTCATCAGTGTTTTGTTTCCAGGTTTTCGATTATGATTGGGGTCTACAAGACGATTTCATGGGCTCCTGTCACGTTGATTTGACGGCGTTGGAACTAGGCCGGTCGCAAGACTTGGTGCTGTGCCTTCAAGATCCAAATAAGCCGAACCAAGACATGGGAGAGATTGTTATCAACGTAACTTTGTGGCCAAAATCGCAAGAGGACAAAGAGAAGGTAACGCTATCTTATTTACATTAAAACCGGTGCTGTATTCGGTGTTTGAAGTGTGAGGACTGTTTTTTCTTGCTTTTGTTTTTACTTAATAGGATTGGAACATGTGTTTTTTGTTCCTGTTATGAATTTAGATTGGGTTTTTTTTTGTTTTACCACCGGCCGCCGGTCTGATGTCAATTCCACTTGGACATCAATGTTTGTGTCTCAATGATCTAAATAATAATACTGGATTTATTACAATCTTTATATATAAATTTCTTCTGTACGTGTGTATGTCACTGAACTCCTAAACGGCTAGACCGATTTTGATGAGATTTTGTGTGCGTGTTCCAGTAGATCCGAGAATGGTTTAGATTTGACAATTGGACCCAGCAGGTGGCGCTGCGGTCGAATAGTAGGTTGTTTTTATTATCAGGATGGGACAACGTCTGCCGGGCCCGCTAGTATATTGTAATACTCTAAAACTCGTATTTTATTCGTCTCTATAGTATCTAGTGGTGTTTTATTTACTTCATTCATTGTATTATATGACCTACATTATATCGAAGAATAAAAACAAACTCTTTTAATATATTCAACTTGAATCAAAACCAGAATATAAGAACATTATATTTTAAAATGTAATAGACTTAACAATAAATGATCTATACAAAATCCATGCATACAAAGCCGGTATAATCATCCTATTATTATACTAAATTACCTGCTTCACGTGGAAGCACTAATACCGCAGATTATCGCGGTTAGTTGGGTGACTCAACCACAGAAATGACTATATAACATATACGATCTATATAACCATGTCAGTATGACGTATGAAGGTCGCTAACAGACCATTACAGTCTCCGCCAATCTTCTTGGCCGCTCTGAATGTAGCAGTAAGTGCGAACTTGAGCGTAATATAGCGAAGAGTTATATAGAATGTTAAATTAGTATTTATTTCTCCTTTAGTTATCCCGATTTTATACATACAATATAATACGCATGTTTTTTTTTTATGTCATAGGTGGCAAACGAACAGGTGGGTCATGTGATGTTAAGTGATCACCACCGTTCATGGACACTAACTACACCAGAGGAGTCGCAATTGTGTTGCCAGCTGTTGGGGGGAAGGGTTAGGGGAGGGAAAGGGAAAGGAGAGAGGAGAGGGAGGGGAGGTGGGCCTCCGGCGCTCTCACTGACCGAACGAAATACAACAATGCAAGCACTGTTACTTCACGTCGGTTTTCTATGAGAGGGTGGTAGTACCCCGGTCGAGCCGACCCATTCATGCTGAAACCAATAATAGTTTCAGCGTGGCTCTACCACCATTGTATACCTAAATTTGTGTTCTGTCATCAGTATATCCCGAGCTTCGAAATATCTGGCGTGGATATTATTGTGCAAATATGATTTCCTAGTTACGAGTACCAGGAAAAATAGATAGATACTGTGAAATTCAAAATCTATAGCTAGTTCCCCCAGTTTCAATGCCGTGAAAATAACTTTAATGAGAATTACGTTACTTAACTTTTTTTAAATACTTTATAGGCTTTAATGTTGACAACAAATTTACCCAGTTTTAAATGACGCTGACCTTCTTAACAAACTTGACAGATTACTCAACAATTGCATTCGATTTGTTTTTAGTCTTCGTAAGTATGACCATGTATCGAGCCATCGTTCAGAGCTTAATTGGTTGCCCATACGCCTGTGTCGGAGTTTGCGGGCTCTGACAACTCTGTATTCTCTTCTATTTTCTCCCAAAACTCCCTCTTACTTAACTCCACATTTTCAGTTTTTATGTTCTAATCATAACCTTAACCTTCGCTCTTCTACGTTCAATAGTTTTGAAGTGATTGAGCCTGAAAGAACTGTGTTATCATCTATATCTATTTATAAATATAATAAGAATGTAAATCTAAGATGTCTGTAATTTTGGATTTTTGTAAAAAAAATGTTGCCGGTTTCTAGGAATAAACAATAAAATACACTTCAATCATTTTTAGAAACGTCTGTATGTTTGATTGGACACGCATCACTGTTAAAGTACTGCTTTCATGATAAAACCTCTTAAAGAAAATTATAAAGCATATCTTCGAGTAAAATTTAGTTTTTGTTTCATGAGAATCGATTCGGTCTACCAAAAGTTATCGCAATTTTAATAACGACGCGACTTAAATGGACTTATTTTATTCAGATGATTTTATTCAGATGATTTTATTATTCACTGTTTCTTTACATAATGTTCTACGCGAACGAAGTTGCGGGCACAGTTATTTGTAAAAGAAGATTTTGGTTAAAGAAAAATGTATATAAGACAAGGAAATTATATAAATAACACATATTTGGAAAATTTAAATTATATATCGATGGTTAAGAATGAATCGTATCTATCTTAATAAAGTTAATTTTACAGGAGAAAAATAAAACATTTCTCTGCCTTCAATAGAAAGATACGTGAAGTGTTTATATCTTTAAAAATAGAAGAAAGATGCTGCGATACGATATATGGCCTATTTACAATTAAGGTGAATCTATTTGCATTAAAAAGTGAAAAACGTCAAAAACCGATTGGTTCTTAACCGTCGATATAGTACTGAATTTGGTAAAATAATAAAACTTGATTTAAACCAATGAATTAACCAACCGCATGAACTAAATTCCCTAGTCGACGTCGGAAAGCGCGTTGCAATGCACGTGCTCGGATCTCCGTTGCAGTTTTAAAAAGTTTTACACAAAAACAATTCCGTAATACTACCAAGTTTATCGTTCATCCTAATCTAAATATAGTCAGTGAGTTGTTAAATTGTGCAGTGAAGTTATATGTTCGAAATAAATATATCGTGTAAATGAGGTTACCCACTTAATTACTACCGAAACCTTGACTATATTATCGTTTTGAGATCGCCTTGATGTTTGCAATATTTAGTTGTTTGGAATTGCGAATTAATGTAATGTATTGTTTACTTTCGTTTATGGATATTTTGTTGTTATTGAATTCCGAGGTAACTGAATTGAGGTTTTGTTAGTTTTATGTATTACCATCTGCCCGCGGCTTTGTATGTCTTTTTAAATAGTAATTGTTTTTGGTTTGTTGTTTTATTTTATTGTATTACAAACTGAGTATATTATATGATTTCTGAAACGATTACTGCTAGAATTTGAGCAGACTATTTTCAAATAACATAATTTCCGTGTACAAAAGGCCACGGAAATCGGTTTAGATTAAAATTGTTTAAAACAATCATGTACAAAGTGACACATGTGTACAAAACTTTATGAGAACCTGTTGGTTGGGTTTTTTTACGATTTCCAAAAGTATTATCAATAATTTTATAGTCTATCAACTGCTATGACACATAATTCTTATGTAAAAGAAACCTTTTTTTAAAATCGGTTAACATTAAAATAAGTATCTCATTTCCAATAATGTTTTTTTTTTGTAAATCTAAAGTATTATTAATATTTTTATATTACAATAAGTTATAAATAACTTATATTTCGGGTGTATAAGATTTTATTAAATTGTTTTATAGCTCGAAACGTATTCTAATTTACGGTGTGTAAGATTTCATAGAGACTGGTAAAGGGAATTTTGAGTTAAGTTCAGACATACAAAGCAAAAAACAAATGTTAATGTTTATTTTTGCCGTATATAGGTAATACTAGCAGGCGCGGCGGACGTTGACCAGACCACATAATAAAAAAAATAAAAAAAGTTGACAAATTATATACCAAAACCTTCCCCATGAATCACTTTATCTAGTGGTGAACCGCATTAAAATCCGTTCAGTAGCTCTTGAGCTTATCGCGAACAGACAGACAGACGTGACTGAGGACTTTATTTTATACTATGTAATGATAAGGATAAGAGGTAATTTATATTGTCTTTCCAGACATGTACCCTGTAACTTAAAATTGAAATATAAATCATGTAAGGGTTTTTAATACTTTTATATCGACCTATGTTTTGGGGAGCGGACTTGATGATTTTTTGCAAGATCGTATATTGACTGTCAGTTGATTTAACACCTTCACCAGTTCAATTGTAATTTTCGAATATGCATTTAGTTAACGCTAAATAGTCTGACCTTAGATTGTTTAATCGACGTTATCACCTACTGATCGAGTTAGCTTAAACTCGTTAAGTTAAAATTAATATTAATTATCAGCATTCGAGCACGAGAATATCGTCATTGCGTCTGCAATATCATCTATGTGCATCTCTTGTGTCTAATTAAAATGTTTATTAAAACAAAAGTAGCCGTGTTTTTACGTTTTCTTTTTTTTTTTTTAAATTTTGTATTTGAAAGCAAATTATATTAATTGTTAAATTAACATTCTTCGTAAATAGATAAATTATAGGTAAAGTAATAATCATAGTTAATATTATTGGAACGAAGTTCCTTACGGCAGGCTTGGAGGAGATAGGGATTTTGCTGCGCGACCGAACTGAAAAAAATGTGATAGTAAAACCGTAAGAAAAAGTGCGTGGAATAAAACCGTTAAATGAGACGTGCGCAGGCGCGACAGTCGTATGCACAAGCGAGTAGTGTATAATACCTTTCTCTTTCTTTCTTTCGAATTCTCGGTGAAATTAATGTGAAATTAATCGTCGAATTAATTTAATTAATCGGTGAATTATGATTATAATATCGGTTAATCGGTAATTGAATTAATTTATTTTATTTTTTCTCCTTGCATTTTTTTTACATTAGTTTTTTTTTCTACATTAGCCGAAGTTGAATTACCTGGTGTCCCACGACACCACATCTTTATTTTTATTTTAATATACTAGACATATAAATTGAAAGTAGGTTTCAAAATCTCTAAACACGTTTTCATTTTGAAATCAGCATAGTTTTAGTTATTTTGATCATATTGCAATTAATTAGTAAATGTACTAACAATTGTATTTGCTTTTCAGTGCGTAAACACTTATGTATATCTTGTATGCGTTCAAAACAATTATTATCGATAAACGGTTACTCTCGGTTTCTAGACCTTTGATACCTTAGTATCATGAAATGAGTTAACGCAGAAGGTTTATTGTCGTTTATTGAAGTTAAAACCTCTTTAGTTATGTTGACCGATTTTTAGTTAGGGGCAAACTTATGACCTGTGATTTTATAGTATGCGTGCACGTGTGTGGAGGTGATATGTGTAATGTTGTCGCAGTGACGTAACATTTTGATACAGTGACACAAAATGACATGCAAGTGGAAGGGTTTTATTTTTTCCCTTATCAAACTGAAATAGTTTAGAATATTATCCGATACGAAATATATATAAGGGTTGTTGAGGTATGTATGCTTGGTACATATATATGTTTCAATAACTCGTATATGTATGAATAGTTATTTTAGCTTAGCTCACATAGGTCGCGAATTGCATGTATCAGGCAACAGCCAAAGCCGAGGTGTGCCGCGCGCCCTTGAGCTAGTTATCAAAATAAAACCGGCTGAGCGCCTTAGTAGTCCGGTGAAGCTGTTAAGACCTTGCTTGGTCAATAGCGTAGACAGTTCGAAAAAAAAAACGACATTCTGTTAAAGCATTGGGCTTTCGCTAGACTAGCGACATGTAGTATATTGGCCTGAGTACATGTAATATTGATATTTTGTATTCAGCTTGTGCAACTCATCATATGCTTGATTAATTATTATACTGTATATATATATATATGTATATAATTATTGCTTCGAGTGCCAATAGATGTGAAAACCCGATTAACGTTAATAGCTTAAATTTACAAATTATGTTTTTTTTTAAATTTGTTAAGAAATTTTTTACTATATCAGCTCCATAGTAAACTCAACTTAATTTACAGGCTGAATATCTTAAATAAAACACATTATTACAGCTAATATAATAAATAAATTCAATGCTTCAATACTATTCGGTTTGGATAATAACCTATGAAACATTCCAATATCTTGTAAATCCAAGTTAAGAGTCGACATCAGTAACTGTATACCCGCTTGAAACCGAATACATTCTGTTCATACATGATGCATATCTTCTACTACCCCAAATTTAAATAATTGACATTATAATTGATTTAGAAATTCTAAAAAGATCGCAGTTATTCCATTGTTGTCGAGTTTTCGCTTCTGTTGGTAGTCCTTATATCTATCTCATTTTTTAAAAACATTTACATTAACAGTAACATAGTTTTCGATACATTCGAATAAAAAAATACTTCACCTATCTCATGTCAATCGCTTGAAGTTATTCGGAAGTTATTCGGACAACTTCAGTACGATTATGAAAATTTATAACGCTTAATAATACGGTAATAATAAATTAATTAATGGTGGTAGAGCCACGCTGAAACTATTACTGGTTTCAGCATGAATGGGTCGGCTCGTCCGTTGTAGTACCACCCTCTCATAGAAAACCCACGTGAAGTAACAGTACTTGCTTTGTTGCGTTTCGTTCGGTCAGTGAGAGCGCCGGAGGCCCACCTCCCCTCCCTCCCCTCTCCTCTCTCCTCTCCCTCTCCCTCTCCCTCCCCTATCCCTTCCCCCCAAAGAGTGGCAACGCACTTGCAACTCCTCTGGTGTTGTTAGTGTCCATGGACGGTGGTGATTACTTAACATCAGGTGACCCAAATGTTCGTTCGCCAACAATGACGTAAAAAAAAAAAAATTGCCTTTGCATAGTAAATTTTAAGAAGGCTAAAGTAATGTATCTCTATATTGAATCTATCCGGTTGATCGAATTCGAATCCATAAAGCTCTTGCTGACTATAAATGTTCTGTTATTTTACTATTTGCTTTAGGGTTGAGTGAATTTGTTCACGCCTCGAAGATTTACCCGTCGGCTGTATTATTTACAACGTGTGTCTATACGGCTTCGTTGAGTGAGCAATGTTACTCTATACACATGTGTTCAAGACATTGCGGCTTCGGACGTAAAGACGTTGTCTAAATTTATTATGTACTAGCTTCTGGCCGCGACTTCTTCCGCGTGGAATAGTTACTTTGGCAGGCAGCGGAAACTCTCAAAAGGCAAAAACGTCCCGATTTTGAAACATTCTTCATTGATGCTCCGCTCCTATTGGTCTTATTGTGATGATAAATCGGACCAGTAGCTCCAGATATTACTATAAAGTCATTAGTAGTTAATTAGAGCGCTATTTCTCGCTTCACTTTAGATATATTTTTATAACTCTTTTACTGAGGTGTAGGATATCACTTTTTCTATTAATAGACGAGACGACGATTTTGTAATAGCAGTGCGATATACACCTTCGTATCGGCCCGATGATCAATAAAAAGTACGATCACCAACAAGCGATTACTGGCAGAGTGAACCTTCTGTATTTTATTTATTGTGTACAGCTTATTTAACTGTAACGGGTATTGAATTCCCAATACCAGCATTTAGGGAGTATAGTGAAACACGTTATACACGTAGCGTATATAGTATCTCAGCGAACAATATTAAAGTGAATTAAAAGCTATTATGGTCAAACTGTTGATTCATTGTTTGCGAACGTTGCGTAATATGACTATGTGTTAGAGTTTGTAGTCCGGTGAAGCTGTTAAGACCTTGCTAGGTCAAAAGCATAGTCAGTTCGAAAAAAAAAAACTATGAATTAACTTTGACAATTTTCCTTTTTATATGTATGTTAGCTCTACCCGCGACATCGTCTGCGGGAACTATATGTACTAAACGGTGACTAACAAAGTAGAGCCACGTTGAGGCTACTACTGGTTTCTGGCTACTGGACGTGAAATAACAGTGTTTGTATTGTTGCGTTTCGTTCGGTCAGTGAGAGCGCCGGATACCCTACTTCTTTCCCTCTCCTAACTTCCCCACTCCACCTTCTCCCAAACACAGGCTGGCAAAACATTTGTGACTCCCCTGGTGTTGCTAGTGTCTATGGACGGCGGTGATCACTTACCATCAGGTGACATGCCTGTTCGTTAGTAATATATATAAAAAAACATGAGGAAACTTGAACTTGAGAAATGTTCTTGTAGTACCATCGTATGTGGGAAAATGGATTTGTCAGAGTTTCCAATCGTCAATATGTCGTGGGCTGGCGTGGTGATTATGCCCATACCTTCCTTCAAGAAGAGGCTTGTGACCCTGCTGTAGGTCTCTTACTGGCTGATGATAACAGAAAAAGACATAGGGTACTTTTCATAAAATAGTACTATAACTGTCCACTAGGTGGCGTTAGACTATATTTAAACCTGTGTAGTGTATTTAACGCAAATTCGTTTTTTTTTCTCGAACTGATTACGTTATTGACCTAGCAAGACCTTAACAGCTTCACCGGACTACTAAGGCGAGCGCTTAAGGCGCTCAGCCGATTTTTAACCGACTTCAAAAAAAGGAGGAGGTTATCAATTCCTCTGTATATATATTTTTTTATGTTTGATACCTCATAACTTTGGACTGGTTGAACCGACTTTGATTATTCTTTTTTTATTTGAAAGCTGGTACTTCCAATGTGGTCCCATTTCAATTTGGTCCAGTTCCGACAACGGCATCCAGTACAAAACCGTATAAGTTTTAAATTTGCATTAAGTATGTATACGACAAATAGACGAATAACTCAATATCACGCTAACCGATTTCGATGATTCATTTTTTATTGGAAAGGATGTACTTCAAGGGTAGTTTGATGAGAGTTTGGTTAGGTTCTGATTATGGGATCCGTGACAAAGTAAGAAAACTTTCAAGAAACGAGCCTACTCCTTTCTTAAGGGCCGGCAACGCATCTGTGTTTCCTCTCGTGTCGCAATTGTCCATGGGCGGCCGTGATCACTTACCATCAGGTGACCCGTATGTTCGTTTGCCACCAATATTATTAAAAAAACTCTTCAATTCTTAGGAGCCTATTGTGCTTATGTTCGTTGCTGTGTTGCAACATGATGCAAGCATTGTAATTATAATTACTTAAGGTGTATAATGTGTGAAGCGATGGTAGCCGAGTTGGTGGTAGAAACTATCGCGGATTATTGATAAGGTTGCGTTCGCACCAAACGTTACTTATTGTACAACCAATTGAAACCATATCGCATACCATACCGATAGATACCATACCGCAAAAATGCGCATATTTTAATATACTTAAGACGGAACGGAGTTCGTGGGCACTGCTAGTAAAATATATTTATGTACACTAAAAATGGAAAAATAAAGAAAAGTTTCAAAAAAAAGTATTATGTAATACAAAAAGTTTGGTTGGTACCGACTTCCAGTACATCTCTAGGTAGCACACATATTCATATGTTTTATTTGATTTGATAAACTATATATTTTCAGCTTTTTAGTGCCTTATGGGTTTTTGATTGATATTGAAGTCGGTTAATACTTTTTTTTGAAAATTTACTTTATATTTTGACAACTAGTTCAAGGGTTCACACCTCGGCTTGGGCTGTTGCCTGATTCATGCGATTTGCGACCTATCTAAGCTAACTTAAGCTAAGTTACATATTCATACTTATATGAGTTATTGAAACATATATGTGTACCAGGCATACATACCTCAATAATTCACACGAATTCGCGGGTGCTTGCTATATTTGCATATGAGTTATGTAAACAGATACAGGTATATGCCAGTTCTTCTTACAGAACACCGTTTCTGCTTATACTAATGTATCTTAGAAATTCGTTTCGTGTATACGTTTTTTTTCGTAGCACCTTACAATGTAAACAATATTGACGTAATTACAGATAATTATCGTCGTAACTGTAGGTGTTTTGGCAGAGCTTAATGTGTTTTTAATTAACTTTTTAAATGCAGCATTATTTATTTAAGCGTTGAAATACTAGGATCATTGGGTCCGAATACTAGTCCTTTGAAGGAACCTGCCAATCATGTAGTGAACAGGACTCGCAACAAGAGGACTAGCTAATGTTTAAGTCAGCATTAAACATGTCTTCATAGCGAAAAGGGCTGTTATTAAGTAAAACACAAAGCGGAAAAAAGTCGTAAAATCTATCTCGAGTGGGATTTGAGAACGGAAGTAGATTTGGAACGATGAATAGTTTCAGATACTCCTTTTTATGATTCTGAATATACGTAAATTTTAATATTGCAAAAAAAGCGACAGACGTATCTCTGTCTGTGGACTGTAGTCAGTTCTGTACTATGTGGTAATGAGGCCAGCCTTCTAAGAACGTTTTCTTCTGGCGATTCTGTTTTCCAATATGTTTGTATATACAAGATTTCCTTTAAACCGATAGCTACAGTTTTTATTATTCTTGTACTGGCTTAATTATACACAGTTATGGGAAAGTTTCTTATAAAAATAATGAGGTATTATTGTTAAGTGAAAACATAATAAAAGTTTTATTCTATATAGTGATTTGAATAAATTTTGTTTATTTATTTTTTAAGTTTTGCCTATTACCGTAGATCTCTGTACATCACGTTATCGTAATATTTGACACTAAATCCTTTGTTGTTATTGTGTTTTTAATATTATACAATTATTCAAAAAGTAAGTTTTAAAGCCAATGTTTTGAATTTTGGTGACCTTTTAATCGTGAATCTTTCGTATTAATGACTGTAATAGAATACAATAATAATAATCATAAATACAGTGGTACAACAAAATAATCCCAAGGAGGGTTGATGTCAGGCGGCCGATCGTAAAAATTAAGCCAAATCATATACCACAACATGACAAACATGTTGTACCGACCCTACTTATGTGGGATAAGGGTAAGAAGAAGAAGACTGTAATAAAATACATACATCCATACATGCGGGGTGGTAGGGTTTTATAGCCCGACTGGGTCGCAACCACCATGTATATGGTGAAAAAGCCCGTCGTAGTGATTCGTTTCTGCGGGTCGCGTTTCGGGATCAGCCTGTGCATATCCAGCTTTTTGCAGGCCGGCATGACAGCGGCGACCAGTGATGGACAGTGTGTCACTCGGTGGTCGCCATTGTTTTTGGACTGTACTGTGCTTACCATCATGCATGGTGCAGTCATTTTATCGTGCTACTATTAAAAAAAAACATAAAGCTTTTAAATGTAATAGGAATTAGCGAGTCTGGTTAGTTGCCACCCTCAAGTCCCAAATCTGCTGACAAACACCTATACGTATGTCCCGGCAGCCTCACTTAAGAGCCAATTCTCCTCTGGGCTTAGCGTATTTACCACCTTAGATCACATAGTCGCTTAACATCAACTGTGATTCTATAGTGAAACCCTAAAGACTAAAGTTTATACTTACCATCATTTTCGCTCGAACGTTGACAAAACCGTTGTATTTATCAGACTTTCCCATTAAAGCTATCTTAGCGATTTTCGTAGCTATGTGACCAATTTTGGTATTAAGCAACATATCTCATATATAACTTTCTCAATAAGATCTATTCTGCTATCTTATTTGTTAATTTGGGGTGTAAGGGGTGTCGCATAACATTTTAAGACTTGAGACACCCAAGCCAACCTCACCTGCACGTGGTGCACCCTGCTGAGTAACGAACGTGGCAATTGCGAAAGCGGGGTGGTAGGGTTTATGCATGCATATGGTGAAAAAGCCTGTCATAGTGATTCGCTTCTGCGGATTGCGTTTCGGGATCAGCCTGTGCATATCCAGCTTTTTCCAGGCCGGCATGACAGCGGCGACCGGCGATGGATAGTGTGTCACTCGGTGGTCGCCATTGTTTTTGGATTATACTGTGCTTACCATCAGGCACAGTGCAGTCATTTTGCCGAGCTACAATAAAAAATAATAATAATACTAGACTTCATACTATAGGTTATTACATGCAACTATAGTAACGTATTGACAGATTGTTAAACTGAAGTCATGTGGCCGATAGTAAATGCCTTTAAACAATAGATAAAAATAAACACTATATATGAATATATGGTTATGTTCTGACAGCTGCAGTTGAGAATTAGTCCCACGTAATGATAGGTCACATCGTCATTTGATACCATTTGCGTTTGCGGTCAAAAGCCAACACGTATATATTCTAATAATTATTAGATAATTTATTAGATTTATTAGGTTATTATTTATTAGTTATTTATTAGATTAGATTAGGTAATTTATCTGAAATACGTGTCTTTAACATGATCAAAACAATACAAATTCTGTTTACGTACAAGTTTAAACTCGGAATTCGCAATAACGCAGGTATTTAAAACGTATACCTTTGATTTTTTATTCTATGTAACTTTCCGATAGCGAAATAATGCATTTACTCTCGCATATTCTTGGTAGTAAGTCCCTAATAAAACTAGAAAGATTTAATTGATTAATCGTCGATTTTTTCTTAGAATAATATTACAGCTTCAATATAACATGTAAGCGAAAACAGATTTAGTTTGTTGCGGGAAAAAATGTTTGTGTTTTAATTCCCGGAGCGTAGTGTGAAGGTTAGTTTAGTTGGTTTTCCGCTGCCGTTACGAGAACACGTATTTTAAACAGTTGTAAAGTGCAAAACAGTGATTAATATGGCGGAGAAAGAGAAGAAAATGGAGCGATTTAAGAATCATTTAATGCGGATACACGGGAAGATTCACGATCGAATGGAGGACATTCAAGACCAAGTGCAGAATAAGATTGACAGATCGAAAATTTCAAAGTTCATATCGCATCTGTCTTCGGAGGAGAGAAGTTCCTACGATGATAATTCGGAGGACAGAGATGAGAAAGCATCATTAGACTCGGTCGAGAACGCAACGATACGATTTAAAAATGTAATACCATCTGTTGTTATAGAGGGTGAAATTGAACTTGATCATGAGACAAAAGATACTTGCATAGAATTTTTGCGGATCGAAAGAGACAATATCTTGTATACAAAACGGAGTTTATCAGCGAATAACCTTGCCTACGAGAATGATACAAATGATAGTTCCAGTGATTCCTGCTTCTCGTGTGTATCCTCGAGTGATGAAAGGTATTCGTTTAGATAATTTATCATTTTCTTTGGTACAGTAAGGCTACGGTAAAGAAAGACACGGTGATGGTACCGTAGAATTATATTTAGAACTTTATACTATTCTCATTTGGATAGCTATTAGCATAAATTTAAAAATCAGTTGCAAAGCACCTATAAATGTGTTCTGGTAGTAACTCTTAAGATTCGTTGCTTCTACGTCCAGTATGCTATGATCTTAGGCCACATCGACATTTTATGTCAGGTATGAATGTAAATCTAACGTTTCTGTACTGTTTAGATTTTTGCGAAAAGAAAGACACATGTCCTGGAATAAGTAATGAAATTTATTTCAATCATTTTTTTAAATGTCTGTCTTTTTTTTGTTGCACGGCAAAATGACTCCAGTGTGCCTGATGGTAAGCACAGTACAATCCAAACACAATAGCGACCACCGAGTGACACACTATCCATCGCCGGTCGCCGCTGTCATGGCGACCTGCGAAAAGCTGGATATGCACAGGCTGATCCCGAAACGCGACCCGTAGAAGCGAATCACTATGGCGGGCTTTTTCGCCAGATACATGATGGTCGCGACCCAGTCGGGCTGTAGAACCCTAACACCCCGCTTTCGCCATTGCCTCGTTCATTACTCAGTTGTCTATATGTTTGAACACGCATCACTGCTTTCATTACAATCTGTTCACTCTATCAAAAGTTATTGTAATTTTAATGACGACGCGACTTAAGTTCGAGAGAAACACTTTTCTTTTAAGTAAATGGACTTATTATGTTCAGATGATTAGGTTTCACGAGGACGAAGTCGCGGGCACAGGTAGTAATATATATAAACTCTGCATTTTGACTGATGTTTCCTTCCTGAATGGAGTTATCAATATCCTCTTTTAAGTATTTTTAACATGACCTTTTCCTACCTTCCTCTTTCCTACCTTTTTACACATAATTTGGTAGTTTAAAACATGCTGTCTAGGTATTTATGTTTGGTTCAATTTTGTTACGTTTCTAAGAGATTCCATCCACGTAACCGTTGTTCATGTTCATTAGTCATTCGCATTAATGAGACTTTATAGATCATTTATATTGACTCATTACGAGAAAACTCATACTGGATGATTTAAGGACTTTTGGTTAGTTTGAAAATCCCTATAAGTCACTTAATCTATACTAATATTATGGAGAGGTAAAGTTTGTGAGTTTGTGACGTTGTGGCGTTGTAGGGGGTAATCTCAGGAACTACTGGTCCGATTTAAAAAATTCTTTAAATGTTATATAGGTAATTTATCGAGGAAGGTTATACGCTATATATCATCACGCTAAGACCATTAGGAGCGGAGCACGAATGAAGAATGTTTCAAAATCGTTTTTTTTTCCTCTTGACAACTTCCGCTGCGCGTTATCGTTAGCCTAAAGTAACTATTCCACGCGGACAAAGTCGCGGGCGGAGGCTAGTATGCTTATAATTGCAAAACCATTGAACCGATTTACATACTTGTTTGTGTACTTTAAGTGTATTATGTGACTATGTTTTAGTATACGTTTTCTTACGTTATGTAATACTAGCGGGCCCGGCGGACGTCGTCCCACCCTGATAAAAAAAATCCTTGACAAATACTTAAACCTTCCTCATGATCACTTTATCTACCGTTGAAAACCGCATGAAAATCCATTCAGTTGTTTTAGAGCTTATCGCGAACAGACAAACAGACAGACGAGGCAGAGGACTTTGTTTTATAATATGTAGTGAAGTTATTAGTTTAAAAATTAATTAGGTCGACACAAAGTAACATAAATGTAACAAACAACTGTTTGATATAAAAATTAATAAAATATCAACAGTATCATATATAGATGCGAACGTCAGTTTGTTTATTTGTAATACTTTTCTACGTAACTACTTAACCGACCATCTTGAAATTTTACATACCGTTGTTGTCGGGAGTACATAAAAGCGCGTAGGGTACCTTTCATCTAGAAAAGAGTACCATTCTCGAGGGGTACGTGAAATCTACACTAACTCGAGAAAAACCTTGGGAATAAGCTATCTTTTATATCTAAAGCATAGTGACCGTTTTTTGTGTTAAAGCTATCTAAAAATGTTAAACTCGATATTTGATTGAATAAGGTCATAGAGTAACAAACCCGCTGTAACTGTAAGCGGTTTCATAATTCTATGAATAAGGTGCTACACTGCGGAAATCTGCCATGAAATATTATAGTAGACGTTACTCTGCTAATATTTGTTATTTTTCTAATAATTGATTGGTCGCTAACACGTCTCACTGCAACAAAAAGCATTTAATTTTCTTTACGCGAGGTGTAGGTACCTGAAAGAGTTCAATCTGAAATTAGTAAAATATTGGTGACTAAATAAACAAAAAGAATTAAGAAACGCGTCCTTGTTAACCGTTGTGTGTTGTGTAAAACTGTCTATAAATTCTATGCAAATCAAATGACTCCTCACTTTAATTAGATGTATTAGTCCTTTAAGGCGTCATGTAAGTCCCATTATTTAACATCCATAATCACTTTGTAGTTTGTCGAAGTGCAGTCGCGTGTGTTTGTACACGTTTAATTTAAAAAGTTGTGGAATTCAAAAAGAAATTTGTCGAATTTCTCCTCCCGATCAAATCTATTACAGTTAACCTAAAAACAATACACGTGCATCTTTTTAACAAAGTCATACATTAGCGATGTTTATTTATCTCAAAGCATTAATGTTTTCTTCATATCTATTTTAGTTCAGTTAAATATTATATTGCTGCGTTACTGCGCTGTTTTAAATCATCTCGGTGAAATATAAGCATTTCTTGCAAGTGTTGAGTAATACTAATGATTTGCCGACTCAGATCCTACGAACTGGTACTTGAGTATCGCTCGAAGTATTGCTCAAGTATTGTTCACAGTCAACGTCAACAGTCACGTTTTATTGAGTTAGATGCGACCTTTTTAGTCATCGCGCTATCCTTATGTTTTATTTTAAAAATTGTATTTGATTTTCTTCGATGTTCAAAATGCTTTTTGAAGTTATACTTCTTTTGGCGCGTTAAGGAAAAATTATGAGAGTAAATTTTTACGATGCGCGCGCACACCGTCACGAACAACCGACACCCTGAAGTTAGCTATAGTCAACATTTTGTTTCTTTGTATTTGTTGTTTGTATTTCTTTGTATTAAATACTTTTTTCCTATTGTTAGTGTCGTTTTTTCTACAAACGTAGAATAAGGCGAAAGATACAATTTTTGAAAAGAATTTTATCTAGTTACGCCAAAGAAGTATAACTACTAACACGTGTACATAGGTACGTACACACACACTTTTTTATAACTAATTTAAGCCTATTCATATTGAATACTAAAATACTGCCTATTTGGTCAATCACTAATTGTTACTTCTACAGAATTTTTATCTTGAATTAAGTCAATGGCCTTTTTTTTATTAACGTGGACGTTATCCCTTATGGATACGTCAACCTCCCGGGGTTGAGGGTGGATTATGTCCGACTCGCACGGACTAAAACCCCGCGGTGTACCGACAGACCGTGATTGTTAGGGCGGGCCTTTTTTAAATAATAAGTTTATGAAGGATCTATGCCTACCTATTTTACATATCCTAATTGCTAAAGCGAGTTTGTTTGTTACACTTTAACACCGTAACTATTCAACTGGTTAAGTTGTAATTTTGCGTACACGTTGATAGTAGTACATAGGGTAGGTTTTATAAAAAACAATCCGTTTCTCATGGATCGATCAAACATATATCGAGGTGAGTAAAGCTGCGAGCAAAAGCAAGTATACCATATAATTTTTGGTGGAGTTTTATTCAGTCACGTAGTAGTTTTTATTTTGTAAACAAGAATATGGGTTATCTCACTATAAATTATAACATTTGTGGCATTTTACGTAACATAGTTTGGTTATTGTACATAAGTGGTTTAGAGATAAACATATGGAAAATTTAATCTTCGATGGTACAAAGAGTTTTTAAAAGTGGCAATGAAAATAAATTGCTAACTTTAAAATGTACCCACTTGATAATTACTAATCTTTTATAAAGAGGACTGGTAAAGCAGAAGAGTTAGAAGGAGAAAAAAATATAAATGACATATTCGCGAATAGTTTAGTTTCCATAGTGGACATAATAGCTACAATTAACAATACTAGTGGGCGCGCAGTGGTCGACATTCGATCATAATTCATTGATTTTTTAAAGTTTCAACTTTATTTGTTTTTTTTTTGTCAAAGGGTATACTTCTATTATCAAAGATTACCATCATGGCTACTCAGTTATTTGCCACTTTTTAAAATTCTACTAACATAAAAAATATATATATAAATTTGAAACAAAAACAGGTAGTTACATAAGGTGGTAAGGCTCTCAAATTCTAAGTAAAGATAACTTTACGAAAATAAAGAAATGTATCGCAACTCGTGACACAATTATCAATTAATTTTACACGATATCATGGGCAGGTGACGGTGGGTTTCTGGGTGATATTGAATTAAATAAAGTCTGTACATCATGAGGAATAGTGATATGCCCAGTATTATTGTATGGAAAAGTAATGGATACACAATTAGAATCAAATAATGAATCCAAAACATTTATAACCATAACTTTAATTACGTCTACCAGGACACATTGATGGGTTCTCCATCACGCTTTACAACATGTTTTCGTTCGCAGCATACTCAGATTTTAATTATACATGGAGTAGAAATAATATAATGAATTATTATTGTAGAACAGCAGAGTTTCGACCAAGAGCTGGCAGTCTGCCCCCTGGTTCTCATCTCGATCTCCCTTCAGCTGTCAGCACATGTACAGACATTATAGAGAAGATTGGCAACCGTTTCCCGAGGCTGAAAAGCAAGGGAGACCGCATAAATAGGGTATTTCGTGTGGTTTTGTTTCTGAATGATTTTGGTCTTGGTTGTGGACTAACTGCTTTTGTTTTTATAACCCTTTCCAAGACTCAAAAGCAAGGAAGACCGTATTAATTGGGTACTTCTCGTGGCTATGTTTGTGAACTCTTTCGGTGTTGATTATTGACTAACAGTTTTTGGACTTATAACCCTTCCAGAGATTCAAAAGCATGGGAGACCGCATTCATAGGGAATTTTGTGTGGTTATGTTTGTGAACGGTTTTGGTGTTGGTTGTGGACTAACAGCTTTTGTGTTTATAACCCTTCCCAAGACTCAAAAGCAAGGAAGACTGCATTAATTTGGTTTTTTTTTTGGTAATGTTTGTGAACTCTTTCGGAGTTGATTATGGACTAACTGCTTTTGGACTTATAACCCTTCGCGAGACTAAAAAGCAAGGGATACCGCATTCATAGGTTATTCCGTGTGGTTATGTTTGTGAACGGTTTTGGTGTTGGTTGTGAACTAACAACTTTTGTGCTTATAACAAATTTCACACACTCTTAAGTGTTTTTTTAATAGGAAACGTAAGTAATATAACCAAGGAGTGCGCGATAATAACTGATCGCTATATTTAAAGCGACTATCGACGATAAGTTATGGAAAATGTATTACATATACCAGCAAACGCTTTAGAAAAAGCAAATTTATATTCTTAATTCCTTTTACTCAATTTTAGGTTACTCTTATTAGACTTTAAAACCACCCTTTCTATTTAAACTTACTTTCTTTAAACTTTTCTATTACGTCTGATTTAAATTTGATCACCTTATACCGTTTAAAACTTATATTGGGTTTATCTCGTTCTGGTTTTTTAGAAAATTATTCATGAACTATCTGTGCCCGCGACTTCGTCCACGTGGAAACTGATGTTCAAACCAATGTTTAATAAAGTCATCTGAACGTATTTAGTCCATTTGCTTATCTACTTTTCTCTCATATATAAGTCGCGGCACCAAATTACAATAACTTTTGATAGAGAGGACCGATTCTAATGAAAGAAAGACTAAGTTACTCCCGATGGTTTATAATTTTTTTATATGAGTTTTATTGTGAACACAGTACTTTAGCGGTGATGCGTGTTCATACAAACAGACAGACGGACATTTCTAAAAATGATTGAAATGTATTCTATTATTTATTCCTGGACACCTGCAACAATTTTTTTCACGAAATCGAAAAAGTACAGACACGTTTGTTTTACATTCTTATTATATGTATAGATGATAAACAGACATAACTTTTAATGAAACTTCCACTAGATCAGTATTAAAGTTAAACAACCACCACTCATGATGCTTGTTCTGCTCGAATTTCAACATTCAAACGTACACACAAACACACACCTATATAATAGAAATTAATAAAGAGAGAAAGTTGCATGGAGAGGGCATAACGCATTTTCCTTACGTGACGATATCTACCAGTTAACTCCAACCGCAAGACGTGTTATAGAACTTCGTTCCAATAATAAGAATATATGTTGGTTCATATGATAGATAAACTAGACAACTTATTATTAACTAGCCTCTGCCCGCGACTTTGTTCGCATGGAATAGTTACTGTAGGCTAATGCTAACACGCAGCGGAAGCTACCAAAAGGAAAAAATACCCCGATTTTGAAAAACATTCTTCATTGGTGCTCCACTCCTATTGCTCTTAGCGTGATGATATATAGCCTATAGTCTTTCTCGATAAATGCGTTTTATAATAATGAAAAATTTTTTCAAACCGGACCAGTACTTCCTGAGATTACCCCCTACAACGTCAAAAACTTTATCTCTTTATAATATTAATATAGATTAGTATAAACTAGTGGGCACCCAGTGGTCGACATTCCACCATAGTTCATTGATTTTTTAACGGGATAAATATTATAATAATAGTTGTATGTAAAATAATACATACAGTCGCGCAGAGCAACCTCCTCCTCCTTCACAACCTTCTTTGAAGTCCTTTATTGACAGATGT
The DNA here is from genome assembly GCA_015888305.1 of Antheraea pernyi. Lineage (NCBI taxonomy): Eukaryota > Metazoa > Arthropoda > Insecta > Lepidoptera > Saturniidae > Antheraea > Antheraea pernyi. Next base: position 1,000,083 of record MU158781.1, on the reverse strand, counting down.
CAAATGTCTTTTTTATTTACATGTGTGTATACGTTGTGTAAAATTGGAGCAGTAGTGTGAGTAATGCATATTTTCATTAATTTAATGTACTTCTAATGCATTTTATATAAAATAAATAGTTTTCTACACTTCTCCTCTATATAAACTTTAACTATGCCAAGTTTCACGTTCATCCGTTCACGCAATTCCTTTAAAAAGGGGTACAAAGTTTAGGTTTCACGTATTAATATATATGATGATATTGGTACAAGTACAAGTGTTCCGTAACAAAAAGCATTTTTATAGTATTCTTCCCAACTAGTCCTAACCAATATTATAAATGCGACGGTGAGTTTGTTTGTTTGTTAGGCTTTTACGACTTCACTGTTTAATGGATCATCATGAATTTTTGTTTAGATATAGTTAAGACCTATAAATATATACTTTTGAGAGGACATAGGTTAGCTTTGGTTAGGCTTGTAGGTGGTAGCGCCACGCTGAAGCTATTACTCGGTCGGCTCACTCGGGTTAGTACCACCCGACACACAGAAACACACACGTGAGGTGGCAGTGCTTGCGTTGGTGCGTTTCGTTCAGTCAGTGAGAGCGCTGGAAGCCGACCTTTCCTCCCCTCCCATCTGCCCCTTCCCCCCAAACACAGGCTGGCAACGCACTTGTCTATGGACGGTGATCCTCGCTTAAAATCATGTGACCCACCTGTTCGTTTGCCTCCTATGACATAAAAAAAACATAGGTTACCTTTCATCCATAGAAAAATTTTTTTTTCTGGAACAGACGACGCCATTGACCTGGCAAGGTCTTAACAGCTTCACTAGACACTGAAAAAAAAAGATGTTTCCAAGGGATAGAATAAATCTACATCCACGCGATCGAATCCGCGAGTAAAAGCCAGTTTTATTATTACTTGCCAATATGTGGTGCTGCAGTAGGTACATCAATTTCTGTAACCTACAGCCGGACACGATGAAAACTGGTAGATAGTAATAATTGTAGAATATTGAAACGTGATTTATTTTGCTACCATTAAACTATTTATTAAAACAAATAATATTAACAAACGCTTGTGGAACCGCGGACAAAAATAGTAGTAATAAATCGTCGGCCATCTGTTTTATAAATCTACCTATAGCCGTAGTTGAGTTTAGTTGTTATGTAATATTTATCTACATAGAATGTAAGTTATGAGATTATTCCTAGGAAATGTTATAAGAATTATTTCCATGTTGCCATCTCTAATTCAGACATTAATACAAAAAAAAAGTATATTTAAGAGTTTTTGGTGGAATCTTGGAATTTCATTTAGTGGATTTTATATTTTATTCATAATCTTGTGTTATTTGACTCCATATTATGTAAAATTGGTAGCATTTTATGTAATATAGTTCGGTTATTGTGCATGAGTGAAGTGGTTGGAATATAATAGAACGGAGCATAAATTCTGAGATGCCACAAAAACTCCCTGGAATGTACTAACAGGAGGGCCACCACCTTGTTACACCATTGAAGTGATCGCAAGAAACTTGTAATGTAACCTAATCGACAATGGTAGTAATCGTCTAGAAGTTTGGTTGCCAAAAATAAAACTAAAGAAAATGTATATTTCAAAATACTAGTGGGCGCCCAGAGGTCGACATTCGACCATAGTTCATTGATTTTTTTAAGTTTGAATTTTATTAGGTTTAATATCATTGTTGAATGTAGAATGAAAAAGGGTAATTGGAACGTAAGAGTAAAATAATACATACAGTCGAGCATAGCAACCTCCTTCACAACCTTTTTTGAAGTCCTTTATTGACAGATGTCAAAATGTCTTTTTTATTTACATGTGTGTATATGTTGTGTAAAATTGAAGCAGTAGTGTGAGTAATACATATTTTAATTAATTTAATGTACTTCTAATGCATTTTATATAAAATAAATAGCTTTCTGCATTTCTCCTCCATATAAACTTTAACTATGCCAAGATTCACGTTCATCCGTTCGCGGATTTCTCTCAAAAAGGGATACAAAATTTGGGTTTCACGTATTAATATATATGATAACAAATTTGCAGCTATCCCCGGATTCGAACAGGTGTACTAACGAAGAAAAATTATGTCAATTCTTCTCTATATAGTACGACAATGTAATATAATAAAATAGCAACTGCACAATGGAACGTCATATGCCTCTCTCGCTCATTCAATTGTTTATATAGAGATTGTTTTAACCCAATTTCTTCACACTCTTGTCCTAACGAAAGAATTAGCCAAGTAGGTGCGAGTAGTCAACGACGGTGACGTCTGGAAATAAGGCCCGTCTTTGTGCATCCAATAAAACGAATGTAACTATGTTTTATAAAAATATATATCATGAGATGATAAATCAGATCGAGTTTCTTGCTGGTTCTTCTCGATAACTGGGTTGTTTGTCCGAACCGGTGGTAGTTCTGATGTTCTCTGATCTGATGTTGATGATGTTCATAAGCTTCTTCTCAGGGCCTTCATTGATTAAAGTACTTTTGATTTGAAGTACGGTCGCGCTGAAGTGTTGTACTTACGTATGTTGGGCAATTCGTTTTTATTTATAATATAGAACATTTAAATATGTGTACGTGAATTCATCTGCATGAACACCATAATTGTTTGTTGTACCCGACTGCAGAAAAAAGGAAGGTAATAATTAAAAGACTTGAATGCTCAGGTCAAAAAACTTGGTAAATAACACTCTATTATCGGTATAGGACTATGACAATTCGATGCGGGATATCTTACTGGTTCTAACCTACTTATTTTTTTAAATCCCATTTAAATTTTGGCATTTTTAATTTCCAATGGCGAACGGACATTAAAAACATAATTGATTTAAATTTTCAGTACATAATGAAGAATACGAGGCTAAACGATGTGAATAAGAAGCTTAAAGCCCAGATATGGAGTTCAGTTGTAACGATAGTGCTAGTGGAGGCGAAAAATCTTCCAGCAATGGACCTTGACACGAGATCCAGTGACCCATATTGTAAGTTTAGGTAAGCTGTTCTATAATATTTTGTAATAAACTGCCGCCACTTGTTGCAATTTGTGACTATAATGACCATAATATTTGTTGTATGCATTGTGACTTTGAGTGCGACTTCATACCTATTGAGTGACAGTTCTTTTTCTTTCTCTGATCAACGCGCCAAAAGGAGATTTCACTTCAACAAATGGACAGGGTTATCGCTTCCTGTCTCGTTCTTGTATATGACTAAGTAAACCATGTCAAAAGCAATTAAGAGTAACGCGACTCATATGTGACTTATAATCGTGTTCTGTTATATTGTTGCCTATTGGAGGAAGTGTACTTTTCATTCTCCTGCACGTACTCCCCGGGTGCTGCTAAAAAGAAATCACATAAATTGAAATAAATTGAACCTCGCTGCGACAAATAGAGTAACAGACCAATCGAAGATAATAAAAGATTTATAGTATATTATAGTAGGCAAACGATTAGGCGGAACAGTGGACGGTAAGTGATCACCGCCGTCCATAGACACCAGCAACACCAGGGGAATCGCAAGTGCGTTATCAGCCTGTGTTTGGGGGGAGGGGGAGAGGGGAAGGGCGGTGGGCCTCCGGCACTCTTATTGACCGAACAAAACGCAACAATGCAAGCACAGTTACTTCACGTCGGTTTTCTGTGTGTCGGGTGGTACTACCCCAGGCGAGTCGACCCATTCATGCTGAAACCATTAATGACTTCAGCGTGGTTCTACCACCTACAAACACCTACTATTTAGTCATAAGATTAAATAAATTGTGTCCTAAATTGTTATTCTAGTGACTATACTAATATCAGTTATTTCCTAGGTTAGGTAACGAAAAATATAAAAGTAAGGTCGTATGGAAATCCCTACATCCTTCCTGGTTAGAGCAATTCGATTTACATTTATACGACGACCAGGAGCAAATACTCGAGGTCACGGTTTGGGACAAAGATAAACAGACGAAAGACGATTTCATAGGACGGTGAGGTTATGAATTATTTACTATTTGCAGTTGAATTGAGGGTTCAAATTATATTCCGGTATAGTATTGTTGAAATTTCTTTAACGTATTTCACAATAAAGGGACAGTTCTAAGTTTACGTTAATTTTAACCTTAAAGTAATTCGATTATTATAGATTAGACATCTGTCGTTAAAGACTAAATTTCAGGAATTCGGTATCTTAACTGTGCCCTCCCAATGTATTATTGATAATTTAATGTATGTCCGCAAAAACTTAGATATGCTGGATCTAGTAAAAGACCAACATAATTTAAATACTAGAAACAGCAACAAATTGGTAAATCCATGGTTTAGGCTCACTAAGTCCAAAAACAGTTTTTTAGGTAATAGTGTTAAGTTTTATAACAAAATCCCAAAACACATTACCAATTTGCAGGATTGTGAGTTCAAGAACCATGTCAAGCGGGTTTTAATATCTAAAAGCTATTATAGGGTGGATCAATATGTGAACGATCGTGACGTTTGGAAATGACGCCTCTCTCTGTGCATCCACTAATAACGAATGTAATTGTTTATATTTTGTAAAAATATAAAACATGAAGAGATAAACCAGACCGAGTATCTTGCCAGTTCTTCTCGACGACCGGATTGTTTTCCAAACCGGTGGTAGCTTTGACGTTCATAAGCGCATTCTCAGGGCCTAAATTGAATATAGGAGAATTTCCTTATTTATCAAAAGCAAATCTTAAATCAATTATAGTTTTGTGGATCATATCTGGATCACCAGTTTTAGTTGTTCAACATAATATATGTTGAAATTTAATATTAATTTCGCAGCTTACACTTTATTACACGTAACTTTTTTTATACCTTATAGGTTATTACGTTTGACCATAGTCTCATATGCTGTTAAATGACGGAATGGTTTAAGATGGTATACACGCTAAACCTAGAGGCAACTGGCTCTTAGAGCCTGTCCAGATGAAGCGATTTACGCGCGAATCGACTCGCGCGCTTCAGAATATATTACGTCCAGATACCGCGTTTTACGCGCGTTTCTACTCTAGGAAACGTCGCATACGTCGTACCGATAGACGACTGACGACTATGTCGACTCGCCACTGACTCGCGCGTAGTACTGGACACAGAGTACGTACTGGACGTAGCAATGGGGCCTGAGTACCTCGAAGCGCGCGGCGCTCGAGTCAAGAGTCTCGCTCATTGCACGCGGTTTACGCGCGAGTTAGGAAACGCGCCGCACCATCTGGACGGGATATATGTAGTTCTAGTATCTCGGGTACACGCGAGTGTCTACGCGCGAGTCGAGTCTCGCTCATTGTAAGCGTTTTAAGCGCGAGTTAGGAAACGCGCCGCACCATCTGGACGGGATATATGTAGCTCTAGTCGAGTTGACTCGCGCGTAAAACGCCTCATCTGGACAGGCTCTTAAGTGCAGCTGCCGGAACGCACCTACAGGTGCTTGGCGACTGATTTTCAACTAGAGGGTGTTAAAGGACTTAGAAAAAGTCCAACTAGCATTCTATGGTTTCATCATGCCTTTTTCCTTCACCGACAGCTCTGAATCAGTTGCAACGATTCGAACCTACGTCCATCGACACGATATCCGAAACGCTATCAATTAAGCCATTAAGACGCTGACGCCGCACATATAGTAGCGCGGTCCGGCGGCCCGCCACGACGTCAGTCGTTTGCATTACTCTGTCTTGTCCGTACCATTATTAGGTCAAAAATATAATAAACTAGCGGGCCCGGCAGACGTTGTCACGCCCTGATTATGAAAAAATCCTTAACAAATTGTATATTAAGACGTTCGTCGTGAATCACTCTATCCATTAGTGAACACCGCATGAAAATCCTTTCGGTATTTTTTGAGTTTATCGCGAACAGACAGACAGACAGACGCGGTAGGGGACTTTGTTTTATGTAATAATAATGATATATCCAAAATTAGAAGTGCATTATTTATCACCACACACACTAACCCCAACAGCTAAAGCGGTGACCCCGACGTGATCCAATACGATTCGTGATAAATAATAGCGACTGTAAATTTAAATAAGCAGACGACTCAATTTACGGGCAAGACAGCAGTTTTAAATATAAATTTTACTTCGCGTAGTGGGAAGTAATATACTATTGTACATTTTTAAACGTACCCCACACCATCATCGCTTCAACTATCTTTAATAGAATATAATTGAAGACAGTTGACATTCGTCTAACTAGGTTCAAACGATATGAAAATCTCTCGTTTAGATTCTTATTTGTGTATTCCGATGATCAGGTGTATACATCAGAAATTACTGACCCAGTCTCCTTTCTGGACGTAACTCGTCAAGTTACTAATTTTTGGTTGCATTGTTATTTAACATGTTCCCTGTCAACAATGAGATATTTCGTAGTTTGTGAAGTTACCTAAGATGCGCACTACACGTTATCTCGTCCTTTGTTTAGTTGTCCTATTTTCACAGCTAAGAGCAAAGTCTTTATATATAAATTTATATCAGTTTATATCAGGAATAAGAAAAAAACCCGGTTTGGCTTACATGGACTTCTTTGTTTCAATTTAAAATGTAATCAATAAGTTTCAAAGTTAATTACGATATAATTCGTATCATATTTTTCTTCCAAAGACATTATTTCAACTTTTTGATTATTTCAACTTACTATAATTACCATCACCATTTTTGGTAACATAATATTATTAAAACAAAATGGCTTCACAGGCTATTTTTGTGAAAAGTCAAAGGCAATCTACGTGTTAACATTGGTTAAAATTTGGTAAAATGATAGACATTGAAGAACGATCAAGTTAGAAGGCTTGAAAATAATCACCATTGTTATAATTTTATTTTATTATAGCATATACAATTATTTCCTAGATGTGCTATAGACTTGACCAAATTAGAGAGAGAAAAGACTCACAACATATGGAAAGACTTAGAAGACGGAAATGGGCAAATATTCTTATTGCTCACTATTAGTGGTACCACGCAATCAGAAACGATCACAGACTTGACCAGTTATAAAGAAAATCCTAGAGACACTGAAATTATTGAGAGGAGATACGTAAGTAAATTAATACCAAACCTGGATATACCTCGATGAAATTAAAAAAAGATGTGGTGTCGTGGGACACCAGGTAGGAACGAAGTTCCTTCGGCTAATGTAGAATCGACACAATTTGCAAAAAAAAAAAATTAATTAACTAAATTAATTAAATTGCCGATTAACCGATATTATAATTATAATTCACCGATTAATTAAATTAATTCAATGAATAATTTCACCGAGAATTCGAAAGAAAGAAGGAGAAAGGTATTATACACTACTCGCTTGTGTATACGACTGTCGCGCCTGCGCACGTCTCATTTAACGGTTTTATTCCACGCACTTTTTCTTACGGTTTTACTATCGCATTTTTTTCAGTACGGTCGCGCAGCAATATGCCTATCTCCTCCAAGCCTGCCGTAAGGAACTTCGTTCCAAAAATCTTAGTGGCCCTTTAACATAGTAATAAAATATATGGGTAATAATTTTCTTTGAGCCTTATAAACTCAGAATTTCGCAGTATAATAAAAATAGATATAACAATAATTAGATTGTAATAAGACACCAGCCTCAAATAAATTTTGTCTTATGACAATTATGTGTATGGGTTTGGAAATACATAGTACAAAGAACTATTACAATCATTAAAGATAGCAAAATATTACAAGAAAGATAATTTTTCTCAAAATATATTCCTGTATGTGTATGGATACCCGATATAGTGTTACTGCCTCTTCTATTAAATTATTGAGAAATAGTTGGTACCTTTTTTTTATGTTATAGGTGGCAAACGAATAGGTGGGTCACCTGCTGTTAAGTGATCACCACCATCCATACACACTAACAACCCCAGAGGAGTCGCAAGTGCGTTGCCATCTTTCGGAGAGAAGGGTTAGGGGAGGGAAAGGGAGAGGAGAGGGGAGGGGAGATGGGTCTCCGGCGCTCTCACTGACCGAACGAAACGCAACAATGCAAGCACTGTTACTTCACGTCAGTTTTCTAATGAGAGGGTGGTACTACCCCGGGCGAGCCGACCCATTCATGCTGAAACCAATAATAGTTTCAGCGTGGCTCTACCACCATTATTCTTATATCATTATTCTTACATTTTACTGATTTTAAGTTACCTCTGTTAAATTTTATCATGACTGCTAACCCCTGTAGGAAAGCGCAATGATAATTTATTTATTATTTCAAAGAAATCTACAGCTGTACATTCTTTAAAAAAAAGTATAAGTAAAACTTTAATTTCGCCAACAATGATTTCAGTATATGAGTAATACGTTTTTTAATTATTTTAATATTGCATGGGTAATCTAAACTTTTGTATATTTAATAAAATATTAATTATCTAATGAATAACTCAATTACATAACATATAATTGAAGAAAAGAAAGAATTGGGATAAAAATTTAAAATAAAAACAACTACCAAAAAATTCAACTATTTAAAATACAAATTTTGCAAAAATGCTACTATCTATAATGATGTCTGCTTTTCGATACAGATCTGTTATCGATTTTTAACAACCTTGCTTACCCTTGTAGAAAAGCGCAATGATATATAACTTGGACGATATTCGGAAATCTTCTCTATCTAACAGTAATACTAGTGTAAAAATCAGTTTAGCCATTTCACAAAATAACCAAGACATATAGATAGCAGAAACGCCTTTTTTGTGTTACATTTGGAAAATGATTCTTTCAGACATGGTACAGGATGAATGAGACATCAAGCGGTGTCGGATGGCTTTGTGTAAAGGTCTACGGTGCGAAAGGCCTCGCAGCGGCTGATCTAGGAGGAAAGTCAGATCCATTTTGCGTCCTCGAACTGGGAAACGCCAGACTGCAGACTCACACCGAGTACAAAACTTTAATACCTAATTGGATGAAGATATTTACATTGTAAGTAATTATTTCATTAACTACATCTCAGAGCATTTGATACTACATTTTTATATTTGTACTAGCTGTGCCCGCGACTTCATCTGCGTGCAAGATTATGTAAAAAACAGTGGTTAATAAAGTCATATATTAAGTCCATTTACTTGTCTAATTTTCTCTCGAACTTACGCCGCGTCGTCATTAAAACTACAATAACTTTTGATAGCGTGGACGGATTTTAATGAAACAAAGACTAAGTTACTCCCGAGGATATGCTTTACGATATGCTTAAGGGTTTAATGTGAACTCAGTACTTTAGCAGTGATGCGTGTTCATACATACAGACAGATAGACATTTCTAAAAATGATTGAAATGTATACTATTATTTATCCCAAGACAGATGCAACATTTTGTTTTCTCGAAAATAGAAAAGTACAGACACGTCAAATTTACATTTAATACCAAGCAGTTAGTGAGATGAATGGATTGGGTATGTAAAAGAGCAGAAAGAGTGTGAGATTTAGAACTGTAATCTGGAATAATAAACTCAAACAGTAAAAAAATAATTATGTAAAATGTAAATGATCCATTGTTTACAAATATTTTTTCTCGGGGTTACGCAGCTGCTTTTTAACCGACTTCAAAAAAAGGAGGAGGTTATCAATTCGACTGTATTTTTTTTATTTTTTTTTTAATGTTTGTTACCTCATAACTTTGGACTGGGTGAACCGATTTTGATTATTCTTTTTTTATTTGAAAGCTGGTACTTTCCGTGTGGTCCCATTTCAATTTGGTCCAGTTCCGACAACGGCATCCAGTGCAAAACCGTATAAGTTTTAAATTTGCATTAAGTATGTACACGACAAATAGACGAATACCTTTGTACCTATGTAGATGATATGATTTTCGGTTTGTTTGGTACCGACTTCCAATACATCTCTAGGTAGCACACATATTCATATGTTTTATTTAATTTGGTTAATTTGATAAACTATCTATTTTCCGCTTTTTAGTGCCTTATGGGTTTTTGATTGATATTGAAGTCGGTTAATACTTTTTTTTGAAAATTTACTTTATTGTACCTACAGTAAGTATATTGGTTTAAGGATTTCGAATGTTCAGAGATCTTATAACTTGTTATAATACAACTTATATATAACATACCACTGCTTTTCTATCTATTTATTACATTTCCATAATATAACTTCTGAATGGAATGTAATTAAAATTATCGTAATGACCGGGACAAGGAGCTAATTCTCATCATGGATTTTAAAGTAAAACAAAACAGGCAATTGAAATTCTGGGTGTAGCTGATAGTTATATATATTCCAATATGCCGTCGTGATATAAGATTATATCAATCATTTTATTGTGGGCACGATATTTTTCTTCACAATAACCAAATAGTTTTGCTAGGTGGTAGAGTCACGCTGAATCTATTACTGGTTTCAACATGAATTTGTCGGTTCGCCCGCGGTACTACCACCCGACTCACAGAAAACCCACGTGAAGTAACAGTGCTTGCATCGTTGCGTTTCGTTCGGTCAGTGAAAGCGCCGAAGGACCACCTCCTCCCCACTTCCCCCTCCTCCCCACTTTGCCTAACCCTCTCCCCCAAATACAGGCTGGCAACGCACTTGCGATTCTTTCGGTGTTTGTTGCTGGTGTCTATGGACGGCGGTGATCACTTACCATCAGGTGACCCGCCTGTTCGTTATCGCCCCCTATAATATAAAAAAAATAGTTTTAATAAGTAGATTCAAATTAATCAATGTAGAAGCTACACAAAATTCTTTGTCAATTTCTTCGTAACTATTCGTCCACCGCGACTTAAAGTTTACTTGCGGGCCCGGTGGACGTTGACCTGCCTTTATAATAAAAAAATACTAAAATTCAACAGCAGCGCCACCTACCGGGTCCAATTGTGAATCTAAACCATTCTCAGATCCACCTGAACACACAATAAATTTCATAAGAATCGGTCCAACCGTTTTGGAGGAGTTCAGTGACATATATACGTTTAAAAGAAATTTATATATAAAGATTAGGCAATAATTATTTTTTATCTAAGTTATTGTATATAGCCTCAAAGTTGATGTAATATTTCTGTACAATTTTCAGCACAGTCAAAGACATAAGTTCAATACTGGATATAACAGTTTATGACGAGGACCACGATCATAAAGTAGAATTCTTAGGCAAGTTAGGAATACCGTTGCTAACGATAAGAAACGGAGAGAAACGGTGGTTCGCTCTAAAGGATAAGAAGATGCGTGCCCGAGCCAAAGGCAATTTCCCGCAGATTTTGTTAGAAATGTCCGTTATTTGGAATCCGGTAAGTCGATCTTTCACCATTAGGTATCATTACATCATATTTTCAGAAATATATTCCCTTGCGTGTGCTGCTCGGGTGCTGCTAAAGAGTAACATTTTTTGCCAGTGCCATACGATAAAAAAAATTGTCAGACACTTTTTTTTATTGTAGCACGGCAAAATGACTGCACTGTGCCTGATAGTAAGAACAGTACAAACCAAAAACAATGGCGACCACCGAGTAACACAGTATCCATCGCCGGTCGCCGCTGTCATGTCGGCCTGCGAAAGGCTGGATATGCACAGGTTGATCCCGAAACGCGACCCGCAGAAGCGAATCACTATGACGGACTTTTTCGCCATATACATGGTGGTTGCGACCCAGTCAGGCTGTAAAACCCTACCACCCCGCTTTCGCCATTGCCTCGTTCGTTACTCAGCAGGGTGCACCACGTGCAGGTGAGGTTGGCTTGAATGTCTCAAGTCTTCGATGTTATTCGACATCCCTTACACCCCCAAACCTACATGATCACATGCCGAAGGATGATGTTATAATCACCGCACAAGCCTACGATATATTGGTGATTTCATTCTCGGAAAATTCCACAGTCATATATTTTTCCCACATCCGCTGGTACTACAAGAACATTTCAGGCTCAGGCTCCGATTTCAGGCGTAGTTATATCAATTTTAATTGGTAAATATTCGCGAATTTTGAAAAATTTGTTGGTCAAACACCCAGTCTTCTCGACTATATCTATTGGATATATAAAGGCTCTTATTAAACGGAGAACATATAATACATTTTTAATATCGCCTTTTATACGTTTGTAACAAAAACAAAGGGTTGAAAGTTACGATGATTCTCATAAGATAAAACTTATTAATCTAAGATGTGTTTTAAAGTGAATAACTGATTGAGATGTTTCTTGTAACTTAAAGAGACTGAGCATTTCAAATTCACAAGTATTTTATTCCAACTTGATAATAAACAAGTGTCTGACTTCACAATTTTTTTGTAATCTGAGATATTAAGTTTTTTTTTATAGTAGCACGGCAAAATGATTGCACTGTGCTTGATGGTAAGCACAGTATAGTCCAAAAATAATGGCGACCACCGCGTGACACACTATCCATTGCCGGTCGCCGCTGTCATGCCGGCCTGCGAACAGCTGGATATGCACAGGCTGATCCCGAAACGCGACCCGCAGAAGCGAATCACTATGACGGGCTTTTTCGCCATATACATGGTGGTTGCGACCCAGTCAGGCTGTAGAACCCTACCACCGCGCTTTCGCCATTGCCTCGTTCGTTATTCAGCAGGGTGCACCGCGTGCAGGTGAGGTTGGCTTGTGGCTTGGGTGTCTCAAGTCTTATGATGTTAATCGACACCACTTACACCCCAATAATAAATAATCACAAAAATAATTATTATTTCTTATCATAATACGGTATCTGGAATTAGAGAAAGGAATTTACGCAAATCTTGTTTCACAGCTAAAGGCAGCCATCAGAGTCCTGAACCCAAAAGAGCCAAAGTATATGCATCAGGAGGCTAAATTTAAAAGGCAACTATTTATAAGGAACGTAATGAGATTAAAGGCTATTATAATGTGGTTTATTGAAGTGGGGAAGATTTTACAGTAAGTGTTTTAGGAAGTTATCTTTTTGCATTTCACATTTTCAACTGCCGATAAAGATTACATTTAAAGTAGGAGTTCATTGCAGTAAGGTAGGTATTTGGTAGGTGGTAGAGCCACGCTGTAGATATTAATAGTTTCATCATGAATGGGTCAGCTTACCCGCGGTACTACCACCCTCTCGCAGAACACCGACGTGAAGTAACATTGCTCGCATTGTTGCGTTTCGTTCGGTCAGTGAGAGCGCCGGAGACCCACCTCCCCTTCCACTTTCCCCTCCCCCTTCCCTTCCTCCCCCCTCCCAACACAGGGTGGCAACACACTTGTGACTTTTCTGGTGTTGCAAGTGTCAATGGATGATGGTAAGCACTTCACATCAGGTGACACACTTGTTCGTTTGCCTCCTATATAAAAAAATAAAGTACAGCCAACTAACTAAAATATTATGCATAGAATATAAAAACCACTACGTGATATTCCAAGATCCCGTCAAAAACTCCCTGTCAGTCAGTTATGAGAGATTTAGCTATGACTGAACTTTGTTTTGTAAGAATGTACACTGTAGTTTCTCCTTTACAAATCCAAAAGACCCAAATCTGTTTGTACAAGAAATTATTGATTGTAATTTATTTTAATTCGTATAATAATGCGTGTCGGTTATTTTCAGAGACTGTTTCGAATGGGAATCAAGGATTCGCTCGTTCATAGGGTTATTGGCTTGGCTCGCCTTCTGTTACTATTATCAAATGTGGATGTTGCCATTCTTATTACTTATGTTCTTCGGTAGAAGTTGGCTCGTTTATAGACTGACTGGTAAGTTATTTTTTTACTATATCTTTTTACTTAAATCATGATAAATATCTTATACTTACTTCATGTATCAAAAGGTAAACCGATGCAGAATTTTATGTCGTTTCAACTCTTAGCTAAGTCTAATTCAATACAGATAATCTTTTAACTCCACTGCTAAATCCAATATTTAAAGTTGTAGAAATGTTATTAGTAAAAATACAAATCAACAAAAAACTTTATGTGTTATGTGTAGAGAAGATATGAATTATCAACTACTTTTACAAGTACCATACACCTGGTAGAATTGAAAGAATTATGCACCATAGAGTAGGTACATATTCCAATAAAATTAAATTCCATTATTATGATCCAATAAGTGGCGTATGTTAGAGTAAATCAGTTCTATAAGTTTTTAAACCTAGACATATGAAGTGAAGCCCTATTTGGAATATATTTTATATATTTCAAATGTTACTTTTAATTTGCTTATTTTTTCAAAAGTAGAAATTATTGTTTTGTTTTATAGTTCATTTGACACGTTCCGTTACAAATTACCGACGCGGCCCCAGGGAGTATTTTTATCAGTTATTCTTTCGTAAGTTTTTTTTTGTTGTTGAAGCATGTTTTGTTGTTGTTGTTGTTGTGTTCATTATTGTAGGATCGTGTTATATACATGTTTATATATCGCTTAGAGTATATGATTATTAAAATGTTATAAGGTGATTTGAATTATTATTATATGATAGTCGTGGTGGTTTTGTGATTTGACCGGTGGAGTATCAATCCGAAGTTGGCAGGTTCGAATCAAAGATTTTCTCGATATTCGCGTACGTTAACTAATTTATATTGGTAACACTATCGGCTGAGGGTGAAGGAAAACATCGCGAGGAAACCTGAACCCGAGAGATGTTATTGTATTACTACTGTATGTCGGAACAAAATAGATCTGTGGATTTGTCGGAGTTTGGTATCGCCAAAACATCGCGGGTGATTACGCCCATACCTCCCTTCGGGAATAGGTCTACGACCCTGTAGTGGGTATCTTACAGGCCGATGTGATGATTATCTTTATTCTTTGACGTTTAGTTCTTCGACTGAGCTATGTGAACTTACCACTCCACTTTTAAGAAAAAATAAAGATACCATTCGATAGTATACTGCTTATACTGCTTTCATTTACGTTTGTACCTCAAAGTCAACAGATCTTTAAAAGTCAACTTTATGATATACTTTGATTGTCTCTTACACTGACTGTTTGATTTTTTTTATACCATTGGCTGCAAGCATACATGCGGGTCACCTGATGGTAAGTGATCACCGCAGTCCATGGACATCTGCGATACGAGACCTGTCGGTTTATTTTTATAATTCTCTGATTACTTTCTATACTTTCGTTTTAATACTTTCACTTTCAAAGTTACGTTTCATTTAGTTGAAATAAGTGTAATTGTTTTATATCTGAGTTTTTACCAATTATGTGAGTTGTTAACCGGAAAGTATATTAGTCTCAAAGGAGGCGTTCTAGTATTTAAGAAAGAATTTAATCATTTTCTATCCACCCCTACGCTATGTCAGCAGAAGTAAACAAAAGTCTCAAAATAATGTTGGCAAAATCTCTCGCAAGTTTCTTTACGACTTAAAAAAAACAATATTGCTAACGTAATCATCATTCAAATCTAAACCTTCTTTATGTCAAATAAGCAAAATAAGCAAAGTATACACTTCTCCAGCATTTTTGGTGCTTGCGTTATACCTGAATGGAGTCAAATCTCAGTCAGCATTTTCACCGCTCACTTTTGGCTTTTTGTTAACTAACTAACTAACAATGTACCTAATAGCGTTTAAAATAAACCATGGTACTCTTTAAAAAACAAATATATGTTTTTTTTTTTAACTGGTTCGGCAAAGTGACTGTACGGTACCTGATGGAAAGTACAGTACAGTCCATAAGTAACGGTGACCGTCGGTGTTAAATAACAACGGCAGTCGTCGCTAAATCATGCCGACCTGCACATGTGCCTCTTCACGCCTCGTTTGAAGGACCCCATGTCCCCATGTATAATCTATATGGATTTTAAAAATCTAAAATTGACAACACATCTATTTATTCGCATTATTCTAAATTATATAATATTAGCGGGCCCCGTGGACGTTGTTCCGCCCTGATAATAACAAAACTTGACAAATTATATGTATAAACCTTCCTCTTGAATCACTTTATCTACTGGTGAAAATCGCACGAAAATCAGTTGAGTGGTTTTTGAATTTATCGCGAACAGACAGACAAACACGGCAGAGGATTTTGTTTTATAATATGTTGTGATTATTATTTATTTTGTCGATATTAGTGGTGACTAATCTCGTGCCCGAAGACGCAACTGCGTCCACGTTTAATTTGTAAAGCGTTGGCTGCAACACAACAATAAAAAAATAGTATTTCAAATACCATTTCTTTAATTACTTAAAATGTATGATGTAGGTTTGATTTCCACCTAAAAAAATTACATTGCTCACCTGCTTTGAAAAAGGTTGGTAACGGCTGGTCTATATAACGAAATGAATCTCCGAAAACTACAATTCCCATGAATTGATCCAGAACTCTCCAAATCTAATTACAGGAGGAAATCCACTATTAGCTCCTGTTGATGATGATGATTTGTTAGCTGAAGAAGATGATGAAGAGGAAGTTGATAAGGTGATTAATTAATTGTTTAATTCTAGTATAAAGTTTTAAGTTTATACCCTGGTTATCTTAATGTCACAGTATTATCTTCCAGCTGATTACTGTTTTTGTGGAAAAAAATAAAGTTATTTGAGGTTGTGCAAATTAAAAAAGGAATGTAATAGAAATTGTAATAATAAAAATTAACTTCTTTTTTTGGTGGGTCTCTTTATGTTAAGTGATCACCACTGTCCATAGACACAAGGGGAGTCGCAAGTGCGTTGCCAACCTGTCTTGGGGGAGAGCGGGAGTAAGGAGAGAGGAGGTGGGCCTCCGGCGCTCTCACTGACCGAACGAAACGCAACAATGCAAGCACTGTTACTTCACATCGGTTTTCTGTGAGAGGGTGGTAGTACTCCGGACGAGCCGGCTCATTCATACTGAAACCATTAATTACTAGCTTCAGCGTGGCTCTACCACTTATTGATATTGCAATTATTGATACAATACATATAGTGCACTGAATTGACATAAAATTGACATATACAATATATCATACACTCAAACAAATATACATACTTGCACACAAGTATTCTTTTTGTCACTTCTCTTTTGGGGGGAACACTAATTTTTGCAAATTATGTCTATAATTATTTTTTTTACGACCTCTACTTTAATTATCAACCTCTGCGCGATGCTGTAACTGTTCAAGAAAGATAGATTACATTTTGTATTTTGATAACTTTGACCTAATAAAAAAAATCCAAATTTTTTTGTAGGGGTTACCAAGATTGATTAATTTTTCAGACTCTCTAATTTTTTTTTCAGTTTTTATGGCCATTTTTCTATGGTTTGTCCCCGCGTGCACGCACAAAAAAGCCATGCTTGCACACATTTATACATCCATTCGTATTGATATATGTTAGACGTCTTTTTGAAATAAATATAATTAATAAAAGTTTTTTTTTTTTGTATTTTAGGAAGAAAAGAAGTCACTCAAGGAAAGATTGCAAGCCATACAAGAAGTCACACAAACTGTCCAAAATGCTATCGGTTACGTTGCCTCTTTAGGAGAATCCGTCAAAAAGTAAGTACGCTAATGTAATTTCTGTATAAAAAAGTTTTTTTTAATTGTAGTACAGCAAAATGACTGCTTTGTGCCTGATGATGAGCACAGTACAGTCCAAAAACAATGGCGACTACCGAGAAATGCGTTATCCCTCGCCGGTCGCCGCTGTTATGCCGGCCTGCGTGAGCGAACAACCTCCGCCCGTGTCCAGAGGTGACCAGTGTTAAAAAAGTGTATTTAAAACAGAGGCTCCCAAACTTTTTTCTAATAGACCGTTTTCAAAATTTTGCTCCGGTTCCGGTGGACCTCCTGCAGCTACATTTCCACTATATTCCCAAACTTGTCAAGTAATAGTCGCTAAGCTTCTTAAAATATTATTAAAGAAAAAAAAATCGTTTCAAATGAAATACCCTAGTAAATGTGAACTCAATTAAATGAGATTTAAAAGTATTTTTTTAAATTTATTTAGGGGCTTTTATGGCCCCATTATCAGTGCCATAGTAACCTTAACTTAATTTACAGGCTGAATAACTGAAATAAAACAAATTATTAAAGCTACCATAAACTAATATAGCGTTAATAATGACTATAGAACTTAAATAAACTCAATGCTTAAACACTATTAGGCTTGGATAGTAACCCATGAATCATTAAATATCTTGTAAATTCAAATTGAGATTCGACTTCAGTAACTGTCTACACGCTTGGAGCCGAGTACGATCATACATGATCTAAAAGATACCCCACACACTTCCCAGTTTGGTGTAGGAGATTTTTTTAAATTAAATATTTGTTTTTGTTGAATGGAATGTGTCCGGATCTTAATCTAATTGACAATATTCTTTCTAGAATATTCTAAAGGTGGTAGAGCCACGCTGTAGCTATTACTGGTTTTAGCATGAATGGGTCGGCTCATCCGGGGTAGTACCACCCGACCCACAGAAAACCGACGTGAAGTAACAGTGCTTGCATTGTTGCGTTTCGTTCGGTCAGTCAAAGCGCCGGAGACCCACCTCCTTTCCCCATTTCCCTTTCCCTCCCCCATACTCAGGCTGGCAACGCACTTGCGACTCGCCTGGTGTTGCTAGTGTCTATGGACGATGGCGATCAATTAACATCAGTCGACCCACATGTTCGTGTGCCTCCTTTTGACATAAAAAAAGAATAATGAATTTCAAGTGCACTTTTAATGTAAGTATAATTTGAAAATTAACGCTATATTTTTTTCAGTTTGATGAATTTCACTGTGCCATATTTGAGTTACTTAGCTATTCTAATGCTATTTGGCGCTATGCTGGTACTATATGTGATACCTCTGAGATATTTACTCATGGCTTGGGGTGAGTTTATAAGATATTTCAACCTTTGGTTTTGATTATTCTAGTCGAAAGTGCGAGGTCCACCGTAGTACGCCCATCTAGGAACAACTGCTGAATAGACTTTGATATTTTTTTTAGTCTAGCTTCTTAGACACTTTCGGTGTTATTACAAAAAAGTTAAATACGTATTGAATAAAAAGCCATCTTGCTCTTTTGTCTCGCTTTGTTTACGTTAGGTTAGACTTGCGAAAAAGGATAACGCGAACTTGCCCCGGGCGAGCGCGGTGCATTTAATTCGAAACCTTTTTAAAGCAAGTATTCAATACATATTTAACTTTTTTGTAATAACACCGTTAGTCTTTATGTTTTTAATCTTTGTTTAATATAAAGTTATCAAAGTAAAGTTTTTTTATAAGTACTCCGGTGTTTTCTTGTCATGGAAAAGTGGGCAAGCAGTGTGATGCGCATGTGCAGGAGAGAGAAAGTAAACGGATAACATTGTTTATAAAAACAAATTGTAAGCAAAGTATATTATTGCTTGCAGTATTATTTGATTTACACTTTTTACAACTACATTTTTGTCGAGATGATTTTAGGGTCTACAACTTTCTCAGGTATTATTTAAAACGCATAAAATTACACACCCGCGAGCACACACACATTCACATATGTTTTATTCACTTTACTGTCGTTTGTTTTTCAAAGTGAAATTAATTTAGTATTTATAATTGAAATCTTGTTCATTAATAATTGTGTATGTGAACTGGAATTTACAGTTAATTGTTTGTATATAATCTAGATATACTTACTTATAAAAATCCAGTGTCATGATATTTGTCCACGATGAACTCCGAAATTGCTCAACCGATCTTCATAAACGTAGGCCTTAACGTATCATTTGGTCCAACTTGACAGGATAATTTATATCTCGATTATTAGCCTCACTCATCATTTTTTTTTTTATTGTAGCACGGCAATATAACTGCACTGTGCCTAATGGTAAGCACAGTACAATCCAAAAACAATGGCGACCATCTAGTGACACATTATCCATCGCCGGTCGCCGCTGTCATGCCGGCCTGGAAAAAGCTGGATATGCACAGGCTGATCCCGAAACGCGACCCGCAGAAGCGAATCACTATGACGGGCTTTTTCACCATATACATGGTGGTTGCGACCCAGTCAGGCTGTAAAACCCTACCACTTCGCTTTCGCCATTGCCTCGTTCGTTACTCAGCAGGCACCACGTGCAGGTGTGGTTGGCTTGGGTGTCTCAAGTCTTAAGATGTTATGCGACACCCCTTACCCCCAAAATTAAATGATTATGAATGTCTTGTTTGTAGATTATTATTGCCATTGTCGAGTAGTTATTAATATTCCAAATAACGAGTGATTATTTCAATGTCAATGTTAAGTTCATGTTAATGTTCCAACAAGATGGTGGCTCTCTTGTTAGAACTTTCCATGGAGTTTTTGTGGCATCTCAGAATTCATGGTCCGTGGTATTATTTTCCATTCACTTCACTTATGCACAATAAACAAACTATATTACATAAAACACCACCAATTTTACACAATACAGAGTCAGATAACATAAGATTATGAATAAAATATAAAAACGACTACATGACAGACTAAAATCCCGCCAAAAGCTCTCCAATTATCAATGTTGATTATTGTTTAAGTTTCAGCAGTCTCGAACTGATGGCGCTTTGAATTTGTTTGTTGACAGATAACTATAGGATCGACTGTTATAGATATCTCATAGATGGCGCCATAACGTTAATCCTTTTTTTTTCAAACTGTCTATGCTATTGACCTAGTAAGGTCTTATCAGCTTCACCGGACTACTAAGTCGAGCGCTTAAGGCACTCAGCCGATTTTATTTGACAACTAGCTCAAGGGTGTACGGCACACCTCGGCTTGGGCTGTTGCCTGATACATGCAATTCGCGACCTATCTGAGCTAACCTAAGCTAAGCTAACTATTCATACATATATGAGTTGTTGAAACATATATGTGTACCAAGTATACATACCTCAACAACTCTTATGTATATTTCGTATCGGATAATTTTCTTTTCTAAACTATTTCAGTTTCATAAGGGAAAAAATAAAAACCTTCCACTTGCATGTGTAAGCGTGTATGCGTTCACGTGTGTGGAGGTGATATGTGTAATGTTGTCGCAGTGATGTAAGATTTTGTGTCACTGTATCGCGCGACCAGCGTACTCAAGGGATCCACGCCGAGGGAACGGACCTAGGCTTGAGCCGTTGCCGAGGGGGGCCTAATCTGGTGTACGGGAGCGAAATTGACCCTCAGACCACGGCGGCGTGATCTGTGGTTACGCGGGCGTGGAACATTAATCCAACATGTAATAAATGAGCCACAGCAATGCGTAGTCAGGTCAGCTAGTGATTAAATAAAAATACAGATTGTTTTATAATTCCAGGTATAAATAAATTCACAAGAAAGATCCTCCGACCACACACAATACCAAATAACGAAGTTTTAGACTTACTTTCTAGAGTGCCTGATGATGAAATGCTTGTAAGTATATCCTTACAACCTGTTGAACCTCAACTGAAGATGTCTTTTGTGACGCTATACGTCTAGACATAGTCAATAACTAACATTGTTATGGAGAAAATTATCTAAAGTTAGGAAAATTAAATAAACATTCTTAAATCGCAATCTCTTGAACAATCTCCCGGCCAGTGTGTTTCCTTCTTCCTATGACATGGGGCCCTTCAAGCGCAACGTGAAGAGATACTTACGCAGGCCGGCATGACAGTGGCGACCGGCGAGGGATAGTATGTCTCTCGGTGGTCGCCATTGTTTTGGGATTGTACTGTGCTTACCATCAGGCACAGTACAGTCACTTTGCCGAACTACTATAAAAAAAAAAAATGATTTTATAGGTGAAATAGGTTAACAATGGATGTCATACTTTATTTGTTTGTAATATTTTAATATACATCGACAATGCTAATAATGCACAACAGAGAATAGTTTTTAAAAGTGCGCGATAGTTACGACGATCCAATAGGGAATAATGTGCTATAGATTGAACGTTTCTATTTTTCTCTCTGCTTATCTTTGTATATATTTCGAGTACACTAAGAATATACTATCTCATTCTCTCACAGTCTATCTTTTTCGTTACATATTTTCATTGCAGAAAATCCAATCGCAACGTACCAAAAGAATTTTCACTTCAAAAGGATAAATTTACTTGCTGACTGGGTTGTTTCCGAATCGTTGGTAGTTTTCATAATCATAACCGTCTTTTCAAAGTTTACATTTAATACTATAGTCTGTTTTGATGTGTATTTTTGTAAATTGCAGCTGGATTGTAGAGAATTGAAACCACAACCGTCCAGTGAAAGAAGAGACGCACGAAAGAAGCACAAAGCTTCTTAACACATCACCATAAAGATCCAAGAGAGGATCAAGTTCATACTTTACAGAATCAGATGCAGAAGGAGGTTTCAAATGAAACGTTCTTTTCTATGTACATAAAACGGTTATCAAAATTAACATAGCGGATGGGTTACGTCATGATTTTTACAAATGGCCTGTTCTTCTTCTATATAATGATCTAGGCTTTTGTAATACTAGCTATGTGTTCTGGCTTCGAACGGGTTTACTAACGAAGACAATGACACAAAATTTTCCGTTTATATTACGACCATGTAATTAAATAAAATGGCAGCTGAATAAACATCTGTCAAGACACTGGCCGAAGTGTCGGTCATGCCTTGCCAAAACTAAGAAAAAAAAAACAAACAAACAATTAATTATTTGAATATTTTTGAATTTTTTCTGTCTTTTATATCACAGAATCACTTTTTTTATATGGAGACTTCTTATTCCAAATTTTTTCACTGTACTATTTTTCAAATATTCTCTTTCATACAAAGCTTCCTGTCCTAGGAAATTACAAAAACAATTAACCAAATAGGTGCAGCCGTTGTAAAGTTATTATGCACTTAAGTACATTCGGGAATTTACTTTTTTATATAGAAAAATGTTCATTGTAAGCTAATTATACAGATTAGACACAAATGGAAACCGAATAAATAAGATTGTAAGTTTTATTTGTTTGCACGAAAAGATATTGGATTCCTCAAACTTGAAGCGATATTAGCTAAACGATACCGCGTTAAAGGACGATTCGAATCCTACAGAAAAAAATAGATTTCAGTGATAAAATATATAAAAAATAATAATACGTTTTGTACTCGCTTATTTAGCCATCGGCTTCAAGATAAAAATCTGTGGAGGGTTAGCTTGTTATTATTGTCTTTGGTTACATAATCAATTAACATTATGCCTCACCCGCACTTACATCACGTCACTTTTGTTTATATTCGCAATAAGTGTGGGAAGACATTATCGTTGTCTTACGGTTTCTACATACGTCAAAAGAGTTTTTATGCGTTTTTATCGGAACTACTTTTTACGTTGATCTTAACGCAACTTGTAGTCGAAATTTCGTTACACATCCCCAGGTGCGTTGAGTGCCTCGGCGACCACTCCACCAAGGAGTGTTCTCGCACGAAAGACTCCTCTGATCCCCCGAGCTGTGTTCTGTGCCACGGCGTGGGTCATACCGCGAATTATCGCGGATGTCCCCGCGCCCCGCGCACAAAGCGCCCTCGCTACCCCAGGCAGACGTCGCCATCTAAGACGGCCGCCGCTCCCGCCCGCCCTCGACCTCCGCCTCTCATGTCTCGAGAGGTCTTTCAGAGGCTGCCTTCACAGGATCACCCCGCCTATTCCTTCTCCCTATCGAGTATTGACTACGCAGGTCAATTACTCATTTTCCACGAGATCTCGGAGATCTCGGCGTACGAAGAAACCGCCCGAAATCCTTTCCTAGGTGCCGTCACGGCAATACATAGGTTTCCAGCCATCGCGGCTACATTACAACGGCTCGCTCGCGCCGCCGTTCAAAATAAATAACTCATATAAGATAGAGTAAATCGCGAATTTACGTCTATCTTCCCCTAAAAACGACCGTTCAATAATAATAAATTTTGTTATGTCTATTTTTAGATTTCGGTGCCGTCGCCGTTAAGTAAATTTAAATTCGATCTTATTAAATGCGTGTTGCGCCCGCGCTTTTGTAATCGATCCTTTTTAGCCCCCGCACACATCGCGGTTCTCAGTAATATCTCGAGCCTAGGTCGTCCCCGCGCGGAGCCCTCGAGATATTATTATCGCGATACAGTGACTCACCTACATCACTTGAACACACATATGAGATGACCTATCTCACACACGTGCACATACATACACATGGTGGGAGGGTTTTGTTTTTTTTCCCTCATCGAACTGAATCGAATAGTTTAGTTCGTTTCATTCCGATATACACGTATTCATTTGTGAATCATGCAATTTCGATTGTATGGTTCACAAATGTATATATGTATGAATAGCTTAGAAAAGTTAGCTAGGTCAGACGCGACTTTTTCCAGGTAACAGCCCAAGCCGAGGTGTGCGTGCACCCTTGTGTATGTTACCTAAAACCCAAATCGGTTGAGAGCCTTAAGCGCCAACCTTAGTAGTCCGGTGAAGCTGTGAAGACCCTGCCAGGTCAATAGCGTAGTCAGTTCGAGAAAAAAAAAATCGTTACACATCTGTGGCAGAAGCTTTACGACTTCTATCAGAAATCACCAAGCTAAACTTTAAAACAAATTTAGCTACATATTTTATTTTTTGCAAAAATGTTCAATAAACTTTACCTCTTTGTGTGTTTCTGATATTCATAGCACGAGAAATATAAATACACGATATAGATTGGTTCCAAACTCTAACGTTGCATAAAGAGATAGGTAGAAAGATAATGGAAGGGTTATATACACTATGCTATTTAAGTTTGTAATATCTGTTTGTTAAACATAAACAATATAATTCTTAATGCAAACTCTTTTGCACAAATGCAATTTTGCAAGTTTTTTGTACGTACTATTTGTTACATAAAGCTGAATATTTTGAGGTTATGTATTTTGATGTAGCTAGGAAATAAGTGTATTTTTGTGATTTCCATTGATCTGAGAGAAATGTAAATATATAATAATATATATGTCTTATAAAAATTAAACATGACACCAAGTATTTAGATAGAAAATTAATATTATCTAGCAATCTACAAATGTAGTTAGATACTGTCTGAATTATGAAAAATGCATTTGAGTTATTGCTACATACACATAAATGCAGACATTCATTGACACTAATTCATTAATTAATAGTTCAATTTACAAGTATATATTTGACTTTTAAAGGTGATGTTGGCTTATAACTAAATGCGTTGTTGATAACTTTGACAGTACAATTATTAGGATTAATATATAATATTTCTTCCATTATTTAAAAATATTACTATAACATGCTACATATTTTTGAGCACATGGTGTACAGTTTCCGTTACTGTTTTTGGCCGGTCTTAATATAGCCCTAAGGGCTTTTGCGTAATATAGTTAAGAACTTAATATAAAATATTGTTATAGGAAACTAAAATTCGTATTTATTTATCCCTAAATGGGCTCGCTGTTTTTTTTATTTATATTACGTATAAATATAGGTATAACCTAAATTTGTTATGTGCACAACGATATTCATAGCGGTCAAAAAGTTTGGCGAAAACACCTAAGTTCAGGCAAAAACGCGATGCTGAATTTTTTGCCACAAAACAGTTGTTTTGGTGTTAAAATATTATTTAGCAATTATCCTAGTTGTTGTGAAATGAATCCAGTGAAAAAAGAAAAATTAAAACGTAAATAATTGTCTATCCTAGAATTTATTTGGGTTTTTTATGTTGGGAAGTACATAAGAACAAAATTTCAATTTCTGTATACAAATTTTGATGTGATATTTTTTTTATAAATAATCGTTCCCACTTTACCAATAACGAAGATTGCTAAAGTGACGTCACAAATCTAGGGTTGCTGTAGTAAAAATTCAAGCTTTGAAACGTGGGAAAATATTTCCATTTTTGTGTAATTAATTAATACTTTAACCATGGAAAAATATATAGAGTGAATCATTATATATAAAGTGTATTTATGTTAAGACAAACAAAGAAATAATTAAAAAAATGAATATTATATTGCAACATATGTTTAAATATGAGTAAACTATGACATATTATTATACTGTGAGATTTTGTCACTTTGAGAGGTGGACTTAGAGAGATTATTATCTCAAATTGCCATAGTATGAAAAATCTGTCAAAAATGTCACACAAAGCACCGATTATTAATAAAAAAAAATGTCAATGATGTTATATCCAAAAAATTGTTTTCCAAAATAAGAGTTAAATTATTTATCCATTTGCATTTAAATAATATTAAATTATAAATCGTGTGTAGTTATTGAAAATTGTTATTAATAATTCTACACCAAAGAAGCATAGGGGCATAAATCAGAAGTTACTTGTTGATTTACGCCCGTGTACTTCTCAGGCGTAGAATAATATAGATAGGATTTCTAATATTGCATTTTTGTAAGAAAATAATTTAGAAGTTCGTTCCCTTTGAATGTATTTAGAGTTTTCGAATATAATAACATAATTTATATCATACAATTTAAGACTGAGACCAATCTCACAAATTTTGTTAACGTTAAATGTTTAGACGATTTGTTAAATATATTTAGATGTACTCCTTGAATTACATTTTCTTACTTAGATATTGCCTATTAAATAGGTAATTTATAGCTTAAAATATATAAAGTATTCTAATCAGGTTTTGAACTGAACAAATTTCTAGCATCTTTTGTAAAATAAGTAGTTAGTATTTTCTTAATAAAACACTCGCACATTTATTATTATAAAGGATATTGTAATTGTTAAATAAGTTCTCGAGTAACTTAAGTTAACAATATATTTATTAGGTTTTGTATTCATCTAGTATTACTTGTTATATTTTATCTAAGTCTATCACAAAAAATATTTTCTTCTTTTAGGGACTGTTTATGAAACAAATATATTGGATGTACTATATAGTCTATCCTTTCTAGTTTCACATCAAGAGAGTCCACGATGAGATAATACTATTACGTCACACAATATCTTGACATCTTAAGTCATCCGAATAAGGTATTTCCAAAATTCTATGTCAAAAACCTATATTTTGACAGTTTGAATTCTACAATTAAATGAATGTAAATGACCATAGACTCAAGAATTGTGGTACAATTTAGAACAACGTTCTGACATACGCTCTAGAGATTCTATAGTGAAAATTTAAAGTCCAAAAAGTTTATTGTTTCGTTAAAAATTAACACAATTCAAAAGTTACACATACGCGTTATACAGGTCGTTAAAATAAGCAATTTTATAGCAAATATCTTCTAGTATCCAATATATAATCTAGTCATATCCGCTTATTAAAAACTTTAGTTCTTCCATAAGTTTTAATTAGTTGTTAAACGCACGCGACGCACTATTTTTTAAATGTCAAAACTAAACGCAAACTGTAAATTGTTCTTTATAAAAAAAGAGTATGATTTATTGTGTACTTACTGCGAACTACTTTTGAATTATTTTTTTTACACACTTTATCAAAAGGGGCGTAATCGTTACAATCCCAAAGTATCCCCTATAATTCCAATGTAAGTATGAAATTCTGAAATATTACCCACAACTTCAAAGTCTCGTAATGAAAATAAGTACCGTATTTCTAGGTCCTACATTTCTCTGGTCAAATTTTTGAAAAATACGATATAATTCAACAGTAAGAAGCGAACACTACCCCAAGACTAGTTACACCACGGTTCTAATGGTTACGCCACTATTTTTCTAGCTACGCCACTGTTCGACTAGTTACACCACTGTTCTACTAGTTACGCCACTGTTCGACTAGTTACGCCACTGTTCTACTAGTTACGCCACTGTTCTACTAGTTACGCCACTGTTCTACTAGTTACGCCACTGTTCTACTAGTTACGCCACTGTTCTACTAGTTACGCCACTGTTCTACTAGTTACGCCACTGTTCTACTAGTTACGCCACTGTTCTACTAGTTACGCCACTGTTCTACTAGTTACGCCACTGTTCTACTAGTTACGCCACTGTTCTACTAGTTACGCCACTGTTCTACTAGTTACGCCACTGTTCTACTTATTACGCCACTGTTCTAAATTTGTCCTTTTACTATGATTGATTACATTTACACTTAAACTGGTGTACGATTTTGGAGAAGCGCTTGATCTTAATATGTTATAGTTAATCTTTTTCAAAATATGCAGAATATTAAATAAATGTATTTAAACAATTTATTTTAATATCTCGTAACTATATAAAAGCGTAATGATATATAGTATAAATTATATCGAGAAAGTTCTATTTTCCTATAAAACACTCGTCAAAATAGACAGCCGATATACAGCCGTTTTGAATATTATTCCTGGCAAACAACAGGCATTTCAATTTATTTCTTATGTTATACTATCAAGTAAAAATGTTAGGTATATCAAGACATAACTTTGAACTTGAGTTCGCAGTATATCCACAATAAGTTGTTGTGATAAAAATCGTTAAAATTATAATGTCAAAGATTAATAAAATATGTGACACTAAAAGTGATAATTTTTTAGCATGTATCAAGGTCATAGAAAGTTATTGCACAAAATTCATGCTATATTATGCTAACACAAGAACGTAACAAAGTATATATAACTGTAATAATTATAACTTTTTTCAGCAATTAAAATATCGCTAAGTTAACGAGAAAATGCTTTTTGCCTATATTAAATTAAAACATTAATATTGAAGTGAAACTTGTAATGCTATTACCAATATCTAAATATCAACATTTTATCTTTAATTCCATAATTGGCCTTCTTATGAAGTCATAATGTATGCCAAATTCTCACATGTTTACGCGTTTTTAATCTGATTTTATATAACTCGTATGAAACGCGATAATTTAAAATAAAACAAATATCAATACAATAACCTATAACCGATTAATATATGTGTATTTTCAATCCATTTTACTGTTAAAATATAAGTATTGTTTAATGTGTTGAGACACAAAAAAGTTACGCTTTTCATTATTGATCGAAGATTAAACATATGAAGAAGTAAAGATTTTATTTTATTTCATAAACGTCCTGTTATCATTATTGTATGAGTAATCATACATTATGTATTGTAAGTTCATTATCATAGCATACTAAAGTAATAATAATAATAAGCCTAAACTTTGTATCCCTTTTTAAAGGAATTGCGTGAACGGATGAACGTGAAACTTGGCATAGTTAAAGTTTATATGGAGGAGAAGTGTAGAAAACTCTTTATTTTATATAAAATGCATTAGAAGTATATGAAATTAATTAAAATATGCATTACTCAAATTAATGCTTCAATTTTACACAACATATAAACATGTAAATAAAAAGACATTTTGACATCTGTCAATAAAGGACTTCAAAAAAGGTTGTGAAGGAGGTTGTTATGCTCGAGTGTATGTATTATTTTACTCTTACGTTCCAATTACCCTTTTTTATTCTACATTCAACAATGATAAAAACCATAATAAAATTCAAACTTTAAAAAGTCAATGAACTATGGTCCAATGTCGACCACTGGGCGCCCACTAGTACTAAAATAATATGTTGCAAGCTGGAATATATAAGAGTCGCTAACTATTGTTTAACTAAATTATTTATGTAATAGATTTTGACTAAACGAAGAATTGTTCTAAATTCTAAAGCTTGTAGGTGGTAGAGCCATGCTGAAGCTATTATTGCACGAATGGGTCGGTTCACCCGGGATAGTACAACTCTCTCATAGAAAACCGACGTGAAGTGAGAGCGCCGGAGGGCCACCTCCCTCTCCCCCAAACACAGACTGGCAACGCACTTTCAACTCGCCTAGTGTTGTTAGTATCTATGTGTCTACGGTGGTGATCAGTTAACATCAGGTGGCCCACCTGTTCGTTTACTTGCTATGACATAAAAAAAACCACAGTAGCTGTGATAGAAAAGAACAACTATATATGTAAATCGTTATTATACGTCTTGAAGAATTTATTTCCAAATATAAAGAAGAATAATATAAATAAGTAGAGGTGTAAATACATCGATGTTAATGAATCATCGTGTACAGACATTGATAATAAAGCCCATAAAACATCGTTTGTTATGAATAATACTTTGACAACGAGATTAAATCTTTGGGATAACGCAATTTAATATTATACGTGGAAGCCGACCGCAGAGTCGAGAGAGCTGCAAACACAAGCTGGATATACTGCTTTTGTTTACTTACTAATATGCACACATGTTCTTATTAAAATGGGAATAAATACTTTTTTTAATATCACACAGACATATTTGTTATTCGTGGTGACGCCCGTATTATATAAGCTGTTGGTCATGAAAGCTATTCTAACAATAGCTTAAAAGAAAGAAGCCAGTCACCTGATTCTAGTTTTTGCAAATTAATGTTGTAAATAAAAAATAGTTATAGAAAATATATTAATTCATTTTTATATACATAAATTATGGACACTTTTAATAATAAATATATTACGACATACGTACGTGTTTTATTCATTATATCTATAATTGAAAAAAATCAAATAATATAAAATATATTTGAGTGTGATTTTTAAATTAGAAAGCTTATAAGTATTCATCATCGGCGGCAAACCATTTCATCATTTTATGTAATGGTAAATAATGAAGAGCTTTAAAATATTACGTAATTCTTATTTAAAAACGAAAAAAAATATTAATAATACGAGATAGTAGGTACATATCAAAATGTTTGCTTGTATTAACAAGTGGTATAAGCATAGAAGTTAGATTCATAATTTATGAATAAATTCCGTTTTATTTGATGCTTTATGATTACGTTATATATATAAATGGAAAAATCAAAGATTATCTCACGTATCTATTATAGGTACAATTGTAACATTAATATTGCTTTTTACACTTTTACTGGCAACCCTGTAAATCCGAGACCGCCATTATGTCTGTTAGATGTCATTACATATTGTCATCTTGACAAAGAATAGTGGTCGTAGGTTGCTCGCCGGACTGCCGATTCGTAATTCCGAAACCATCTAAACTCAACACAACAAAATGGCATCTAAATTTCAAGAGTATAAAGACACATTAGAACGGAATTTAGCCGACAGAAGTAAACCATGGACGAAATATTTTGAAATAGCCGAGCAAAAAACTGGTGTGAATCGCATATATATCTTCATCGGTAAGTGGAAGCTTTTTTTTTCATTTCACGTTTATTTATATCTTTAGCGGTGAGGATTGACATGTATTTTGTTCTACAGGCTTGGTGGCGTTCACCGGTTTATATTTAGTGTTCGGTTTCGGCGCTGAATTGATATGCAACTCAATCGGCTTCGTGTATCCGGCGTATATGTCAATGAAGGCGTTGGAATCTCCTCAGAAGGATGACGATACTAAATGGTTGACGTACTGGGTGGTGTACGCTTGCTTCTCCGTCGTCGAGTACTTCTCAGACTTCATTGTTGGCTGGTTCCCACTCTACTGGTTAATAAAGGTGAGTGAACTATCCATATGTTACATTGAGACTGTGAAAACTGACAAGTGCAGGTCGATATTCTTATGTGCAATAAGGAAGGGTTGTATACACAGAAGTAATCCATTTAGTAGTCATATAAAAAATTAGAGTAACTTTTATATTTATTGGCATGAACTTGAATTATATAGACTTGCAAATACACAGACGTGTAAATATTTCTCTTATTTGAAAACTTTATTATATTTATACTTATTATTACTATTTTATTTATTTATTTATACTGTGTATTTAATAAAAATGAGCTAAATCATTTATTTAAGTTTCCTACAATTATTATTTTATGCTTAAAATTACGATTTTTTTTCTGCTTTCACGGTCCACACCTTTTTTTTCTATTGTTAATTGTAATATTTTTTTTACTAATTTTACAACCTTCCATCTTATGATTCCTTAAAGAAAATCATATTGGAAATTAAATATATCCTGTTATGAAGTAATTGAATTAATAAACATAGTATATGACTATGTCATCCATTAAGTCATCCATAATGGTTACTTTAAGTGTAGTCTGGTGAAGCTGTTAAAGCCCTGCTAGGCCTATTGGCTATACATACATATTAAATATATATATATATATATACACGCTATTGTGTAGTCAGTTTGAGAAAAAAAAGGTTACTTTAAGCTGTTATCTGTCCATGATTATTCTCAAATTAGATAGCAGCCCCAAACCTTTGTTATTCAATGTTAGGTTGCTGTTATGGAAAAAAAATAATTGCATTCACTTTATGAGTGCATTGTTGTTGTGTGAGCATTGATGCCAAAGATGCATGTACAGAAAAACAGAGGCTTGTGCCAGAAAGGGCTCTGATGCTATGTAATCAAATTATTTATAAATTCTATCATTCTGAAACTTATTTGTTGATACAATATTTTATAGTTATTAGCCAAGTTTCCAAAGTAATTTGGCAGCTGCAAAAATAAATTCTTAAATTAGAATCCACAGTTTTTAGTTGGGGGTATACAGGGGCTCGCAGTAATCTTAGAAGAATTTTCAAAAAATTTGAAAAAATGAAAGATTTCGAAATAAAGTCAGTCTTAGTGACATTTACAAATAAATTTTGTAATTATTTCAATAGGTCATAATTATCCAAATATAATATCTAATTTAGCTTTCTTGAACAGTTAGTGCATCTCGTAGTGGTGTGTCTCTCTACTACAGTTCGTAAAAAAAAGGAGAAGTGATGAAAAAAGGGCTGTTGAAATCGCCTTGCTAGTTCAAAATAAAATAGGTCATTAGTTAGTTATCTGTCTGTAAAGTCTCGTAAAAATCGGTCCAACTGATTTGGAGATAGCACTGCAGACGAAATCTTGGTTAACAAAATAAAATAGTCTAAGTTACTTCTTATATTGTGAGTTATCTGCCAGTAACAGCCCCGTGAAAATCTGTTTATGCATTTCGGATATTCCACCATGGCCGAAGAAGAATAAAAAACTGAAATTTCTTTTTATGAGGTCTGCTATCTACCAGTGAATGTCCCATGAAAATCAGTCCAACTATTTTGAAAATAGCAATGTGGAGGAAGCCACGGACATATAAAATAGAATATGTCAACCGCTATAATTTCGGCTATCTGCCAGTAAAATTCTAGTTAAAGTAGGTCCAGCCGTTTTGGAAATTGCCAGGAACAAACAGGCAAGATATAATAATATAAAAGAAACTGATAAAATATTAAAAATAATGTTAATATGTAACCATATCCATTCATCAAAAAGTTATTTTAATTTTACATACACATGCTTTATTTATATAATAAGTACTACTTACTAATAAGTAGAATAGGAACACAAAATAAACTTTGAAAGTGTTTGCTATAGAAACTTACCACGTTACCATGGCAATGTATATAATAGTAACTCTAAGCACACTCTAAAAAAAATGCCAGATTTTCAAACATTCTTCATTGGCGCTCCTCTTCTATCGGTCTTAATGTGATAATATATAGCCTAAAGCCTTCCTTGATAAATGAGCTAACTATAAACGAAACAGTTAATCAAATTGGATCGGTAGTTACTGAGATTAGTGCGTTCAACCATACAAACAAACTCTTCAGCTTTATATGTTAGTATAGATTCCTAGACATGTGCAACATTTTTTTTACAAAAGTCTATAAGTTCAGACACATTAGATTTAATTTTTTTTTATTTGTATAGATAAGGTATGAAAATAAATATAGGTATTTGTAGATGGTAAAGCCACACTGAAGCTATTACTGGTTTCAGCATGAATGGGTCGGCTCGCCCGGGGTACTACCACCCTCTCACAGAAAACTGACGCGAAGTAACAGTGCTTGCATTGTTGCGTTTCGTTCGGTCAGTGAGAGCTCCGGATTCTCATCTCCCCACCCCTTCCACTTCCCCCTTCCCTTCCTGTCCAAAGCCCTCTCAACACAGGCTGGCGACGCACTTGCGACTCCCCTGGTGTTGCAAGTGTATATGGACGGTGGTGATCACTTAACATCAGGTGACCCACCAGTTCGTTTGCCTCCTATGATATAAAAAAAAAAGAAAAAAAAGCAAGTTATTATGAGTATTCATTATTAATATGAGAAACAAAACTCATCCAGTTTTACAACAAATTACAACCGTATGTGGATCCTATCTAGGGGGCCTATAAATTATTGACTAATAATTTTCATTATACATTTTTGTTAGGTATATTAAAATTAACAAGTGAATGTAGTACTTTCCAGTTATCAGATAAAAACTCTACAGATTACACAGAAAGATAAAGATGTCAACCAAAAGTGTTGGGTGTTGAAAATATTTTACGAAAATAAAACAGTTGAAGGAATGTATTTATTAAAATTCATGATTACACAAAATAAACCAGGGGTGATAGTTTATTATTAGTTGTTTCAATTGTGCAGTTGATGTTGAGGTCTGAAACTGCAGCAATATTTTTAATTTAAATTCGAATAAGAAACATGCCAAAAGCCATGTAATGCCAACAATGTTTTTTATTATTTTTATACAAGAACTTACTAAATAGAATAAAGTAGTAGCCACTAAAGTTACTACAGTATTAAACAACTATAACTTGTATATCTATTCTTCTATACTAATATTATAAAGAGGTAGTTTGTGACGTTGTAGGGGGTAATGTCTGGAACTATTTGATCCAATTTGAAAAATTCTTTCAGTGTTCTATACCTCATTTATCGAGGAAGGTTATAGGCTATATATCATCACGCTTAGACCCATAGGAGCGAAGCACCAATGAAGAACGTTTCAAAATCGGGGTATTTTTTCCTCTTGCGAGCTTCCGCTGCATGTTAACGTTAGCCCAAAGTAGCTATTGCACGCGGAAGAAGTCGCGGGCAGAGGCTAGTATATACGTATATATAATATACATATATATTTTCTACAAATATTTTAATTTATTATAGGTTTTCATTGACAATACAAAACGTAACCATGTCTCTTTCTATCTTCACCAACGTTATATTTCCATTTCAACTTCCGTTCGCATATCGCCCGATCACACGTTTCCGTAACGCTCTCGTCACGCATTCACCAGCTCATGCCCTAAGTCAAGTGTGCAAAAAGAAGTTTAATATAAAAAATACTCATTCTAAAAGTAAGTTACTGATGAAATATTTCAGTTGCATCATATTTACAATTTTATCTTGAAATATATATAACATTTTAGGCTTATCAGTCATTGTTATAATTCATATCTCCTTTATCTGTAAACTCTTTTTATAACATTGTGGTCACATTTTCATTTTAATAGTACTCATATATATGCTTTTATTAACGTACATAACGTTTAGTACGTAAAAATATTAACACTGATTTTGACCCTTAATATAACATTTTATGATAATATTGAGTTATTATTTAGAAAAAATAAATAAAAGTAATAATATAAGTGTTATTTTCATATAAGTATGTAAAATTTTAATCCAAAAATTTTCGGTATCCTACCGCTATATATCATATAGGCTATCATCACGCTAAGATCAATGGGAGCGAAGCACCAATGAAGAATGTTTCAAAATTGTTATTTTTTACTTTTGACAGTTTCCCCGTTTTTTTTAATCCCAAAGTAACTATTCAACACGAAATAAGTTGCGCGCAGAAATTAGTAACCTCGAAAGAATAAGTTTTATTCACATTAAGACACCCTGGTTTAAGTACAGAATGATTACGTTTTATAGTGATTTTTAATTTAGTCGGTTTGTTGTTCTTATTTTTACTTTTTAAATACGTAGTGTTATCTCTCTGTATAGACGTATTCTATTTACACAAATGCATGGTTCAAGACAAGCGATACATTCATGTAAAAGATTTTTAAAAGTCATTCTGACTGTAATAAACTGTGTCGGTATTATCATCGGTGAAACATTGTCTCATATATACCTCTATACTGCATAAGTTGTGTTCAAAATAAATGATGCAACAGTACATTTATAATCTGCATCCTCATTATGTGTCACCGGTTAACGAGATTCATAATTAACGAATCTGTAATTGCTACAATTTAGTTAACACTGTAATCTGTGACACAAATGAGTTTTCCTCTTTTAAAGTAACATGGAATATTTGGGTAAACGGGAAAATTGGGTATTTCTGAGCAAATAACTGTAATCATTACATAGTACAAAACAAAGTCCCCACCTGCGTCTGTCTGTCTGTCTGTCTGTTCGCGATAAACTCAAAAACTACTGAACGGATTTTCATGCGGTTTTCACCAGTGGATAAAGTGGCTCATGAGGAACGTTTTTGTATATAATTTGTCAAGGATTTTTTTTTATAATCAGGGCGGGACAACGTCTGCCGGGCCCGCTAGTTATTAATAAAATAAAAAAATCATGGACAGTTATGTAATTGAATTAATCAATCACTTGTTTAATATAGGTGAGTAAAAACCGTGCATGCCAAAGTCAAAGATATAATTTTGGAGGTGGTAGAGGCACGCTGAGGCACTGGTTATAGCATGTACGTGTCGGCTCGCCCGGGGTACTAACACCCGACCCACAGAAACACCGACGTGAAGTAACAGTGCTTGCATTGTTGCGTTTCGTTCGGTCAGTGAAACGCACTTGCGATTTCCCTGTCGTTGCTAGTGTGTATGGACGGTGGTGATCACTTAACATCAGGTGACCGACCTGTTCTTTTGCCTCCTATGATATATAAAAAAATCTTGTGGGAACTAGATACTCATTTTTATCCTTTACATACTAATAAACCATAATTTAATTGGTTAGTTGCTTGGTTACTTTGACCAACATGGTATTATCCAATTATTATTTTTTATATTATTCCGTTACTTAAATTAATTATCGAATTTAATATTTTAGTTACTTTATTGAGCATTTTGGAGTTCATTATCATTTTTTGTCACTTTTTACAAAAATATACATTTATTTCTAATTTACACTATTCTTAATCCAAATTTATTAAATTTTGTTTTCTATTTTTTAGATGCATTTTTTAAGAAAACGTGTTTTTTTATTTTACTATTATTTATTTTTCATTTTTTAATGAATTTTTTTAAAACTTTTTTTTTCGGATTATTGCATTGTCATCGACCTTTGGCAGGTGTGCAAAGTTTGAATTAAATCTGATCGTTCAAAGTAGGACAAAATCGAGTTAAAAGGGGTTGGTTACATACATACATACAGGTGAAGCTAATAAAACGTGATAAAAATGGATTATTACGTGGGTTGAGACACCTATGACGTCATATTACAAAATGGCTGACGCGAAACGTTTTGTTTCCACTCGCCCATCATGAAAATGCAGTTTCAATTAAACAAAGAATCGTTGTGTTTACCGAATCTGGCCGCGTATACGGTAATGGATTGAACCTTGATCTGAAAATGTACTAGTCACTAGCGTATCATCGCTATTATGTACATCGATTGTAATTACTATTTAGATATTTGTTTTTGAAGTTATACTTCTTTTGGCGTGTTCGGGAAAAGAGATGAGAGAAAGTTTTTACGATGCGCGCGCACACCGTCACGAAAAACCGACACCCTGTAGTTAGCCATAGTCAACATTTTGTTTCTTTGTATTTGTTGTTTGTATTAAAACTTTCAATGTATTAAATACATTTTTTCTATCGTTAGTGTCGTTTTTTCTATTATACAAACGTAGAATAAGGCGAAAGATAAAACTTTTGAAAAGATTTTTATCTTTTTACGCCAAAGAAGTTTAACTTCTAACGCGTTTACATAAGTACACACCCACTTTTTTTTTTGTTATTTTGTTCACCCGGGAATCGTACTTGACAAAAAAACACATAAACGTAGGGCCGTCAATCTCTATCCAAAGCAGGAAGGGTTGTTTGTTTGGTTGAAGGCGCTAATCACAGGAACTACGGGTCCATTTTGAAAAATTTCAGTTATACATAGCCTATTTATCGAGAAAGGCTATAGGCTTTCCACAACCAGTATTCGATACAGCTAAAAATGCAATTTTATGATAAGTGAAAAAAAATAATCGAATAAACACTATAAAAGTCTGTTATTGCGTTTTTAATTAGTTCGATTTATGTCTCACCTCAGTTATTAAAAAAATCTGTGTCTGCCATTAGTCTCGTTTTTAAAAACAACTAAATGACGCTTTTAAGTAGTAACATTTACTGTCTTTAATATCTAGACACGAAATATACGTTTGAATTCGTGACGTTCACATGACGGTACACATGTGTGTCGCAGGAATTCTCATATGTATATATATATATATTTTTATATCAAAAGCAGGCAGACGAACAGGTGGGTCACCTGATGTTACGTGATCACCACCGTCCATAGACACTAGCAACACCAGGGGAGTCGCAAGTGCGTTGCCAGCCTGTGTGAGGGGGTGGGGAAAAGGGAAAGGGAGAAGGGAGGTGGGTCTCCGGCGCTCTCACTGACCGAACGAAACGCAACAATACAAGCACTGTTACTTCACGTCGGTTTTCTGTGAGCCGGGTGGTACTACCCCGACCGAGCCGACCTATTCATGCTGAAACTACTAATAGCTACGGCGTGGCTCTACCACCTACAAAATATGTATAGCTAGCTGAGACAAGACTCGCGGTGTTGCATCCAAGGTAACAGTCCAAGCTGTTCGGTCCGGCCGCCCTGGCACCCTTGAGCTTGTTGCCAACCGGTGAAGTGGCTGAAGCGCTCGCCTTAGTAGTCCGGTGAAGCTGTGACGTACCGTCAGGCCGATGGCGTAGTCAATTCGAAAAAAAATCTTTAATATTTTCATTGTTATATATTTGTATTTGTAAGTAATTATGTATGTATGCCTGTGTGTATGTATATTTATGTTATATATACGTATTTATTTTACTAATGTATGTCCATTTTTCTTTTGATTTTTGAAGTGAAACTTCTTTAGGCGCATGAGGGTAAAATTTTTACAGATATAACGTCACGCAAGTATGCAACGAAAGTGGCGTCATTTGCAGTAAACGCAGATTTTTCATCTATTTTTCAAGTCTCGGTAATCTAAAATTTTAGATTTGTATAAATATAAACAAGACTTATAAATTAGTTCGCCAAAGAAGTTTCACTTCTGGCATGTGTACTTTGTACGCACGCACTTTTTTTCTATATGCAGTTTATATGCACTACCTACAAAAATTTGAATTGACATCAATACCTCTGGTTAGCTGGTAGAAAATGTCTCATGGCATTAAGCTCGCCAGTGTACAAACCAAAAGTGCAATAATAAGTCATTCATTCAATCAAGTCAATAAGTCAATCAGTCATTAATTCAATATTTCATGTGCTTTTTACTGTGTGCGTTTAATAGGTTTTCAACCATTATTAGGTATATTTTAGATAAATGAAACAATAGACAACGCGGAAATAATTCATCTCATATAGAATCATTTCCCTGAGAATCGTTTTACGACAACCATGAAAAAAAACAAAGTCATAATTACAAGATCAACTTACAGCCTTTTTTTTTTTTTTCGAACTGACTATGCTATTGACCTGGCAAGGTCTTTACAGCTTCACCGGACTACTAAGGCCGAGCGCTTAGGGCACTCAGCCGATTTTGGTTTTGGGTAACATACACAAGGGTGCACGCACACCTCGGCTTGGGCTGTTTCCTGGAAAAAGACACGTCTGTCCTAGCTAACTATTCTAAGCTATTCATACATATATACATTTGTGAACCATACAATCGAAATTGCATGATTCACAAATGAATACGTGTATATCGGATTGAAACGAACTTAAACTATTCGATTCAGTTCGATGAGGGAAAAAAAAAACAAAACCCTCCCACCATGTGTATATATGTGCACGTGTGTGAGAGAGATGATCTCATATGTCTGTTCAAGTGATGTAGGTGAGTCACTGTATCGCGAAAATAATATCAAGAGGGCTCCGCGCGGGGACGACCTAGGCTCGAGATATTATTGAGAACCGCGAAGTGTGCGGGAGCTAATAGGGAACGATTACAAAAGCGTGGGCGCAACACGCATTATATAAGATTGAATTTAAATTTACTAACGGTGACGGCACCGAAGTCTAAAAATAGACATAACAAAAATTATTATTATTGTTTGACGGTTATTTTTAGGGGAAGATAGACGTAAATACGCGATTTACTCTATCTTATTTGAGTTATTTATTTTTTAACAGCTGCGCGCGCGAGCCGTTGTAGTGTAGCCGCGATGGCTGGAAATCTATGGATTGCCGTGACGGCACCTAGTAGCGGATTACGAGAGCACTCTTCGTACGCCGAGATCTCCGAGATCTCGTGGAAAATGAGTAGTTGACCTGCGTAGTCAATACTCGATAGGGAAAAGGAGTATGCGGGGTCATCCTGTGAAGGATTAGCCGCCGGAGGTTTGGGAGTGTGCTGGGACGCGGGTTTAGGAGCCCACGGGGCCTGAGGGGCCCGGTAGGGGCGGGGGGGCGCACTAGTCGCGGGTACGGACGCTGCCGGTGCACGAGACGTGCCCGGCAGGTTCGGGAAGGCCTCTCGAGACATGAGAGGCGGAGGTCGAGGACGGGCGGGGGCAGCGGCCGTCTTAGACGGCGACGCCTGCCTGGGGTATCGAGGGCGCTTTGTGCGCGGGGCGCGGGGACATCCGCGATAATTCGCGGTATGGCCCACGCCGCGGCACAGAACACAGCTCGGAGGGTCGGAGGCGTCTTTCGTGCGAGAACACTCCCTAGTGGAGTGGTCGCCGAGGCACTTAACGCACCTGGGTTTCAGGCGACAGTTTCGTGCGGAGTGTCCGTACACCTGGCAGTTGTGACACTGCGAGGGCACAGACGTTTTGCGCGGCGGCTCGACTATGACGCCGGAGAGGCCGCAAAGGGATGTAAGATTAAAAATCGCTTTCCCCTGAGGGGTGCGATCGAGGACAACGAGAACCATATCATATGGAGCCCTGGTGCGCGAAGAAAACAAAACCCTCCCACCATGTGTATGTATGTGCACGTGTGTGAGAGAGATGATCTCATATGTGTGTTCAAGTGATGTAGGTGAGTCACTGTATCGCGAAATTAATATCAAGAGGGAGAGGGCTCCGCGCGGGGACGACCTAGGCTCGAGATATTATTGAGAACCGCGAAGTGTGCGGGAGCTAATAGGGATCGATTACAAAAGCGTGGGCGCAACACGCATTTTATAAGATTGAATTTAAATTTACTAACGGTGACGGCACCGAAGTCTAAAAATAGACATAACAAAAATTATTATTAGATCCCAATCCCAGCCGATCGCGATAGCGATGACTCCGACTCCGGCTCCGACATGGAGCAAGACCCTCCTGCTCAACAGGATCCCCTTGCCGAGCAAGCCCCTCAGTCATCGCTATCGCGATCGGCTGGGATTGGGATCAACTTACAGCCGTCTCTTATCAATGTTATGTATTATATTTCCCTTAAAAAAAAACTCTTACTACTATGTTTGTACTTTTTTTTTCTCTCTTTATTTTTATTGAGGGTTTGTTCAAATAGAACACGCCACCCTCATCCATACTACAAACAATCACAGTTTACAAAATAACTTGCAGATGTACATCTTAAAAACTACTAATAAAAAAGCTAAATTGAAAAACAATATTACAATCACATACTTGCCCTTATACCGACGTCCACCACATTATAGATTAATTTGGCTTCTTCCTATGTTGGGCGTGACAATATTTCATTACAAACACCTATATTATAAGTATTCTTAAATACCTGTCTTCTTTGGGAATGTTTGTACTTAAAAAAAGTTTTGGTACTGTAGTGGTTCGACCGATGGAATATCAATCTTTTGTTCGCAGGTCCGTTAACCCGGTATGTACAAACGAATTTTTACCGTATTGGGAACAATATAGAATTTTAGATTTCTCGGAGTTTGACAATCGCCAATACATCGTGGGCTGGCGTGGGGATTATGCCCATACATTCCTTCGGGAAAAGGCATATGGCCCTGCAGTCGGCCCTTACAGGCAGACAATGATTATTTCTCATAGCTGTTAAAAGGTAGCAACCCTAGACACAGGATACAGTAGCGTGCGTTAAGAGAGATATACGTTTGTTGGGTAGTGAATTAATATGAGCTGATAACGATGGTTGCAATTATAATAAAAATATAAATACAAGTAACGAACATTGATATACGCTTTACTAACTTTTGCTCGCGGCTTTACCCGCGTTATGCAAATTTTTATGAATAAAACCATATGTTCTTTTTTCTACGTAAGACAACATGTATCCAAAAATTCATGTTGATTTATTTTAGTAGTTACGGCGTGAAAGCGTAACAAACAAACAAACTCACATACGCATTTATAATATTACTAGATTTTAGCCGCGGTGTCGCTCGAAATAATATATATAGATTTGATATATGCCTCGGGGACAAACAATTTGTTTGGGGTGAAAGGAGTAGTGATATATCTCTGAGTATCTCCCAAGTTGGACCAAATTATACCTAACTGCGAACGTTTCGAGAAGATCGGTTGAGTAGTGTTGGAGATCATAGATTGGAGACACTGGATTTTTAAATATTTAGATTTCCAAATGTCCAAGTGTAGCTGTTTGTGTAAAACGAACAACATGACCTATCTAATTTCTTCCATAGATATACAGAAGTAAAATGGAAACGAATCTACCTTTTACAGTACGACCATATAATGAAATAGCATGAGAACTGAACCTGTAAATCTTTCAATTCAATGTTAATATTTTTTTTAAATCTCTCAATTTTTCTTTTGTCTGACTCATTTATTAATTTTTTTTTTACCTATTTTTTTCTCGTTTGACATAGGATTTTTCAAATATTTTCTTTAATACGAACCTTGTACTGACGATTACGATAATAAAAAATAATTAGCCAGATAAATCCAAGCGCAGTTCTGAAGTTATGTACGTACATACCTACATTCGACAGTTGTTTTTTATTTGTATATAAATTAGAAATAACAAAAAGTCGACGCTGTCATCATATATATTCAAAATCAAAATACTCTTTATTCAATTTAGGCCCTGAGAAGGCACTTATGAACGTCAAAGCTACCACCATACCACCATATTATTAATAGGTCAAGTATAAAATTTTTATCCCCTTTTAACAGTATTGGGCGAAGGATGAACGTGAAATTTGACATAGTTAAAGTTTATATGGAGGAGAAGTGCAGAAAGCTATTTATTTTATATAAAATGCATTAGAAGTACATTAAATTAATTAAAATATGCATTACTCACACTACTGCTTCAATTTTACATAACATATACACACATGTAAATAAAAAAGACATTTTGATATCTGCCCATAAAAAGGACTTCAAAAATGGTTGTGAAGGAGGTTGCTATGCTCGACTGTATGTATTATTTTACTCTTTGTTCTAATTACCCTTTTTCATTCTACATTCTACAATGATATTATAACCCTTTGACAAAAGAACCCTAATAAAATTCAAACTTTAAAAAATCAATAAACTATGGTCGAATGTCGACCTCTGGGCGCCCACTAGTTTATTTAAATTGGACGTGGGCGTGTCTATTTACCTAACAATCACTGTTACATTAAGTGAGTTGAAATGATTCTGTGGGAGACGGGCCGAAATTGTTAGACTATGTTGGTTTTGTTTCGGCTACCGAATTTATAGTAATCTAATAATTATAAAGCTGGAGGGTTTGTTTATTTGTTTGCTTGACGTTTTGGTGCCCATGCCCGCTAGTATTAGTATAGATTACGTTGGTGGTAACTTTGACGTTCATAAACGCTTTCTTAGCGCCTAAATTGAATGAGGTGTCCTTGATTTTGAAATAGTTTTGTTAAAAGTGGAAATTTTGGATGATATTTTTTCAGTATCCATTTAAAATTTTCTTGGATAGGTACGTTGAAAAAAAAACCGACCGGGTAGTTACATCCCTTTATAAATAGTAATTTTAATTACTTTCGCTTAGCGTTAAAACAATGGCGCGTTTTATGATATCACACTGTTCTCGGTCGCGCTTCGCTCAGAATAAAACAATCTATAAAATTGCCCTTTGCGACAAACACTGCACTAACGCTTACAGTGGGGAATTGGTACGGATCACTGAAGTTGAGTTTTATACAGAATTGGGTCCTAAATGATTAAGTTTACCAAAAAAATGTAAATGAAAACGTCGTTGTAAATTTAATTTCTTACAAAAAGGTCCCGTATATACCCGTATACCCAATCGCTTAGATCATATCAATATTTATTGATTTATTAACGCTGACTGCCAACAGCAAGATATCTCGTAATTTGTGCATGTGTCTGTCCAGGGTGGCCACTACGAGTTATCTCTTTCTTTAGTTGCCGTATTTTTACATCTACGAGCAAAGTCTTAATATATCTGTGTAAATATAGATCGGCTTCAGAAAAGAGAAAAGAAAACGATTT
Organism: Antheraea pernyi; assembly: GCA_015888305.1. Taxonomy (NCBI): domain Eukaryota; kingdom Metazoa; phylum Arthropoda; class Insecta; order Lepidoptera; family Saturniidae; genus Antheraea; species Antheraea pernyi. Next base: position 955,933 of record MU158781.1, on the reverse strand, counting down.
CGCTTAAATGAACTTGAGTGTCGCAATTTCATATATAATTACTAAGGTTCAATATAACTACGACATAATTCGTACCATGCTTTTCTCCCGAAAACATGTTTTTAATTTCTTCATTATTATTTGTTTATTTACTAATAGTTATTATACTATATCATTTCATAGTATAAAACAAAGTTTCTAGCATATGTGTCAGGTAGTCAGACACTGTTCGCGATAAACTCAACAACAACTGAACAGGTTTCCATGCGGCTTTCATCATTAAATAGAGTCATTCATGGGGAAGGTTTAGATATATAATTTGTCAAAGTTTTTTTTATTATCAGGACGGGACAACGTCCGCCGGGCCTTCTAGTACGCTATTGTTACGTAATGTTATGTAATGTTACCATTTTAGTAACATAATATTATTAAAACAAAATGGCTTCCCAGGTCCGTTTCGTAAAAAGTCAAGTGGCAGACAACGTTTTAAACATTAGCTTATGAGTAGTATTAAATTTCCATAATTTCATATCAATATCCAATAAAATGCTTGGAATTATTAATAAATTATATTATATCACCATATTTTGAATGTCGAATTTGAATATATAACTTTTTCAAATTTGAGCTTCAAAACCTTCGATCAACAATAACTAGTTAAAGGGTCCCGTACAAAATAGAAGCTAAAAGCTGTCCCCGTAAATATATACTTATGTGTAGCTATTTGTTTACTAAGAAAGGGAGAAAAAACGTTTTAATTTCACCCTAATTACAACCATAATACCTAGTAATAAAGTCACAAATGTTCAAAATATTATCTAATACTTACGATAAAACGAGCAAAGCAATAAATTACTCCCCTCACAAATGAAAAGACAACATAAACAACATTTAGTGTGAATTCAACCTTAACTTGCAATGAATAAAGTACTTTTTCCCGTTATTGTGCGTGGTTGAAGAGCCTTGGCCAAACGTTTGTACTACAGGTATAAAATCGGTAATTTTGTTCAAAATTTGATATGATTTGTTACTTTAAAGCTTAAAATATAACTTATTCAACATGTATTTAGCGAAAGTAAGATACTCCGGCCGTTAAATTGCTTTATCGAGTATAATTTTTGCATATTTTGAATACACTGCGGCATGTGAAACGGGCTTACATTGGCTGTGTTTCAAACAAACTAAACAAATTAATGGCACACATTTCAAGTGAGCTGTTATTCATCGAGACGTATTTTTCGCGCCGACCCTTTATCTAGTTATTGTTGATCGAAGTTCAAGACTATAATTAGAATATTTCTTTTCCCACTATCTCAATTTTAACTATACAAAAAAAAATGTGCCGAGAAACAGAGGAGGAAGATGTACTTAACTATCTGTCTCTATCTATTTGTAGGTATATAGATAATTTGTTCCACTTTCTTTCAATATTAGTTTACTTAATGATATGCATTTATTTAAGTAAACTATCTTACTTGTATTCTGATAATTATCACAATTCTTTGTCATATGTTTATTCAATTTGATAGTTACCTTATTATATTTACACATCGTCTTGTCATTTCGGGGCACAATTGAGACTTTGTCTCTTATTTGAGTCATAACTGATACACAAAATTACTTATCGCGAGTCTTATGTCTGTCTACTTTATCGTGTCCTGATAAATGACACGAATTAACCTACTCAAATTATACGTTACATTGTGAAATATCGATCTATGTAGAATAGATTGACACTGTACTAGCGACACGCTCGGCCTTCACATGGGCCAAGCGTATTTATTAATGGGGTTTCCAAACTTTTAAATATTTCGCCAAACAGAACGCGTTCTTAACGCGCGTGACGGCGTAATTACGTCGCGTACTAGCGCCGTGTTAGAACTACGCGACGATAGTGACGTGCGTGCGTTCTGTTTAATATCCGTTTTAACTTGAATAGTACAACACGACGACGCAGCGACAGTACGCGACGTAATTACGCCATGACGCGCGTTAAGAACGCGTTCTATTTTGCAAGGCATGAAATGAATGCATTAGCCGATTCGTATTTAGGCACTTTGTTTATGAAAGCCAAATAAGCTTTGTATTACCCAAATATAATTATTCTTTTTTGGTGGGTTTCAAGATATTCACTAAAGACATTTGCTGATTGTAATCAAAGAGAATCAAAGTCGCGGTGGTCGGGCGGTTTGACCAGTGGAATATCAATCTGATGTCCGAAGGCCCGACACCGGCAAGGACCAAAGATTTTTTCGGAATTCGCGTACATTTACTATGTTAAATTGGTGACACTATCGGCTGGCGGTGAAGGAAAACACCGTGAGGAGACCTGAACTTGAAAGATGTTCTTATAATACCACAGTATATGGGAAAATATAGCAATGTGGTATTCTCTGAGTTTGAAATCACCAATACGTCGTGGGCTGACGTGATAATTAATGTCATACTTTCCTTCCGTAAAGGTGCTACAGTGGGTGGGTTTCTTACATCATGAAAGGGCAATTTAGATCTATAGTTAATGTCTTGTTACTGATATTTTTAAGCAGATAAGGATGATTATTACATTGCTTAAAATAGCTTCAAAAAATCTCGGTATTTTTAATTATATGTAAAAGATAAAAAAATTGTGAAATCACATCTTAAGATATAATTTCAAAATATAATTTCCGGAAGAAATGTTATTCTCTAGATGTTATTGAAAACTGCGTTGTGTAGTTTAGAAGAAGTAAGCTAATACAGACGGAGGCGAATACCGTCTTTCTTTTATACTATTTATATCTTGTATTTATACATCTTAGGCACATACAAGAATATACACTCAATGGAATGGAATCTAAGTCTATTCTGAATGTCTAGACCCATCAATTTTATTAAGCGACTTATTATCTCTTTATTACAAACTTCATTCTCATGCCAATAAATAAATGTAAGGCTTTTGGATACTTTCATGAATTTTCGGATACAGCCAGTATATTCTTTTCTATTTTAATTAATACATAAAATAATTAACACAAAAAATAACGAAATATTGGATCGATATCCAGTAGAAACCTGACGATATCATATGATATAGTCCACGTACCTTTACCATACCATAGTCCATAAGGGGCCGTTCAACTACGTAATCAAAATTATTGTAATTTCGGACCGCCCTCTCCCCCTAGTCAGCAAAAGTAAGTAATGCTCTTAGTCCTCCCCCTTCCATACTTAGGTAAACGTTTATATAAGTTTTTTTTTTCTGTTCTGGTTAGCTATATAAATATTGCTGACGTAATCACCATCCAGACTCCCTATCTCCTATGTCATCAAAAATAAGCGAATCAAGGATTCCCCACCCCAACAGTTCTTACGTAATATTTGAAGGACCTCTTTTTTATCATAGGGAGATCCATTAGGGTTACCCACCCCCCCGGGACAGAGAGTTGATCATGTCCGACTCCCACGGTGGTGTACGACCGCCGCTCTTGGTTGGGGTGCCACGAGATCTCTGTAGACCTTCATCGTGCCACCCCAACGATTGGCCATCCGTCAGTAGCACTGACGGACTGACCCTCCTTAAAGAAGGGTCCGTAACCTTCTTAAATAAATATGCTATAAAATACAAACTATTTTTTGTTATCTGGCCAGCAGTTTCAGACGTGCAAGGTTAAACAAACAAAGAAAAAAAAACAAACTTAAGATTTATAATATTAATCACGTCGAAAGTACTGACCTATCGGCAAAGGACCAGTGACCATTCGATGCTAATTTTTTTGTAGGTCTTACTTTTTTGATTTCATGGTATCATACGCTATGTTTTATAATCCCCAACAAAGCTGACAGGAATCCGCTAAATATACGAATATTTGTCAAATACCTAAAAAATAATGTTTTGATTTTTCCAGTGCATCTTCGTCATCTGGTGTTACTTACCCACCGACTACAATGGTTCTCTGGTGATCTATCATCGTATCATCCGCCCTTATTATATGAAGCACCACAACCGCATCGATGACATTGCCAATTCAGGTAACTGTTTTATACTAATTAAAAACGTAAATTAGTTAATTGATAAAACACATTACGGGCTATCCATAAATTACGTTACAATAATTTCTTGATTTTTTTTTATTCCTCTCGGTATTATATGTGGTTAAATTTGTCTCGCCGGGTAGAACGTTACTTATTTTGTAATTTTTAAATTTCATATTTACTGAAACGGCACTTCCAAAATGATTTATAAACCAGTTGATACTCACGATTTTGTTTGTGTCGTACATCGTGTTAATAATATTTTATGTACAGAAGAAAAATATAAGCACCGCATCGCTTGTCCAATTTATGTACGGCACGAAATTACACATCGCTGAAAGCTTAGTGCCTATAAAAACCTTAATTTTGATAAAATCCTGATAACTGTGTAGTAAATGAAGCTGTTGCTTATAACTTTTTCTTTAAATAAGGGACTAATGTCTAAGAAGTAAAATGAAAAAATTATACAAATATATTCAGTATTTTTTTAGTGATACGAGCACAAAGGTAGACCTATTTCATTTATATAGAAGATTTTCTTATTTTCTTCTTCTTAAAACATTTTTTCCGTACAGTTGAATTAAAGAGTTTACTTACTAAGTTTACTACTTTTTATACATATGATGTCACGAAGGTTATTATTCGTCTGCCCTTGACAAACGATGAAAATTTTGTAGGCAACCTCCCACCTCGAAACTGGTAACGTGTGACGTAATTTATAGATTGCCCCTTATGTATAATTTTGTACTTAGACCAATTGTATTCTAAATTCATACATAATTTAGGTGACGTTGGTCTGTTGTTAAATTATAAATACTTATTATAAATTTAATTACATCATCAATTGGAAAGGTTAATTTTTGCTGAAGTAAATTAAAATATAGAATTTTAATAATATTTTACAGTAGAAAAAAGATTTATATTACTAATAGGAATTGTTTAAAAAAAAGGTTTTATAAGAATTCGGTCTAGGACTTCAAAATACTAGATGGATGAGTTATAAACAAATTCAGTCTTTTGTCGATTTTTTCCAATTTAAGTTTTATATTTTTCGACCAAAATTTAAATACATACATGTCCAATGTATTTTTAAATTCTAGATCAGATCGATCTCAAAGGCATAGTGAAGAATCTTAATAAGAATATTGATAAAACGTTTAAAGATTTCAACAAAGTGATGAAGGATCTCCATAAAGATTAAGTTTCATTGCAGGTATTTTACTTAGGTACGATAGTATATCGCTAAGTACGCTTTGCATGGCGAAGGGAATATATGTATAATATATCTATGCTTACGTATTTAGCCTGGTTATTTATTGGCAGATTGTAAGTGAAAATGTAAATGTGTGCCCGCAAAAACTAAGATATGCTAGATCTAGTAAGAGATCAACATAATTAAAATACTAGAAACTAGTAATAGTGTTAGGTTCTATAACAAAGTCCCAAAACACATTACCGATTTGCCGGATAGTGAGTTCAAGATCCATGTCAAGCGGGTTTTAACGTCTAAAGGCTATTATAGGGTGGATCAATATGTGAACAATTGTGACGTCTAGAAATGACGTCCCTCTTTATGCATCCACAAAAACGAATATAACTATTTATGCATTGTAAAAAAAAACATGAAGAGATAAACCAGATCGAGTTTCTTGCCGGTTCTACTCGATGACCGGGTTGTTTTACGAACCTATGGTAGCTTTGACGTTCATAAGTGCATTCTTTGGGCCTAATTTAATAAAGAATATGTTGATTTTTGATTTTGAAAGTTATTTTTTCTGTTATACTAGGGTAAATTCTTATAACATGTTAGGGATGTGCGTCGCTTCGCTCTAAATAAAACATATTTGAATGTCGTTTCTAATTCTCGAGAGCTAAAATATATATACATGGAGTACACACCAATATTAATTTATTATATTTCTAAATATAGTAAAACCTCGTTACTTCGAACTTCAAAGAGGGACGTCATAAAATTTGTATTACAGATGTTTCGAATCTGAAATAACTTTTATAGATAAACTTTCCATTTGGAGAGGTTTAGATTCTAGATAGAAAAAAAATGATATAGAGGTAGTATTTAAGGTAAAATTAGTTCTATGTAAATATGTACGTTATGTGTATGTTATCGGCAAAATTGTTAGGGTCGGTGTAATTTTTTTTTCAAATGACGTTGCGAATTTAAAATTATTGTAAAATCAAACTAAATATAGTTACATTATAGCAAAATATATATTTAAATACCTCTTAGAGAAATACTGATTATTTCGACTTGTCGAGGGTCCAATTTCGAATAATGGAGCTGTTGGTGATTCAAGGGAAGGGAATCAAGGTTTCGATTAAAATTTATTTAATTTTTTCGTTTCTTTTTCGTCTTTAGTTTCATATTTGTAAATATATGCATAATTCTTTAGGAATATGTATGTATATGCAATTTCTGTCATTCGTGAAACAATATTATGAATTCGAATGGGTATCTCAAAAAATTGACACAGCATAAAGGGTAGGAGAAGATTTATAAGGTAAAATTTATCGCGACGTACTTTATGAATGGCCCCCTTGATTTTCTTACACTTTTGTTTTAAATTTTTCGATACAATCTGTATATATATTGTGTAAAATTTTAAAAATTGTTATTTGAATTTGTTGTAAAATGTGTCTGTTCGTGTGTATATTGTCATGGGTTCGGGACTTAGAGTAAATATCATGAACTGACAAGACAAATTCATTAGGTATGATTTTAGTACTATCAGTTCATTGTTTATTTTTACACGAACCGTTTAAAAAAGAATACCTCTTGAATATTCTTCGGGAATAAATCTGCAAATTATTCCGGCACTTTTCTGGTAGTTGTTAACACAAAAGTGTTTCTTTTTTTTTCTTGTTAAACGAAAATATATATTTAAGTTAATTTCCTATTTATTAAATGTTTCTTGAATACTAAGAATGATAAGGAATACAAAAAATAGCTTCTATAAAATGTTTTAGAACGAACCAAATGTCTTCAACTTGTTCATATGTATAGCAAATTTATGTGAACTTTTTTCTCAGCTTTTAGATATATATTATTATTACACTTTATAGACGACTATTAAATTACATTTGAGTATGCTTGATACGCACCATTTTAGTCGATTAGTGATTGTGGAACTAAAATTGCAAAGTTCAAATTCTGAAATTTTATTCTTTTATAATTCACTTCCTATATATTTCGCTCTATTTTATGTTTCATAAACGACCAATATATTACCAGAAAGACATTCTAACTTTCAAATAAATAAATAAGTCTTATTTATACATAACCTATAAAATCAATTGATCGGTAGCCATTTGTAATTAAATGTCAAAATGCTGGCATTTATATGGAATAGACAATTTACCGGTGTTATAGAGCTGGATGTCACGATTAGGTATCTCTCATTTTTAATGTATTAAAATGTATTTTATTTATTTTTCCATAATAAAGAAATCGATGTCCGTAAATTGGTGCAAATGGCGAATACCAAGATTGAGAAATCAATGAAAAAATTAAGCGAAGGAAATTAATTTTAAAGATAACCTTTTAATATTGAAGATCCCTTTATACTTTACAATACAGTGTATGTTTCGTTTTTGTTTCTATTGTAGTTATATTCGAATTCATTAGAAATAATTTCAATTCATATTAATTTGAATAGAAGACTAGATAGATAGGTAGATATAGATGATGTATTTGCGTATTCAAATCGATGATTCCATAACACTTGATCCCTCATTATAGGTAAACAAGATTAGAGCTGTTAAGAGTTACCGTTTTGGTAAGTATACAAGTAAACATTTGATGCTTTCAATATTATAGAAGCTCACAGTCTATGCTTTTAATTAAAATTGACAAAAATTAACACAATATTGTCATTATTTTCTCCCATATCCATATGTGTATAAATATGGGTATGTATCATATTATTTTCAATATAATGACTTTATTAATATAAGAAACTACCAGATTTTTAAGTCTCATTTTACTAATATTATTTATTTTATTTATTAATTCAAATTGTACTTAATTTTACTAACTGTATCCCAAAAAGTTTACATTTACTTAATTATATATACACTTGTTTAATGTTATAAAATGAGTTACGGGAATTTTACTATATTATTCTTTCATTAAAATACCGACCTACATTTTTTTTTTGTTTAAGGCCACTACATCACACACAGTTCATTCGAGTTATGCTGAATGTTTAAATCTTTGATTTTGCAAAGGTTTATATAAAAGCAAATATAAAAGCGAATATTGTGGAAAACGCAACCTAAGATATGCGTAGGTTGTTGAATCTATACTAATATATAACGCTGAAGAGTTTGTTTGTTTGTTATATAGGCCAATAGAAGCATAGCACCAATGAAGAATGTTTCAAAATCGGGCACTTTTTTTCCTTTTGAGAGATTTCATTAGTAGTAGTCATAATATTCGTTCAATAGGACAGGCGAAGGAATTAATCCATACTGCCAATTCTGAAGTTGTCAATATAGGTATTTCTTATATATCCTTTAATCAATTTTCTTTCATGTCCAAGTTACAATAAAGGCATAAGCGCCAAATCTTCTATATAATATGTCGTACATTATTTTATCCATTATTATTATCTTCTTAGCCTTCATAATCATAAAACAAAATTGTTCAAATAAAGATTTCGTTAGCGTTAGTATTATATACGTTGCCATGGTAACGTGGTAAGTTTCTATCGCAAACATTTTCGAAGTTTATTTTGTTTTCCTATGCAAAAAGTTTATACTACTTTTATTTCTAATTTTTTATTTGTTCTCTATTACGTATTATAAAAATAAAGTTTGTGTATGTACAATTAAAATAACAACTTTTTGATGAATGGATATGGCTACAAATGACCAAAAAAAATTTTCTTTATACTTTGTCTATATTTTTATATTAGTATATTTTCTCTGTTTGTTTGTTTGTTGCGGGTAATCTCCAAAACGGCTGGACCTATTTTAACGGGAATTTTACTTTTTACTGCCAGATAGCCGAAATTATAGCGGTTGACATATTCTATTTTATTTGTCCGCGGTTTCGTCCGCATGGCTATTTCCAAAATGGCTGGACCGATTTTCACGGGGTATTCACTGGTAGATAGCAGACCTCATAAAAAGTAATTTAGATTTTTTATTCGCCTTCGGCTGCTGTGGAATATCTGTAATGCTTGAACTGATTTTCATGGGACTTTCACTGGCAGATAACTCACCTTATAAGAAGTAACTTAGACTATTTTATTGTGTTACTCAAGACTTTGTCCGCAATATCCTACTATCTCCTAATTGGTTGGACCGACTTTCACGGGGCTTTTACGGGCAGATAACTAGCGGGCTCGGAAGACGTTGTCCCGCCCCGATAATAAATATAACTCAGTGATTATAGCAACGTATACGAATAACTTAAGTATATCGACAATACGGGCATATTATATCTATATAATAAAAGATTTAAGATATATTGTTGGATAATGTATATAGCTTATAATTTGCATTACTTTCTTATATAGTGTTAGTGAACACTGAGTTTGGTATATAGTATGTTGAAGTTCCAGGTATGTTGCTGATGACAAATCCCATCCCATTCGATATACTATTTGTATTCATATATCTAATGTACGCTACATGTTACAGTTGGCGTGCGTGTCGTAGTTACAAATGTTTTTGAAAACGCTTTTCTGTAATGTACACACCCACTCACAATTTGACATTTCTTTAATACATTTTTTTAAAAGCGCGTGCGGAGCCGCGGGTAGCAGCTAGTCAGTACATATGTCTATTAACTAAAACAGTGATTGTATAATATTGTAATGAATTTGACATAATAATACAAGTGTAATGTATGCTATATTAAAATATATATAATCGGTTTATATCGCTTGCACTAACTTACTGACACGATATACTATATAAAATTTAATTTATAACGAGGTGTTGTGTTATTGTCTGTATCTAATCTATCTATTAACACTGTTTATTATATAAGTGACTATGCCTAACATAAATTTTAGTCTGTGTTATCCTTGAAAAGTAGGTGAATTTTTATGAAGTGGAAAATTTAATATCGTTGATGTTTTGACTAGAGTGCGGTAATTTATAAGTGTTTTATTTATGGTGCCACCTGAAAATAGTTCACACTTTATGAGAATACATTATTAATTCATATGAAACTTATCTATGTTCTCTTTGTAGATATCTCATCCCGCCTCCTCGCTTTATCAAATTATTTTCCATAAGTTTCGTTCGTGATCTTTAATTATTATCTCATGTTATCCCTTTTTCTATTATAGTTTTCATATTTTATTTTTTTATAATGGTTTATTATATCTAATATTATATTACTATTACTGGGAAAACACTTAAACAACGAATCCTGAAAAAAAAACCCAGAAAATGCGGTCCTCATGAATAGTCTAAAGTTGGCTAGTTTTCTGTTACATAAAAAAATGGCAATGTAGCGTGTAAGCCATAACCTTGAAACTTCGTTTTTAGCTGGAACGAAAAATTGTAAGGCTAAAAGAGCCCATCAGACTTCGTAACTATATAATAATAATCATAAATACAGTGGTAAAACAAAATAATCCCAAAGAGGGTTGATATCAGGCAGGCGGCCGATCGTAAAAATTAAGCCAAATCATATACCACAACATGTTGTACCGACCCTACTTATGTGGGATAAGGGTAAGAAGAAGAAGAAGTTATCCCTTGTGCTTCTAAATAACTTATGTAACTAAAGTGGAAGTGAATTTCCGACGTCGTTGATGAATAATGATTTTATCGTTTATATCTTACATGCCCAGAATGCACATGTTTGTTACTCGCACAAAAGCAGGACAGTTACTGGTAAGAACAAGATACTAGCATCTATGATATAATTGAAAAGCTGGAGATACTTCATAAGCGTTTCGACAGCGCCCTGTTAAAGCGTGGCTAACTATCTTAAGCTGCCCCGTCAATCTGCCGTATCAAGGCAACATATAGCTATTTCTTCCTCATCACCGATATTGAAAATATGCGATCTTAGTTCCACATCTTATCTAAGACAGTGTGACGTTACAATAATACTTTATGTATGTGTGCGTTATCGTGCCATCTGTTTTGTCAAAATATTATCTAGGTAACGTATTTACAGCTAAATATATATTTATTTATTTAAGCATGATATCTATTGTATTTGTCCTTGGATATATTACACTGGCCTAATCCGGAAGAACAAAATTATACAATTAATATTTAATACTACCTATAAAGTGATATGACATCTCCCATGACTAACTTAACACTGGCAGGATTCGTACCTACGAGACGCCATTATTTAAATGTTGAAATTGATCTACAGCTTTGTACTTATAACATCATTGGCTAGCATGTGTATCGAGATTTTGCCTGTAGTACCAGTACAAAGCATACCAGGAGATCGCTACTCGTTTGATTTTTTCCACCGCGGGGTAGTGGGGAGAGAGACTTGTGAAGAAACTGGTATGCCACCCACAGGCATGTGTATCGCGGCTTCACGGGATGCCAATAAACGGCATACCGGTTTATCAGCATCTGGTATGCCATTTACAGGCATATGTATTATGGGCTATATGATCATAATTCTTCAAATGTCCGAGGAAATGTCATTTTTTTTTTGTGTTTAAGAGCACTGAATCGGTAATGCTATTTCGTTTAAAAATTAATAGCCGTCACTGAACTAGAAATTATTTATTCAATATTATATTTTTTTATTTAAATTTTCTCTATACATATGATATAATTTTTGTTCTTCATTTAACTGTATTAGGTTCTGATATGTTTTTTTTTAATGAGCGTGTGCTTGTGACCACACGATACAAGTGAACATTTATGAAAACATACATAAGTTTACTATTAGAATAGTCAATATTAAAACATAATTATAGGAGCGATGCACTCCTGTCAGGATAGGAAACGTGGTTGATGGTGGGAGATTGAAATAAAATATTTTTAATTATTTCGTATAAGATTCTTTGATACCGTCACATACTATTTACATGTTTCTTAATTTTTTCTAACATTTTAGAAGGTATCCCTTCAAGCATTACAAAACATATCTTTTATTTGCAGCCTCTCGTCTGGTAGCTGATGCAGTCAGGAAGAATAACTAGTATGTAACAATTAAAAATGCAATCTGGGAGCGAAAAGTACAAAACTTTCCTGCACACGCTTGAAACGTGAGCTTTAAAACACGCACCGGCCTAAATATATAACGTACACTATTTAATCCAAATATCTCAAAGGACTTCCAAAATTCCCGAAACTTTGGGAATAATTATTGGAAAGTTTTAAGGAATCGTTGAATTTGCCTGCAATTGCCACAGTTTTTCCTTAAATAATCATGTTACAAATAAATCGTCATTAATTGCTAAAGTTTAAACACATAAAATTCTTGTTAATTTTTAATTGGATTTGTACTATTTAATTATTAAAAATAAAAATGTGTTAAAATTGTTAATGCAATCTGCAAGTGATTTGGGACAGAAACGTTTTTTAATACATTATTCCCATTGAGACAAGTTTTATTCTCTCCCTTTCTAACGACTGTATTTTCCTTTCATTACATTATCTCTATCACTGTCTTCTATTTTAAAAATGTATTATTAGAATAAGACATTTTAATATTCCCATAATCGTGAGAAATTATTAAGATTTATTTTTTTAATTCTCAGTCCCATTCTATATTCTTCCTTGACGTTTTAGGGGTTATGTTAAAGTATTGAAATGTCGTGGTTATTTTGGTTTCATTTCGTTTTGTTTTTAAGGTCTCATAATATGTGTAATAAAGAACAATGAATTTCTCATTTCCTCCATTACATTTGCTCAAGTTAGTAATGTAGTCTTCTTTGAATAAATTCGTTCTTTGTGTTTTTTTTATATGATCGTTAAGTTTTATCCATTTTATGTTTCGTGTGTTACCTATTCCTTTGATTTAGTAAAAAGTTTGAATATGTGCATTAAGAGTGTTAAAATTGGCAGCCACCGTGTTTATAGTAGATTTTTATAGCGTTCATCAATATAGCTTGTGGATGATATTGTGCCTTTGATATTCGGCTACTGCGAGTTTTGCAATTCATGATGTAATAATTGTTAGACTTGTAACTTTTTTCATATAATAAAAAGGAATTCATTGTATTTCTGTTGTTATTTATTTATGAACCTTCTCTGATTCACGAATATCAGTATCATCAATCTATATGTAAAATTATAGAAGTCTGTTGTGTGCGCGAATCAAGCCCAATTCCCCTGTCTCTCTCCTCCCCCCTACCCTCCCCAGGCTAGTAACGCACTTGAACGCGCCAATCACGGGAACTACTGATCCGATTCGAAAAACTATTCAGTGTTATATAGCTCATTTATCGAGGAAGGACTACTGAAGCTATTACTGGTTTCAGCATGAATGTGTCGGCTCGCCCGGGGTACTACCACCCGACACACAGAACAGCGACGTGAAGTAACAGTGCTTGCATTGTTGCATTTCTTTCGGTCACAGAAAGCGCCGGAGGTCCCCCCCATACAAAGGCTAGCAACGCATCTGTAACTACCCTGGTGTTGCTAGTGAAACGGTGGTGATCACCTGACCCGCCTGCTCGTTTGCCTCCTGTTTTTTTTTAATTTACGTGGGGAAATCCTTTATGGATACGCCACCCTCTCGGGAGAGAGAGTGGGTTATGTCCGACTCGCACGGACTAAAACCCCACGGTGTACCGTCCGCCGCATGGTAGGGGTGGCCAAGGATTGAACCTGCTGTCTACCTGAGAAACCGCCCTTGCGACAAGCCTGGCGAGCGAACGCCAGGCTTCGTTCTACTATAGAGAGACTACTGGGTACACAACCAGTCGTCTCCCCTCGTCAGCCTCACCTGTGCAATGAGGAGATGGGTCTCCCGACCCATCTCCTCAGGTTCGGCTCGGTTATGGGAGGAGGCGAGCGTTCCTCCTCCCCCTCCTTCCTGTTCTCCTTTGGCGGAGAGGGCCACTTTGCGGATCTTCCTCGCGGGCCCTCTCCGCCGCCTCCTTCTGCGAGATGACTTCCTCGCAGAAGGAGGCCACAGCAGTCCACCTCTCGCTGCCGAGCATGGCCGAAACCACACCCGACAGCGAGAAATCGTTCCCTACCGCCGCAACCCGGGCGCGACGCTGATCGTGCCACACCGCACAAACAGAGAGTGTGCTGCGCGGTGTCCGTCTCAGCGCCGCACTCGTGATATGCGGCGGTGGGCTCCCTGCGCGCTATCCGGTGCAGGCACCAGCCGAAGCATCCGTGCCCGGTCAGCACCTGCACCAGACGGTACGTCAGGGAACCCCAGTACCTATTCACCCACTCTAGCAGGACCGGACGGACGGCGACGATGGTATATCTTCCGTAACGATCGTCCGCCAGGTCCCGCCCCCATCTCTCTAATTGACCGCTGCAGGCTCTCGCCCGCAACGCAGCAATCTCCCCGGGAGCCAGAGGTTGCCCTCAGGATTTCCCTGCCGCCGCATAGTTATATATGGCGGCAAGAACTTCCGCCTCCCGCTCCCAAGGAAGAGAGCCCGCGAGCACCATAGCCGCCGCCGAGGACACCGTTCGGTACCCGCGGATTTCCCTCAACGCCACTGTACGCTGCGCTTTGCGCAGCACTCGAACGTTCTTGGCGCTGAGGGGGTCCACCCACAACGGTGCCCCGTAGGCGGCCATGGCCCTCACCACCCCTGCATACAGACGGCGGCAGGCAGCGCCCGGCCCTCCCGTGTTCGGGAAAAGGCGGCCGAGCGCCGCCGCCGCCCCTACTATACGCGGTCCGAGCACCTTGAAGTGGGGCTCGAACCGCCAGCGCCCGTCCAGGGTGAGGCCCAGATATTTCATCTGGGACCCCATCCGGATACGTACGCCGCCTACCGTTATGTGGGCCCCAGGAGGTGGCCCCTGCCAAGGCCCGTGGAACAGCAGGGCCTCGGTTTTTTTCAAGAGCCACCTTGAGGCCCAGTCGGCGGATGCGCCCGACCACGAAGGTCGTAGCCAACGTTTGCCTCCTACTAAATACTTAGACCAGAAAATTCTAGTGGAATCTTAGTCTGTCATATAGTGCCTTTTATATTTTATTCATAATCTTGTGTTATTTGACACTTATGTTTTGTAATATTGGTGGCATCTTACGTAATATTGTTCGGTTATTGTTAACAAGTGAAGTGGATGGAAAATAATACCACCGAGTATGAATTCCAAGATGCCAGAAAAACTCCCTGAAAAGTTGTAACGAGGGAGCCATCATCATCGGTTTTCAAGACACTTACTATTACTTTTATACTTACTCGACAAGGACGGTAATAAGTTGGAAGATTGGTTGCCAAAAACAAAATCAATTCTCTGTTACTTTCACTTCCCATCCTATCGCCAAGCACGTGTCGGTGTGTTCTGGCAACTGCACTTGAGAGCCAGACCCTAGGTTTAGCGTGTTTACCTAAAACGTATAGAGCAGAGATGCCTAAACTGTGCGCCATCCAAAGTAAAAAGAGGCGTCGTGAGACATTCTTAAACCTTTCACGAGTAGCTTAACTTAGTTATTCATGGATACAATGTAAACCATTAAATTCCCAGCTCACACTGATCCATGTTGTGGATGTTTTAATGTTTGTGCATAACAAACTATTGTCATTGTACGTATTTATTACTAGGTTATAGCGTTGCACAAAATGACTAGGTTACAACGCTTCACAAAGTTACTAGGTTACAGCACTGAACAAAATTACTAGGTTACAGCGCTGCACAAAATTACTAGGTTACAGCGTTGCACAAAATTACTAGCTTAGAACGCTGCACAAAATTAGGTTACAGCGCTACACAAAATTACTAGGTTACAGTGCTGCACAAAATTACTAGGTTACAGCGTTGCACAAATTACCAAACTTGAAAGTTTGCCGAGGACTGAAAAAGTTTGGGATTTTTCCTATAAATATAGGAAATATATTTCCTAATTTCGAATTTCCTATATATTTACTATAAAGTATTAAAAAAAGGAAAGTATATTTATGCTCTCGATTGTTTTAATGTTTTCCCTCTGTATGTAAAACAATGTTAAAATGATAAACTAAGCAGACCGGTATCAGTATACATATAAATAGAATTGCAGTATTTATTTGTCTGAGTTAATCTCCTTGCTGAACCTATTTTCATAAGACTTATTCTAACAGATATAGAACGTTTCCGAGTTTCATCTATGATACACATCTTTTCCATAAAAGCAAATCTATAAATGATAAGCTTTAACAGAAGGAAATTAAATTTAGTATAAGCGTTGTACAGATATAAGTAGCAATGACAAAATTCATACATAAATAGGGAGAAATAGAACAGTTCAGTATCCTCCTCTGCTTGTGAATTAATATTTTGTTTTGTAGCATTTGACGATTTTTGTGTTATTAATAAAAAAAATTGGAAACAGTTATTCTTGTAGGAGCTTCGGCTCACTACTAGAATATTCTAGACTAACACGGACAGCGTAATGATAAAACTCGGAGTGCGTGAAATAGACTGTTTATTAAACTGATCATAATAGGTATATATAGAGACACGAGACATTACATTTATTTGTTCAATTGTTTGAACGACATTCTATTTACAAAAGTTTCAGCCAGCCTGCCAAAGAGGATGACATTCTCGGTAGGTACATTCTTTTCCACACCATAAGTTATGTAGTATAGTTTTTTCTTCTTTCCATTCTTTGCCACTGGTTATGTTTTTTTTTTGAACTGACACAACTAATAGCCTTCACACACACCTTCACTGAACTACTAAGACACGCTCTTAGAGCACTCAGCCGATTGACAACAAACTCAAGAGTGGCAAAATGGCCTGAAACTGTCTGAACGGTTACCTTGGATGCATCTTGGCAAGTCTTTCTAAGTTAAATATAAGATAAGTGTGACAGTCATATGTGCCTCACAAAGTCAAACATGTATTTTGTATCTAGCACCTCTTAGGCCACCTGATGTTAAGTGATCACCACCGTCCATAGTCACTAACAACACCAAGGGAGTTACAAGTGTTTTGCCAGAGTGTGTTTGGGGGATGAGGAGAGAGGGGAGGGGAGGTGAGCCTCTGGCGCTCTCACTGACCAAACGAAATGCAACAAGCACTCTTACTTCACATAGGTTTTCTATGAGAGGGTGGTACTACACTGTGCGAGCAGACCCATTCATGCTGAAACCAGTAATATCTTCAGTGTGGCTGTACCATCTACAAAAATAAATGTTCTAAATTTATAGTAATATCAAATCTCTGATGTCATTAGGAAGTTAGTAAATCAAACACTTGAAAATAAATGTATTTGAGTATAATATGTTATTTATTCTAAAGCTACTTATAAACTAATAATTAACTGATACTTTATAACTTATGCTCTAGCCTGTTCTTTAGCAGCTTCCTCTTGTTTAGCTAGATTCTCTCGGTCCACTCTTCTGTTTCTCCATGCTGTCATGTAGGAGCGAGGGTGAATTGGGAAGAAGCCAGAAAGACCTATAAAAATAAAGTACTTTGAAGATGAAGGAAAAAAAATTATTTATTTATAGTTAATAGACAAGCAGCATAATTGCTGATACGTCTATATCGCACTGTGTCGAATTTTTTTTGTCGGGTTTTGGTCACTGCAGATGTTCACTTATTAAGGTGAGTTTATTTGTCCGGAGCCAGTTGTCGAGTCGGTTTTTAAAACCATGGACAGAACTAGCGGATACTACTTCGTCAGGCAATCGGTTCCAGTTCAGAGCCACTCTGTTACTGAGGAAATTGTGTGCACTTAATTTAAATTTAATCTTTTTTCAAAAAGTTATGCGTGTATATATCTTTAGATATACATGTCTTCTGTATGTGTACTCTTTTTTTGATTAAATTTTGTGTGCATGTTCCAGTGGATCCGAGAATCGTTTTGATTCACAGTTGCACCCGGTAAGTGGCGCTGCGGTTGACTTTTAGGAATGTTTTTTATTATCAAGGCAGGATGACGTCCACCGGGCCCGCTATCTTTATATATAAATTTCTTCTGTACTTGTGTATGTCACTGAACTCCTAAACAGCTGGACCGATTTTGATGAAATTTTGTGTTCGTGTTCCAGTGAATCCGAGAATGGTCCAGATTCACAATTGGACCAGGTAGGGGCTACTGCGGTTGGCTTTTAGGATTGTTTAAAATTATCAAAGGAGGACAACACCCCCAGATACCGCTAGTATGTATATAAAATGTTATAATTATGTTATTGCACTTTCATTACACGAAAACTACTGGATAGATTTTTTTTTATTTTACATATATGACACTTGATCTATATCTATTGATATATAGAAATAGCTTCATTTAGTATAAAATCAGTATGATTTTTATAAGCACTAAACGTTGAGAAATTTGTTCTTGCTGTTGAAAAGTGGGGCTAGTGGTGCTATCTTTATATTGTTTCATTTATACATACATACATATACATTTTGAAGATAATTAATAACACAGACGAAGACTGTCAGCCAGTCTTTTTATAAAAATAACGTGCTGCATACATTACATATACAACTTACCTAATATTTCAGCCACAGGGTTTGATACATGGGCGCCTTTACCGAGCCAGTATTTTATTCTCTCTAAATTTAGTGCAACTAGTTTTTCATTGTTTATATTTGGCATCGGATCATATGAACCAAGTTGCTCTATAACTGGCTGACTGTTCAAACGTTTACGCTGAAATAAAATAATTTGAAATTTTATTCACAATTTTGTTTAATGCCAAGGTATTTGTAGTTTTTGCTGGTTAGACACTACTGAAAAATTTGAGATTAATTACAAAATCCCTACATACTATAAAACAAAGTCCTCTGCAATGTCTGTCCGTCTGTTCGCAATAACGACTGAACAGTTTTCACCAGTAGATAAAATGATTCATGACGAAGGTGCAGGTAAATAATTTGTCAAGGTTTTTTTTATTAATCAGGGCAGGACAACGACAGTTGGGTCCGTTAATATAATATAAGAACTAACTCTCTACATTATAGCAGATTACCATTTTCACTTACATAATTTGTTAATGATAGATTCAATTATGATAAATGCTTGTTCTAAATGTAACAAAACGTTATATATATTTTAAATAGGAGAGTTTATATATTTACTTTCGTTTTCCATTATTTTAATATAGCCTAACAGCTAGGGCTTACCAGCTTAAATTGATAACAATTACCTAAATAGAACTAAGAATCTTATTCATCACAAAAAACTACGAAGAAATATGATTTTGCGTAATATGTCAACAAATGATGCAGTGTAGGGCGACGAGCCGTGTATATAGTTGAATATCTTGAGGTTATTCTCATTGGTGTCTTAAAACCGACAGTTCTTCGATATTTGGGCATAAAACAAGATATCTTACTTGCGTTACTGATATGTGAAAGAACGGTCTATTTGTGCATCCATGGCGTATCAGACGGATAGATTTAGCAGCTTTCGCGAAATATCTACCGGTACCGCTTGATGGAGGCAACGCCATCGTTAAATTTATCAGGTATTTTAGTGGAAAACTTATACAAAATACATAACCTAATTTAACGTTTTGACAAATTTGACAGTGGTGAATTTGTCCAAACTCCAAAGTACAGGCGAAGGAAATTATTCATACTGCCAATTCTGAAATGTGATAAAAGACAGTAGATCTATGATCTGAATGACAAAAATCAATTAAAAAATTTATCTTATAAAGAAAAAAGCAAATTAAAGAAAAATGCTATATATACACAATATATAATAATCACATAATCTCTGCCTAAAATAATTAAAAGTACATACTCACGCAAACAACTAATCGATTTCTGCACGGATGAATTTGAAATTTTGTAACGAAACGTTTTTGCGTAACACAAAATACAAAATTTGTTAGACTATTCTGTTACATGCAATGATATTATAACTCAAAAGCTGTTTTAATTGTAATATCATTGGTTACATACTGTGAAAATTGACTCCTATACTAATTCGCGTCATCGAAAAATTAAATCTACAGAGTCTCCTATCATAAAAAAATCTGTCGGGGCTTTACTATAAGAGTTTACACTGACACAGACAGCGTAATAATAATATGCGGAGTGCATAAAATATACTGTTTATTTACAGCTCCATATATGGTATTTATACAGAGACGCGATCGTTCATTTGTTTGAACGACATTCTATTTACAATATGTACAAAAGTGTCAGCCAGTCTGCCAAAGAGGATGACATACTCGGTAGCTACATGATTCCCCTTTAAGTGAAGCGTACCGGCATCTTGATGCTTCGACCGGAACGTGGCTTCTCGAGGGTGATTGGCTGGGAAGTTTGATATAGCGTTGCTTAGAGTAGTGCTCAGTTGATCCATTTCGTTGAAACCGTAAGCAGGTTTTAAACGATCGATAGATACAGTTGCTTCTTTAGTAGGCAATTGTAGAGTAAAAATCTTGTCGGTTCTGTGAAGCACTTTGTAGGGTCCTCCGTAAGGTGCTTGCAAAGGCTTCTTGAGAGCGTCGACACATAGGAAAACATATTTCGATGACTGACGATCTGAAAGAACGCAAATCTGTAGATTTTGTTAATGATGCGTAGTCTAAATGAGTGTGTAGTTCCGTAAACACGAAATGTCTTCTTTGTACTTCTTGACGTCATGAAGTGGGCTTGACCAGGTACACTTGCCGGGTCTGTACAAGCCTTGACTCATTATGTGTTCCGTTTTCACGATTTCATACCGATGCGGTGGTATTGTCGTGCACGGCAGTATATCGTTTGACCATGATCGTTTCGATAAAATGTTCGAAGATTTGATTCGAACGTAATTCACCGAAGTAAATATTGTCGTACCTGGGAATTGAATTAATATGTTGTGATTTGACAATCCAGGGTTGATACTGCATGTGGTTTCGTGAACTGACATGCGTGTAGGAACTTTAACTGAGAGTTTTGTCGTGTTATCAATAAGCTGTCGGCTTTTGATATTGACGATCAGCTGATGATATCAAAGAAAATTGGCTTCGAGTACTGGTAGTAAGTCTAGGTGTAAGTGCAGTTCATACGGCACCAGTGTTTCATTACACCATTGCTTTGTAGGTGGTACGGCGTGGTATGCACTTTTTCGACTCCTAGTAGATATATTAGATGCGGTAGTCACGTTCCTCGATGCTAGATTCCTGGTTTTTTAGCAGGGTAAAATGCATCGCTTTGCAGTGACTGCGACGTAGTCTTGCAGGAATCTCGCGAGTGGAAATTGCAATAAGCTTGTGTTTACAGGTTAGGAATAACCGTTTCGTGACTTGGCATCTTCATTCCTGAGTTTTTTCTGCGTGGTTACATCACTGTAGGTACGTCGGCATCATCACGTTGAAGTTGCTGGTGATGATGAGGCTCTGAGGCGTGCCGACACGCGGGGTCACCAAATGTAGGTGCCTCGGCATCATCACGTGGGAGAACACTATTGAAATAAACCCTGGGACGCGCCTTACTTGTAAAATATTAACTATATTTTACAAATAAACAGCTAATAAAGATGTATTTTGAATATAACACTATTCTAAATTGGATTTTAAAATGTATAATATTTCATATATAAAAATGAACATGGTTGAGCGCATGCAAGAGAATTAATAATGCATGACAAATCCTTCTTCTATTGGACCGTATAAGTAATAAATTGTATTTAAATGTTACATTTTACTATATTGCTTCTGATTTATTGGTTGGATGCGCCTAATATTTTTCTATATCATTAACTCAATTCATGCTTTTTAATTCTATTTAAAAGGGATACATATAGGCATATATTTATATTTTAATAATTATTAATAAGTTTTCTTTCTTGCCTACTTAGACTGTTACAATCAAGTTTACATAACTTATTCAGAGTATGTCAGAGACACGCTATAATTAATTAAATTTAATTGCAAAATTGGATAGGTATCCCACCAAAGAGTGTTTTGCCTCGTTTGGCAATTGACCTTTTTGCCACAGTCTTGTTTTACAAAAGAAAGTTAGTAAGATCGTATTAATAGTGATAACAATAATTACAAGGAAGACAAACTATAGCCAATAACTAAAATGTTACTCTGCTCGACAGTAAACTAGGATTGTTCTACGCATCGGTTTTTGTTTGTATCACACTATCTCCAATCGCCTGTTTACTTCAGCTGGAAGTTCCCGTACCACTTAGTTATTTGGTAAGCATAGAAATGCCCAATGAAATACTTGAATGGTAATAAAAAATATATTGAACTCGTTGTATTGTAATAAATGTATTGTAAATGTATTGTTTGAAACTTGCTGTTACCCCACAAATCGTTTGTGATTTAAAATAATAAATCTATACTAATATTATAAAGAGGTAAAGTTTGTGAATTTGTAACGTTGTAGGCGGTAATCTCAGGAAGGACTACACCGATTTTGAAAATTCTTTTACCAATTATTTGTGAATATCATCATCTTCTTACCCTTATCCCACCTAAGTAGTGTCGGCACAACATGATTTCCTTTTCCACGCTCGCCTATCAGATGTCATCTCAGTCATCACACCTTTTACACACATATCATTTTTCACACAATCCATCCATCCTTTTTTCGGTCTTCCTCTACTTTTATATCCATCGACCGTCATACTCAAAGCCGTTCTAGTTACATGGTCTTCATCTCTCCTCATAACATGCCCATACCATGCTAACCTATTACTCCTTAACTTCTCTGTTACTGGTGCTATTTTCAAACTTCCTCTGATATATTCATTCCTAATCTTATCCATTCTAGTTACACCACACATCCACCTTAACATTCGCATCTCGGCCACATGAAGTTTTCTCTCATCCGTCTCTCTCGTCGCCCAGCACTCAGATGCGTACATGATATTTGTGAATATCATAGGCTATATATCACCACGCTAAGACCAACAGGAGCGGAACACGAATGAAGAATGTTTCGAAATCGGGGTTAGTTTTCCTCTGGAGAGCTTCCGCTACATGTTAGCGTTAGCCCAAAGTAACTATTCCACACGAACAAAGTCGCGGGCAGAGGCTAGTGTTTAATATTCTGCTTAATACATACATAAGAGGAACATGTTTCCGAAAATGTCTTCGTTTGCGTTTTACGTTAAAGACGTTATTTATAAACTGTATTGGAGTTAGTATTAACCATTTTTAGGACTTAAACATTATCTGGACAGTGACACTATTAATGAGCGCGAAATATCGATGTATTTGACGTGCCTCGTGTATTTTTTCGCATCCGCGAGCAATTAACCATTTTGTACGGTTGTCATTCATCGCCCTGCGATATTAGAGATGATGAAAAGCGTGGTCGACATATATCGATATTTTTGTATAGTTTAGAAATCGACATTAATAACCAAAATCTATTTATAATTTTTAACACGCTATAATAAATAACCTGTTTATTCAATTGTGAAATTCTTATTCTAAATCTTTCATTTTTCGTGACGTAATAACCTTATAAATCGATGAAAGGCTGCACGCTTGATAAAGCAAGACTCATTGTCACGTTCCGCCGGAGCCGAGTGCGCAAGTGATAAAGAGGCGCGATCGACCTAAGTATTCGGTTTGCGATGCATTTATCTCTTTTCCACTCCATCAGCCGATGCGTCCAAGCCTTTATCAAGTAAAATTATTGTCCGTAAACAGACTTTACGGTCAACCAACCACGTTAAGTTTAGTAAACATGATTAGAAACGCTTGAAGACGACTATAGGTTCTTGGTGGTAGCTAATCAGGCGGGTATTATAAAAAAGATGTGTGCAGTTTATACGCAAAAGAAGTGAAAGCTTCAAAAAATTATAAAATATGCTTATAAACGATGAGGTCAATTCTCTGGCAGGTTAATTTGTCTCAATTGAATTTGCATTCACGTTTTAACGAGTTTCAAATTACAACGGAGCTAAAGAAATTTTCACTTCAATAGCACTTGCAACAAATGTTTTGATTGCATTATGATTATTTCCTTGTTCTGTCTAATTTCAGAGTTTGAACCTATATCGGTTCACGCGTTACCCGAATACACTGTATCTGAGTAAAATTCGTGTCAAAATCAAGTACAAAATAAAATTAAGTTTCTTATTGTACAGATGTGATCTAATTGTATACGTTACCATCCCTATTACGACTGTCTCGATTATTTCCATGTTTTCGCAAAAAAATCTTGCCATCCTTGTCTCTCTTCTAGCCATAGGCACCTATATCGATATTGTAAGTTGCTCTTCCCATTTACCAGCGTCTGACCGATATGTGCAGCCTTAGAGATGACATCATACGACTGTAGAGAGTGCGAAAAGGACGCAACACGTAAGTGGGTCAGTGGATGAGAACCGTATCCAGCTGTTATTTGAAGCGCTTTAACGCTGGAATATATAAAATTACGCGAATGGGCGGTTGAAAACGTCGCGTCTATAAATAGGGGTATTCTTTTTATAAAATAATTAATGGCTTCTATTATTACGTTGACAAGGTTTTTTTCTCGTAATTGAAGCGTCTTTGTAGTTTTTGGACTTCCCATTTTTGTAATACAAGATTTAGACCTCTGGATTGGGACGAATAATTATAGGTACCCTGAGAAAATGTTTTTATTCACGTATTAATATTTGTATGTTCATATATATATACTTAGTCTGGCCATAAATACTGTTACAATTAAAAATAAATAAAATATTAACTGCAAATGTTATTTGCAATAGAAAATATATTTTTTCTTTGTTTTAGTATTTATGGCAGGACTAGGTATATATCTAACGAAAATTAGATGCAAAACCTTTAATTTACAAACATTGTGATACTAATAAAAACTTTTTAAAATGAATATTAAATGTAAGTAGCGCATTGGAGCATCTAGTAGCAACGAACCTAAAACTACCCCGAAATTAGGTGGTAGCATGCCGATGAGTACATAATACAGTGAACCCCCGGTAATCCAACAAACGTTTTGCAAGGCAGGGTCGAACTATCGAATTTGTCGGATTATAGAATACTGCATAAGACCCCCTAAAGTCCGGATTTGTTTTACAAAAGAGTACCTTATAATCCGACAAATTACAGATCCAATGATAAGATTCTATTATGTATGTTGAATTTAGTAAATTAAACAACACAATAGAGAACTTACGTTTTACTATAAAATTAACGTCAAAACAAAAACTATGAATAAAGATCATAATTGAATCAATCAAGTTTTGAACTGTACAACTATGCATTATCTACATCAGCGAATATGGTCAAAAAAACATTCAATACGTAATAATAGCCATATCGGATTATAGGGGGTGCCGGATTAGACAGAGGCCGGATTACCGGGGGTCCACTGTATATACTTTGAAGCTCTAGTTCTATAACTATGCTGATCTCTTGCCCAAACTAGTTTTTAATAGAAATATTCAGGCATCCCGGTTTATATTACACCGAATAATAGTGTGGCTAGGTGCAGCTGCCTCCTATACTCCATTTTTGGGTGTCACAGGAATTCTTATAAGTATTAATAGGTAACTTAGATTCGTGAAGATGTATCAAAGGTAACATCCCAAGCTGAGGTTCGGCCACTCTGGCACCTTTGAGCTCGTTATCAAGCTCGCCTTAGGGCTTAGGCTCCTTGAGCCAATAGCATAGTCGAAAAAAAATGATGTTTTACTTCACCGATAACTGCGACCTTGTAGCAAGATTCGAACCTAGGTCCTACGACGTGGTGTTCTAACCAAGCCATTATCACTTGAAAATCGTTGTTGCTATTGTATTTTAAAATAAATAATATTTCCCGTAACACGAGTTACTCAAGAAATAATAACCATAGTTACAACAGAATATGATGTAAAAGAGGCTTATCTAGTTTCAGTCATAGAAGTTTGATCTCTCTTGAGAGTGATTTGTGTTCCTAACACATTTTATACTTAATTTCGTTAAATATTATAAAAGGAACGTCTTTCTGTCTGCTTGTTTATTTATAACACGAAAATCATAGAAACTATTTACACATTTTTTTAATCATTAATGTATTTTCTAGCTAACTTCTGGATTGTAACTGTTAAACAAGTTATATAGTTACATACTAGCGGACCCGGCGGACATTGTCCTGTGTTAGCACCCACCGCCGGTGCCGCTGCATAACATTCAAGAGACGAGACTACAATACGACCGGAACATTGATATTAGCGCCACCATATTAAGAGACACATTGAAACTAGCGTCACCATAATAAAGATACATAAATAAGAATTATTATTATTATATAGATTTTAACAAGACGTAAATAAGAATATCATTATATAGAATTGAATCATTATTAATAATATTATATTCTTTGACTTCCTAGTTCGGCCATGAAAGGCAAGATGTCGCTGATCTACATGTTTAAACACATTAGAGATACATAAATAAGGGTAATTATATAAAATTGTTATATAGCTTAAATAACATTAATTTGTTCATACTTTATTATTTTTGTGTTATTTAAATTATTTTGCGGAGTTATGTATAAATAGTAAAAGCTTTGACTTCTATAGACGGGCCTTTAAAAGGCAAGATGTTGGTGATGTCTACGCGCATTATATTCGAAGTATTGTAAGGCGAAGCTCTGGCCAAATAAATAGTGACAGTATCTACGAAGTATTTATTGCCATTCCTGACTGCATCGACCCTATACGTGATTGGTGTAATACTAGCTAACTTCTGGTAGGTAACTGTGTTAAACAAGTTATATAGTTACATACTAGCGGGCCCGGCGGACATTGTCCTGCCTTGATGATAACAAAAATCCTAAAAGTCAAACACAGCGCTACCTACCGGGTCTAATTGTGAATTTAAGACATTCTTGAATCCTACACACAAAAAATTTCATCTGAAACGGTCTAACCGTTTAGGAGGATTTCAGTCACATACAAACATACAGAAGAATTATATCCACATATATAGATTAGTTAAAAGGATACAAAATAACGACCAATGTGTCCTGTTTCTATATCTTTACATAGTATAAAATTAAGTCGCTATCGCTGTCTGTTCCCTTAGATCTTTTAAATTATTCAACAGATTTTTATACAGCTTTCAGCAATAGATAGAGTGATTCTAGAGGAACGTTTATATGCATAATACATAGATATTATAGTACAGAAAAGCCGAAAGATTCAAAGATTTGTAATGTTATGTCGTACAAATATTTTTTTTGCACTTAAATCGCAAACTATGGTTAAACCTTACGAGATATATCTAATTAATGTACTACGGCATTGTATATCTATAAAAGATCTAAAAAAATGGTCCGTTATGGTATATATTTATCTCTAAAGGGTAACGTCGACAGTAACCATTTTTATCTTTCTTCAAAAATAATTACGTGTTATTTACCAAGCTATTTTATACAATACAGAATTATTCCTTATCCAATTGAATACATTACATACGTTGTACATGCCATGTAGATCAAAACTGCCCTTAACAGTATTTCATTAAAATGGATATCTGCATTGCACCCGTGCGAAGTTGGGACGGGTCGCTAGTTTGAAATAAACCATTAAATTTTAAACAGTGTAATGCAGTAGACAAATACTTAAGAGATATATTAGTAATAAAATCTAAAGGATCATAAATGTAACTTTGAAACAAAATATATTGGTAGTCATTTTGTATTTATATTTAATCATATATGTAACTCGTTTAATACATAATCTAGTCGATTCTTTAATAAACAAAAGATATAACTCAAAACTTACGTTGTTCGAGTTTTAACCAGAAAGTAAATTAACGTTGTCACTTCAATACGAAACTACGAAAATAGATGTCTGTTGTCCTCTTTTTGATTTAAACGTGTCCCCTAGTCCCCAAAGATAGTTAACAAAGTTAATTAAAATAAAATAAGTCGGCGTTTTAATGAAAAGTAATTAACTTATTTACTATATTTTATTTCATAAAATGCACCACTTTTTTTTTAATTGTAGCATGGCAAAATGTTTGCACTATGTCTGATGGTAACAGTACAATCCAGAAACAATGGCGACCACCGAATGACACACTATCGCGGCCTGCGAAAAACTGGATATGTACAGACTGATCCTGAAACGCGACCGAAACCGATTTTTATAACTAAAACGGGCAGTTCGAGCAATATATAATATGGGACCTCGCGAATCATTAAAAACGAAGTTCCAGGAATTCGATATTCTAACCCTGTCCTCCCAATACATTTTTGATAATTTAATGTATGTGCGTAAAAACTTTGAAAACCTGCATTTTGTAAAGGACCAGCATGATCTAAATACTAGAAACTTTAACAAACTGGTCGTCCCATGTTCAGACTTAGCAAAATCAGTAATAGTTTCTTAGGTAATAGTGTTAGGTTTTACAATAAAGTGCCAAAACATATTACAGATTTGCCGGACTGTAAATTTAAGCGCCATTTCAAGCAGGTTTTAGTGTCGAAAGGCTATTATAGAGTGGATCAATATGTGAACGATGGTGACGTCTGGAATTGACTCTTCTCTGTGCATTCACCAAAAACGGTACTGTAACGTTTTTTTTTCTAGCACGGCAAAGTGACTGCACTTTGCCTGATGGTAAGCACAGTACAGTCCAAAAACAATGGCGACCACCGGGTGACGCTATCCATCGTCGGTCGCCGCTGTCATGCCGGCCTGCGAATTTTCGCCATATACATGGTGGTTGAGACCCAGTCAGGCTGTAAGACCCTACCACCCCGCTTTCGCCATTGCCTCGTTCTTTATTCAGCAGGGTGCATCACGTGCAGGTAAGGTTGGCTTGGGTGTCTCAAGTCTTATGATGTTATTCGACACCCCTTACACCGCAAGAGCATTTCAGCTTATGATATTTTTACTTTTAAAATTGTATGTAGTTTTTTGCATTGCAACTTAATTCCGTTTTATGCAAATTATCATAGTGTATTATGCAGTTACTGCGTCTTTACTGAAATTATTTAAAAATATTTTGTTGAAAAGTGAATAAATCACGAAATTTTATTAAAGTACTAATTTAATCTTCAAGTTACAATTGTTGACATTTTTTACATTGACCAAATAACAATATTATTATCCTAATATATTTATGCTTACTTTGAGAGCTGATTTAAAGCGCTTCCATTTATTTTTAAGTTAAATTTAAGCCGACAGTGTAAACATGGTCAAACTTTAAACACATTTTCCCACAAAATAGATTTTTCGAGTTACTTGTTTTTTGGTTCAAAGTCCGTAGTGTAATCTAAATACCAAAACGTAGTTAGAGAATATATATAAGGATTGAAAAAAAATCGTGTTAACATATTCTGTGGTTTTCGTATTGTAAGCACACAATTTAAATGTAGTGGTTAGATTTACGGCATAATATCAGCATCGTAGTGTGGATTGAGCCTTATTGTTACAGTTACTAATAAAAGTTCGCGGGTTTTCTGTCATTTTATTATTATTATCAAATGTAACTTTTTTAGATACACGTCGCGTAGATAAAATTATCCGGTTTTTGTTACAGTTACACGTGGTAACAAGCGATTCTACGCGAAAATAGAAAGCAATGTCCAATCAATTATTCGTGTACATTGTACATTTAACAGCAGATACCCGCAACTTTATTTACCTCGTTTGTAATATTCACAATGTATTTAATGTACAGAGGAAAAACATAAGCACAACTCCGTTTTTTTTTCCAAACTGACTACGCTATTGACCAAGCAAGGTCTTAACAGCTTCATCGGACTACAGCACAACACCGCTTGCCCCACTTCTACACAGCGATAAAACACATATCAGTGGAGGCATAATGCTTTTAAACATCATAAAAATAAAAATAATATTCAGTTTAGATCGTAAGAAGTGGCGGCAAGCCGAATCTCACTAAATCTCACGGAGGAAAGAGACGGAGTTTCGGCAAATACCACGAAATTTTTTTTTTTGAGCAAAAAATAGTACAATGAATATGAAAATATTTTTTTTTTATTGTAGCACAGCAAAATGTGCCTGCTGTTAAGCACAGTACAATCCAAAAACAATGGCGAACACCGAGTGACACACTATCCATCGCCGGTCGCCGCTGTCATGCCGGCCTGCGAAAAGCTAGATATGCACAGGCTGATCCCGAAACGCGAACCGCAGCAGAGAATCACTATGACGGGCTTTTTCGCCACATACATGCTGGTTGCGACCCAGTCAGGCTGTAAAACCCTACCACCCTGCTTTCGCCATTGCCTCGTTCGTTAATCACCAGGGTACACCACGTGCAGGTGAGGTTGGCTTGGGTGTCGCGAGTCTTATGATGTTATTCGACACTCCTTACACCCCAGACAGACAGACAGACAAACAGATTAATGTAAACATGTTTCTAGATTAAAATATGTCGAAATGTGACAATTCTTCTGTATATATAAATCAATTAATAGTAAACATTTATATTTCGAAGTCTAATGTAATAAGAATTTATAACTAGGTAAATAAAATAATAGAAAAAAAAAACTAAAATAAAAATGGTACAGCAAATTGTGTTTTATTTAATAAACCCAACGCAATGAATCCAATTTATATTCAAAATACAAGTTTTGGACGATCTCGCGTGAGATTAGAAGAGCGGGTCAAGATAAATCCCACGATATCTGACCAAAAAATCCTCAAAGATGAACGTTATAACTACCACGTCGTGGACTGGAGTGGTGATTATTCCCATACATTCAGGAAGAGATATGCGACCCTACAGTGGAACTCTTATAGGTTTGATGAATATTATAAAAGCGAATGTGAGTTTGTTTGTTTGTCCCGCTTTCATGCCTAGTCATCCAATAATCACTAAACTTTGTATACATGTCAGGGGTACAGAAAAGGACAATTGGGGTTATATTTCATCCCGAATAAATGTCGTATTCCCAAGAGATAGGATAAATCTAAACGAATGCGAGCGAAACCGCGTGCAAAAGCTAAAAGAAAATAAATATTATCAAAACGTTATATTGGATCAGAACTTTGCTTATTTCGTTTTTTACAAGGCTTTATTAAGTCGGTGATCACATTTTGGACTTAAACGTCAATCTTGTAAATTCCGCTTAAAGGTTTTTTTATGTTTGAATGCATGTTTAACTGTGTTCTAGTGATAATAAATTTTATTGAATACAATACAATACAAGAAATTTTATACAGTTGATTAATCATGACTTATGATTGCTTCGATTTTTTGACGTGACAACAACGTCTTACAAATCGATGAACGCCGGATACACGCACGGAAAATATGTATGATCCATTGTCACGTTTCGCCTGAGCCGAGCGTGCAAGCGAGAGCGCGGAATAAAGCGCAGAGACTCGGAGAGACGCGATCGGCCTAAGCGTTCGACTTCTCACGCATCTATATATACAGAATAATTCAATTTAATTCATACAAGTATGCAATTCTTCATCAATGTTTTTTTATGATGTTATCAAGCAAAATTATCGTCCGTAAACCGAATTTACAGCAAATTTACAACAATTTTTTTTATAAGTCTAATGGTCTATAATTTACAATATTCATATACATAATTAAATACGTGAAGAAGGAAGTTTTCAATTCTTATTATGGTTGACTTTGGACATTAGCTGATTAATAAATTTCTTTAAACCATTCGCTCTTTTAAATTCGGACGTACGTCTATCCATCAGCTATCGCCTTCGATCAACAATAACTAGATAAAGGGTCACGTACAAAATCGATGCTAAGAACTGTCTGCGTAAATATATACTTATGTGTAGCTATTTGTTTACTAAGAAAGGGAGAGAAAAAGTTTTAAAACAGTTTTAATTTCAACCTAGTTACAACCACCTTGTAATAAAGTCACAAATGTTCAAAATATTATCTAATACTTACGATAAAACGAGCTAAGCAATAAATTACTCCCCTCACAAATGAAAAGACAACATAAACAACATTTAGTGTGAATTCAACCTTAACACGTAATGAATAAAGTACGTTTTCCCGTTATTGTGCGTATTTGTGAGGGGCGAGGCCAAACATTTGTATCACAGGTTTAAAATCGGTAATTTTTTTCCAAATTTGATATTATTTGTTAGTTTAAAGCTTAAAATATAATTTATTCAACATGTATTTAGCAAAAGTAAGATACTGCGGCCGTTAAATTGCTTTTTCGGGTATTATTTTTGCATCTTTTGAATACGCTGCGGCATGTGAAACAGGCTTACATTGGCTGAGTTTCAAACAAACTAAACAAAAAAGGGCACACTTTTCAACCGAGCTCTTATTTACCGAGACGTATTTTTCGCGCCGACCCTTTATCTAGTTATTGTTGATCGAAGGCTATCGCTTAAAAAGCAGAGGTATTGCTGCCGAGAATAATAACAATCTATAAACCTGAATAAAATTAAAGTGTCTCCAGTTTGTCCTGCAAAATTTCGAGATGGTTAAACCGATTTTGAGGAATCTGTTACTGGGAGACAGGTGTTATTTTTATAGTTTTTTTTTTTTTTTTAAACTGGTTCGGCAAAGTGACTGTACGGTACCTGATGGAAAGTACAGTACAGTCCATAAGTAACGGTGACCGTCGGTGTTAAATAACAACGGCAGTCGTCGCTATCATGCCGACCTGCACATGTGCCTCTTCACGCCTCGTTTGAAGGACCCCATGTCATAAGAGGAAGGGAACACACTGGCTGGGAGGCTATTCCACATCTTCACAGTACGACAAAGATATGAATTTTCGAACTTCTTCGTTCTTGCCGGGATGGTTGCTACTGTGAATCTGTGGAGACGCGTACCCGCCCGTGTAGTTCTGTAGTGGAAAGGAGAAGATGGGATCAGGTTAAACAACTCTTCAGAACACTCGCCATGATACAGACGATAAAACACGCTCAGTGAGGCGATGTCTCTTCGCAACTGAAGCGGTTCCAGGTTGTTAGTAATGTCTGCATCATTCACAATACGGACAGCCCGTCGCTGCAACCTGTCTAGAGCATCAAGGAGGTATTGGGCGGAACCGTCCCAGAGATGAGAACAGTATTCCATGCACGGCCTAACTTGTGCCTTATAGAGAAGGCATAGCTGACTAGGCGTGAAAAACCGTCTCACTCTATTCAGGATGCCCAATCTCTTAGATGTTGCAGAGATAACACTCCCAATGTGGTCCCTGAGGTTGAGGTCGCTTCGGATGTTAATCCCTAGGATGCTTAGGCTGTCACGTTTTGCAAGTGAGTCGTTCTGAAGATAGAGAAGAGGGGAAAACGGGGATTTTTTACAAGAAAACACGCAAACCTGTGTCTTCTTGGCATTGAACTCAACCAAGTTACTTGTTCCCCATACAGATACGAGTTCCAAGGACTGGTTGAGCTCACTGACAAGATCAGCCCGCATTTCCTCAGTTTCACCACGACTACTTCTGCTGTGCGACTACAGCTGTGGGCCTGCTACAAAATCCACCATGAACCGTGCTGTCGTCAGCATAACAATGAATGCAACCAGAGGCTAACATATCATTAATATGCATCAGAAACAGGGTTGGGGAAAGTACAGAGCCCTGAGGAACTCCTGCATTAACTATCATGAACTGCGAGCTGTGTCCATCAACGAGGACACGTATTCAGCGTTCATGCAGAAAGCTGGACATCCATCTACAGAGGTTGTCGCGGAGACCGTATGCCTCAAGTTTGGATAAAAGACCTCGATGCCAAACCCTATCAAATGCCTTTGCTATATCGAGGCTAATTGCCACGGCTTCACCATGTGTTTTATATGTTTTTCTATAGATGAATATAGATAGTCACTGTTGTTTAATGGTTCCACCGCTCGAATGTCAATCAAAATTCCGCAGGTTCGAACCAACCAATTTTTTCGGAATTCGCGTAAATTTAGTAATTTAAAATAGTATCACTGTCGTCTGACGGTGAAAGAAATCATCGTGAGGAAACCTGAATCTGAGAAACGTTCTTTTAGCACCGCCGTATGTCTGAAAATATAGAACTATTGATTTCTCGGAGTTTGGGGTCGTTAATACGTCGTGGGCCGGCGTGGTGATTATGCTCATACCTTCGAGAAGAAGTACATTGCTCTGCAGTGGGACTTTAACAGACAATATTTTAAATCGTTACCTATCAAATTCAAATAGAAATACCTAAAATTGTTACAGGAACAAATAAAAAAAATATTAAAATGTGAAAGTAAGCTGTCATTTCTCAATATCGACGGTAAAAAATAATTAGTAATATGTTGCTTACATATGGACGGATTGTCGTAAAAAATAAACTAGTTAGCAAGTTTTAATAATAAGTTTTTAGTTATAACTAGTGGGCGCCCAGTGGTCGACATTCGACCATAGCTCATTGATTTTTTTAAGTTTGAATTTTATTGGAGTTAATATCATTGTTGAATGTAGAATGAAAAAGGGTAATTGGAACGTAAGAGTAAAATAATACATACAGTCGACCATTGCAACCTCCTTCACAACCTTTTTTGAAGTCTTTTATTGACACGGAGTTTTTGGCGGGATCTTAGTCTGTCATGTAGTGGATTTTATTTTTTATTCATAATCTTGTGTTACTTGACTCTATATTGTGTAAAATTGGTGGTGTTTTATGTAATATAGTTTGTTTATTGTACATAAGTGAAGTGAATGGAAAATAATACCACGGACCATGAATTCTAAGATGCCACAAAAACTCCATGGAAAGTTCTAACAAGGGAGCCACCATCTAGTTAGAATATTGAATTAATTACTCGACAATGGAAATGTAATTAATTCAATATTCTAACAAGATGGTGGCTCCCTTGTTAGAACTTTCCATGGAGTTTTTGTGGCATCTCGGAATTCATGGTCCGTGGTATTATTTTCCATTCGCTTCACTTTGCACAATAAACAAGCTATATTACATAAAACACCACCAATTTTACACAATATAGAGTCAAGTAACACAAGATTATGAATAAAAAATAAAATCCACTACATGACAGACTAAGATCCCGCCAAAAACTCTCTATTCCATAGATGTAGTAGTAATAATATTTGTTCAATAGGACAGGCGAAGGAATTAATCCATACTGCCAATTCTGAAGTTGTCAATATAGATAGTTCTTATATATTCTTTAAAGGCCTAATTTCCAAATCTTCTATATAATATTTCGTAAATTTTTAAAATCATCTTTTAATTCTGTAGTTGTCAATATAGGTAGTTCTTATGTATTCTTTAGTCAGTTTTCTTCTATGTCCAAATTAATGTAAAGGCAGAAACGCCAAATCTTCTATAATATATTCTCTTATCCGTCTTTTTATCTTAATCTCCTTGTTAATAGTAGTGTCCCATGCAGAGTGTTTGTTAATTTCCATTGTCGAGTAATTAATTCAATATTCTAACAAGATGGTGGCTCCCTTGTTAGAACTTTCCATGGAGTTTTTGTGGCATCTCAGAATTCATGGTCCGTGGTATTATATTCTATTATTAGGCCTTTAAAGAATATATAAGAACTATCTATATTGACAACTTCAGAATTGGCAGTATGGATTAATTCCTTCGCCTGTCTTATTGGACGAATGTTATTACTACTACTACTTTACATGTGTGTATATGTTGTGTAAAATTGAAGCAGTAGTGAGAGTAATGCATATTTTAATTAATTTAATGTACTTCTAATGCATTTTATATAATATAAATATGTTTCTGCATTTCTGCTCCATATAAACTTTAACTATGCCAAATTTCACGTTCATCCGTTCGCCCAATTCCGTTAAAAAGTGATACAAACTTTAGGCTTCACGTATTAATATATATGATGATGATGATGATGATATCATTGACTTCACATGTTATATTTCTTTGATACTATGGTAACCGAATGTGCCAGCTCGTGAGAACAACAAAACGCTTGTACGAAAGTGTAGTTCATGTAAAACGATTTTCAGGAATGGAGTCACGCGCACCAGTTAGTTTATCATAAACTGAATAGAATATTAATAGATGTCATTGATAAATGCATTGTTCAAATTTATGTTCTTACGAATCATTCATTAAATTACAATGCTAAGACTAGTGATTGTAAATAGGTTTTGGTAGCAGTTGCTCGCGACTTCGTCAGCGTTGGTACATTTAAAAATGTACTTTTTTTTTAATGGCATTGGTGGCAAACGAACAGGTGGGTCACCTGATGTTAAGTGATTACCACCGTCCATGGACACTAACAACACTAGAGGAGTTGCAAGTGCGTTGCCACCCTTTGGAGGGAAGGGTTAGGGAAGGGAGAGGCGAGAGGAGAGGGGAGGGGAGGTGGATCTCCGGCGCTCTCACTGACCGAACGAAACGCAACAATGGAAGCACTGTTACCTCACGTCGGTTTTCTATGAGAGGGTGGTACTACCCCGGACGAGCCGACTCATTCATGCTGAAACCAGTAATAGTTTCAACGTGGCTCTACCACCATTGACACCATTATTACATTCATATAACTGGAAAAATTTATATCGCACACGTTGAAATGTCTTTCAGGTTGTAGGATATTTTCCGGCTTTCTTGATAATTACCAATATACATTGGGGTCAATTTAAACAATATTTTTATTAATTCTAGATTATATGTTACTCTGATGTATATTATATATTGCCGTAAAGACTTCATCAAAATACGTTCAGTACCTATTTCTTGCATGAAAAAATAGCAAACATTCATATTTCCTTACAAACTTTTTCGTTTATGATTTATTAAGGTTATTGACATCAGAAGATATTTGCCTACAATAATGGAACAATTTCTAGATAGTTATTAAAAATGAATAATTATCCAGAATAATGAATTAACGTTTTCAAAGAAAAAAAAAAACAAAGTTATGATGACCAATTATTTTTACGATTACACCCTTATTTATTATAATTTGATGTTAAATCGAAAAATGTACATATTCTACAATTGCCTTAAGCTTTTTATCATGAAAAAGAAATGTCATGGATATAATAAGATTCAGCCTCATCAAATAACCTATCACACTTCATGTTAGTGATATTTCTGTAACATAACTTTAAGCCTATTATGATTTCTTCATCACTTCTTCATCTGATACATCGCGATACGTTATCTTCGTCAAAGTCAGTTGGGGTCATGCCGAAACAATCGTTAAAATAGGTTTACTATAAGTTCAGCATAGTAGTCTTCCCGAGTAACGTCACAACCTGAGACAGATATTCAAGGAAACGACAGATTAAATCGTTGAGCCGTCCGGGATCAATCGCTTTAGCGGCTGAGTTGTCGCCGCGCATGCCCGTCGGGACGATCGATGCGCCGACTGTACAGCTCCAGTGGTCGCGGAACCGTCGCGGAGTGTACACGATGCGTCACCAGTGAGGCGGGAAACGAGCCAAGCTGTATCTCCGCGAGTACGGTGCGGATGAGGACCGGCCGGCGTGCCGTGAGGACTGGCGGCGGGGGGAATGGGGCGGCGGTACGCGCGGCCGCCTGCCCCAGGTCGACCGCAGTCCCTCGCGCCGCAGCCCGTACCTCACGCGCGATGACGAGCCCTCACCAGCGCCCGACGAGCGCGGCCGTTCCGCCTCCGCCGGCGCTCACCATCGCGCCCGACCGCGTCCTCTCCGCTACCAATCCCTCGAGCGCGATTACGATCGCTCCTACGCACCACCGCCGCCGCCCGAAGATGACTACTACCGGCGCGAGCCTCCCCCCCTCTTCCTCGGAGAGCTGCAATCTCAGAATTCCGATCTGCAGCGAGAACTGGGCAACCTTAAAAAGGAACTCGAACTGACCAACCAGAAGCTCGGATCCAGTATGCATAGCATAAAAACCTTCTGGAGTCCTGAGCTGAAGAAGGAGCGGGCGCTGAGGAAAGAGGAGAGCGCTAAGTACAGCCTTATTAATGACCAACTTAAACTGCTCAATCAAGAAAATCAAGTAAGTTTAGTCCTTTTTTTATAACATGTGGAAATCCTCATAGATACGCCACCCTCCCGAGGGAGCGAGTGGGTAATATAAAATTCATACTCACTATAACCCCATAGTGTACATGCCGCCGCTTTTACCAGGGCGGCATGTGATTAAGCAAGGCTATCACCATGCCGCCCCTCTAAAGGCTAGGCCAGGCCCTAAAGGAACTCAAAACTAGTATGTTCCAAGTTTTGGGTAACAGGGCTCTATAAGAAATACCTATTCCTTTATGTCTACTCGTCCATCCAATGTTAATATGATCGATCGACGTTCTCCAATGATTGACCTATCGAAGTTTTATGAATGAAAAAATCTTAAGTGTAGAGAAATATAAGGTTCATGTGTTTTAAACTCTTATTGTACATATCACTTGTACGTAGAAAATCAATTTTCTTAAAAACTAGTTTCTGCCCGCGACTTCGTTCGGAATAGTTACTTCAGGCTGACGGTAACACGCAACGGAAGCTCTCAAAAGGAAGAAAAACGATTTTGAAACATTCCTTATTGGTCCTCCGTTCCTATTGGTCTTAGCTAAACTTTCTAGATAAATGAGCTATCTAACACTGAAGTATTTTTTGAAATTTTGAGTAGTTCTTGAGGTTAGCGCGTTTAAGCAACCTCTTCAGCTTTATAATATTAGTATGGAATATAGATTATTAAAATAAGGCACACTCTGTGAGTTTGTATGATAGTTGAAGATATCTTACGTTATAATAATCCGATGTAAAAAACTTCTACTGATTGAATTTGTTATAGGTTACGCTTTATCTATTCTAACATTACAAAAAGGCAAAGTTTGTGAGTTTGTAGAGGGTAATAACTTGATCTACTAAACCGATTATGAAAATTCTTTTAACAATATAAAGCCACATTACTTGTGAGTTTTATAGGCTATATATTAACTCGAAAAATGAAAAGACTTTTTTGTGGTAGTCGGATTTGCAAAGTAAGTCGGAGGAAAAAACGGTCGAACGAAAACGTTTCTTACGCACGCTGCCTTAAGGATGAGAGATATATAATTGAGTTCTAGAGAAAAGTTGTAGAGCTTGATAATGCCTACAAAAAAGTCAGCGACAACATATGTCTAACTTTTATATTTAAGTCACAAAAAGTAGGTTTTTATATGTTTACTGTCCAACGGAGTGGGTACGGCTCAACTAGTTTGTATAATATTTTGCGTTAAAATTAACGCGTGACGTCACGGGTTATCGCTAGTTATAAATAAAGACGAATATTTACCATTTCTCGCCATATTCAAGGTCATTACGCTAGTCTAAACATCAGCGCTATAATCAACACACTGATTGAAAGCATGGTTGCCAGTTTAATAGGTTATATTAAAAAAAATATCATATACAATAAAATATACACACTGAAATTATAAAAGCGAAATGAATTCTGTCCATTTGTAAAAAAGGAGATAAGCTATATTTCTCCTCAACTAGCTTTTACCCGCGGCTTCGCTTGCCTTAATACGCGTTTGTCCTGTTTGTGTGTGCCATTTCATAATAATCGTTTCAGTTGTGAAGACGTAAAAGTGTAACAAACAAATAAACACAGGTATAAATACTTATCGAAAGAAGAATATTAAAGAAAAAGAAAGAATTATTTTTCCACCCCATTCCACCAATATATCAAGAAATATATAATGTCAGCCTATAAGCGTCGAAAAGCCAAATCCAAATACAGAAATCGTATAGGTTTGGAGAGAGCGTCTCAAAATCAGTCGAATGGTACTAATAAAATACCATATGACCTAGTCAAGCAGTGGAGGCAACGTAAAAAAGTATAACATATTATAACATAGTAATTTTGTTAGGTTCACTTATTTCCTGAACCCGTTAAATGGAACAGTTGCCATCATAAACCAAACATGGAAACCCGGAGGGCTATTTACGAGTATGACATACATAAATAATAATAATTTATATAGAAAATATCGCCCGTTACGAGACGTATTCACGTACAACAAACGGCCGAGTCATGACACAGCCACACCACATTTTTGAAATGTATTAATAATCGTTATTAAAAGGTTGGAAAATCCTAGGAAAAAGTGAAAAAGTTGGGTTCTCCATATAAATAGTGAGTGAGTAAGGCAGAAGAGACAGCTCTACTGTCAAATATTAATTTTATTGACAGATGATATTCAGTTGTTTTTTTTTAATACATATAATAAAAATGTCAATCTAACGTGTCTGTACTTATTAGATTTTTGTGAAAAAAAAATTGTTGCAGGAATCTTGGAATAGGTAATAAAATACATTTCAATCATTTTTGGAAATGTCTATCTATCTGTCTGTTTATTTAAACACGCATCACTGCTAAAGTATTGCGTTGGCGATAAAACCTCACCACAAGAAAATAAAGCACGTAATAACTAACGTAAAGTAACGTTTAGTCTTGGTTTCATTAAAATCGGTTCACTCTATCAAAAGTTATTGTAATTTTAATGACGACGCGACTTAAGTACCAGAGAAAAGTAGTTAAGAAAATGGACTTAACATATTATTAGTTACTGTTTTTCTTCACATTAGGTTCCATGCGGACGGAGTCGCGGGCACAGGTAGTCTTACATAGACGTTCTATAAAGGAAACATTTGCTCGCAATTTGAGCTGGCAGAAGTTAGCGATATATTCCATGCAATATTAGCTACAATTGTTGGTAACCCTAAATGTGAATCATGTAAGCATGTGCAGTCCGCTTTTCTCGAGGCAGCCGTTTGCGCCGCGCCGATGACGTCATACGGACGCTGGGACGAATCTTCTCATTGATACGATAGGTTAATGGAGTCTTGTGCTCCACTTCGCTAATGGAGTTTAGTGTAATTTTTATTCCAACCAGTCCATACATGCCATAATACATTCTGCTAAGAGATAATTGGTTAAAATTTTGCCACCAATTTTTACAACCATATCACAGAGTTTATGGCTAGACTTTGGACTGTCATGTAGTTAATTTATATTTTATTAGTATTATATATTTAGTAATATCATTGATGTTTTACGTTTTTTTTTCGAACTGACTACGCTATTGACCTAACAAGGTCTTAATAGCTTCACCAGACTACTAAGACGAGCGCTTAAGGCACTCAGCCGATTTTATTTTGACAACTAGCTCAATGGTGCGCGGCACACCTCGGCTTTGGATGTTGACTGATACATGCAATTCGCGACCTCTGTGAGCTAACCTAAGCTAAGCTATCTATTCATACATATGTGAGTTGTTGAAACATATATGTGTACCAAGCATACATACCTGAACAACCCTTATATATATTTCGTATCGGATAATATTCTAAACTATTTCAGTTTGATAAGGGAAAAAATAAAACCCTTCCACTTGCATGTGTAAGCGTGTATGCGTGCACGTGTGTGGAGGTGATATGTGTAATGTTGTCGCAGTGATGTAAGATTTTGTGTCACTGTATCGCGCGAGCAGCGCACTCAAGGGCTCAAGGGCTGTTTTACGTAATATAATTTCGTTATTACATACAAGTAAAGCGAATGGGACATAATACCACGAAGTATGAATTTGGACATTCCACTAGAGTCTATGATTTATTATGTTACAAATTAAAAATGTCGGTGACAGCGAAATGTTAGCGTTTGTCTTCTTCAGCTATATTGTATGACCAAGTTTCACATGGTAATGTAGGCTCATAGTACTTTTGCGTTAGGATTTGATAACTACTCGAAAAACTCGAATGCTGTCAGTAGTATTAGAATAGTAAATAAGGGTGAATACTTAAATAAAACGAATACTTGAATAGTACTTGCCACAGAAACTCCCTGGAAAGTTCTAATAAGAGGGCCACCATTTTGATAGAATATTGAAATAATTGCAAGAAGCTTTACCTACTCGACAATGGCAGTAATAATCCTCTTCTTTTTCTTGTTTTGGCTCCGCAGAAGCACTTGCCAGTGTCAGTGTTTCGTTTAATGGAGATTACAACATATTTTACATAATAAGTGTTGTATGAATAATTTCAATGCTCGAACTAGATGGTGGCTCCCTTGTTATAACTTTCCATGGAGTTTTTGTGGCATCTCAGAATTCATGGTCCGTGGTATTATTTTCCATTCATTCACTTATGCACAATAAACAAACTATATTACTTTTTTTATGTCATATCTGGCAAACGAACTTGTGGTTCACTAGATTTATCAGATTTTAAGTAATCACCGCCGTCCAGAGACATTAACAACACCGGGGGAGTCGAAAGTGCGTTGCCCACCTGTGTTTGACGGAAAGGGAGTGAGAGGAAGAGGAGAGGGGAAGGGAGGTGGGCCTCTGGCGCTCTCACTGACCGAACGAAACGCAATAATGCAAGCACTGTTACTTCACGTCGGTTTTCTACGAGAGGGTGGTGTTACCCCAGACAAGCCGACCCATTCATGCTGAAACCAATAATAGCTTCAGCGTGGCACAACCACTCTTACATAAAACACCACGAATATTACACAATATAGAGTCAAGTAACACAAGATTATGAATAAAATATAAAATCCACTGCATGACAGACTAAAATCCCGCCAAAAGCGCCAGTAATAATCTACTAGAACCAAAAATACAGTTAAAAAAGCCATACCACAGATTACTGCGCGTTGAATGTTGTTGGTTAATCGAATACAGATAATACAAAATCGAATTCATAAACATTTTCATGTATCCATTTAAAGAAAATCTAAATATATATTAACAAAGCTCTGAACTCGACTGATCAGCGTTCAGATAAATTTAGCTAGGATGAAAATTTAATCCACAATAGCTGTTACAAATTCATGAGTGTATTCGATGCGACTGTGCAGAAATAGAAGTATATTTTAGTTTAGATCGATTTTGTGTGGGGATCTTATAGAACTATATATAGGATTGAATTGCAAAATCTGAACAGCTGTCAAGGTAATGATGTACAAAATTCTTTATTTATTATAGTGTAACAGATAACGTTATATAGTGTGGCTATAAGGAGCACAATATCCACAAAAAAGTAAAACTATATTTTACGAAGGCGCATATTTGTTGGGTCGAATTAAAACCAGAATGTATTTTTGAGGTAAAAACTTTTTTAAACGCATCGAGCGATATTTTTTGTCAAGAGATTAATTACCTTCACTTCTTTAAACTTTCGTTTGTTTTATTCTTCTATTTTATTCCAATAGAATCTATTTTGTACTAATATTATAAAGAGGTAAAGTTTGTGAGGTTGTAGGGGGTAATCTCAGGAACTGCTTAACCAATTTTGTAAGTAAAATTCTTTTACCAATAGAAAGCCACGTTATTTCTGAGTTTCACAGGCTATATATTAGCCGGAAAAATGAAAAGACTTTTGTGGAAGTCGGATTGCAAAGTAACTCGGAGTAAATCGGTAGAACGAAAACATTTCTTACGAACGCTGCCTTAACGATGAGAGATATATGATT
Source organism: Antheraea pernyi (assembly GCA_015888305.1). Lineage (NCBI taxonomy): Eukaryota > Metazoa > Arthropoda > Insecta > Lepidoptera > Saturniidae > Antheraea > Antheraea pernyi. The sequence goes on along the minus strand of MU158781.1, from coordinate 912,561 downwards.
GAGTTCTATTGAAAAGTTGTAAAGCTTGATAATGCCTACAAAAAAGCCACAGGCAGCATATGCCTAACTTTTGTATTTAAGTCACAAAAAGAAGTTTTTTATAAATGTTTACCGCCCAACGAAGTGGGCACGGGTCCGTTTAAATTCTTATTATTTGTATAGATCCTAAAAGACATTATCGTTAACTTAAATATTTAAAAAAAAATTTTATGTCAAAAGCAGGCAAACGAACAGTTGGGTCACCTGATGTTAAGTTATCACCACCGTCCATAGACACTAGCAACACCAGAAGAGTAGCAAATGCGTTGCCAGCCTGTGTATGGGAGAGGGGTAGGGAAAGGGGAAGGAGGTGGATATTATATTATTATATTAATAAAATATTGCTGTTCGCATTTATACCGTAACATACGTCGAAATCAATACATAACTAATACTAAACTGAACGAATACTAAATTATTATACTAACTTCTGATTTTATAGGTTCACGATTTAGCATAGCGGATATATTACATCAATTTTATGTCCGACCGTATGGACTATCACGGTCTATCTTGTAACGTTCCGTATTTTATGTCTCATTTTAGGTTAGTTCAAAGTAAGTATGCGTCTTGTTCACACGCTCGTGTATGTTATACTTCAATATAAATCATACTTATAATAACATTTGAAACTTACTAAACGTAACAAGGTTTTTTTTTTTAAATATCATAGGAGGCAATCGAACAAGTGGGTCACCTGATGTTAAGTGATCACCACCGTCCATAGACACTTGCAACACCAGGGGAGTCGCGGAGTGGAGTTTTGGGAGGGGAGGGGAGGAAGGGAGGGGGAGTGAGGTGCTTCTCAGGCGCTCTCACTGACCGAACGAAACGCAACAATGCAAGCACTGTTACTTCACGTTGGTTTTCTGTGAGAGGGTGTTACTACCCCGAGCGAGCCGACCCATTCATGCTGAAACCAATAATAGCTTCATCGTGGCCCTACCAGTTGCAAGTGTCTAGGAATAAATAAGAAAATACATTTCAATCAATTTGAGAAATGTCTGTATGCCTGTCTATCTGTTTGTCGGTTTGTTTGGACACGAATCAGAACTAAAGTACTACGTTCACGATAAAACCTTACCAAGAACATTATAAAGCATATCCTCGAGTGACATTAAGTCTTTGTTTCATTAAAATCGGTCGACTCTATTAAAAGCTACTGTAATTTTAAGGACGAACGTGACTTAAGTACGAGAGAAAAACAGAGAAATGGACTTGATATATTTAGGAAATATTGGTCCCTGTATTATCCTGTCAATTATGATTTGGGATGTAAGGGGTGTTTGGGGTGTAAGGGGTGTCAAATAACATCTAAGACTTGAGACATCCAAGCCAACCTCACCTGCACGTGGTGCACCCTGCTGAATAACGAACGAGGCAATGGCGAAAGCGGGGTGGTAGGGTTTTACAGTCTGACTGGGTCGCAACCACCATTATATATGGCGAAAAAGCCCGTCATAGTGATTCGTTTTTGCGGGTCGCGTTTCGGGATCAGCCTGTACATATACAGCTTTTCGCAGGCCGGCATGACAGCGGCGACATGCGATGGATAGTGTGTCACTCGGTGGTCGCCATTGTTTTTGGATTGTACTGTGCTTACCATCAGGCACAGTGCAGTCATTTTGCCGTGCTACTATATAAAAAAAAAGAATGAATATTAAACACATAGACACACGCCCACACACGTACGCACGCACATTTTTATTTCTCTCTTCCGCTTATGACACTTCATATATAGCAATATACATATGAATATATACATATACTATATTTGTTTTGAGGCACGTAATATGTTATTCTGGAGGGGCGACATTGGCTGTGAGACAAGACAACTAATGCAGCTGATATCGGTCCTTTTTCAGATTGTACAAATGTTTTGGGTCCAATAGATAAATGTAAATGTATGTATGTAAATAAATTATATAAGTCAAATGATTTTATTAACTACTGATTATTGACAAAGTCGGTACAGTTAGTGATAAATAAAATAACAGCATACAAAAGCGGTCAAATTCCTAGTTATTTTCATTTTGAAGAAATAAGTAAAATCTTGGAGGAGAAAATCGGAAAATACGTAAGTCTATATTAATCATAACTACTCCGAGAAGCAGCTGTCTCTTTCGCACTGTTTATGATAATTCAGTCAGAGTACGACAGCGATATTCTCCTTTTCTAACCTATTCGTCAAATTTCTTTCAGAGTGCGTTTACTCTTAAGTGGTCACGCTTGCGTACTCCCTGTCGCTACGTTCAGCGCTATGGGTTTGAATCACACATAGGACAACTATCTATATGATTGTCTTATTTACATTTCGTACTTAGTGACGGTTGATTGCATGTTCGTTAACCGGAAGACATAGGGCGTGACCCGTTACTATCACATTTATTTTTTACTCGCTACACATTATAAAACAAAGTCCGCTACCACGTCTCTCTGTCTATATATCTGTTCGCAATAAACTCAAAAGCTACTGAACGGATTTTCATGCGGTTTTCACCAGTAGACAAGTGATACATGAGGATGATGTAGTCATTATATAAATGTAGAAAATTTAATTATCCGTAATATATATCATCTGGACCTAATCCATATAGCTCGAATAGCTATAAGATATAAAATAAGAACCTTGACAAAAACTATTTACACTAACCCTCAGTCAAAGCTATTGAGACAGCAATTTCCTTCCAGAAAATACCGGAGACATTCCTATGCATACATTGTGCCAAATAATAATTGGAGTTTTGCCAAAACTAGGAGCTAAATCAGGCTAAGTAATTTTTGGTGTCCCATTTCCAACTTCGGTCATCATTCAGAGCAAGTTTATGGGGTTTATTAGCCAGTGTAAGGTTTAATGTGTGCCAACTTATGTTCGCATTTGAACCGTGACGGAGACATGACTTGTCTAATATGGAAGTATATCTTGGAGTCGAGTGTTCATCACTCAATCAATATTTTCTTTTAGTATAATGTATTTGGAGCTTGTTGAAAGAAATTTCGAATGGTTCCTAAGCATTTATAAATTTAGTAACCGTTTTGTTTTTAGAACTGACTACCTTATTGGCCTGACAGGCTTTTACAGCTTCATCGGAGTATAGTCTGCCGCAACTGTTGTACCGCGCCATAGGTATGTGCGGAGAGGTGGGGAGTGGGAAAGAAAGAGTATGAACTCACATGAGATTCTTAGTACTAAACTGACCTTACGATATCAAAGCACAGTTTTTGAAGCTGTATATTTATGAATTTTTTTTTTCTTTGCAACCAATCTTCTGGTAGATTATTACGACAATTATCGAGTAGGTACATGATATTACAAGATTCTTGCGATCATTTCAATTAACTAAGAAGATGGTGGCCCTCTTGTTAGAACTTTCCACGTGCTAAGTCAGAATCCAAACTCTGTGGTATTATTTCCGATTTACGTCATTTATAAATCCCACTAGAAGACACTCCCGCCAAAAACTCTTTTTTTTATCCAATCCCTGTTTTAGTCCAATATGTTTTTAAAATAAGTACAAATAAAGAACCAATATAAATGAAATGAATCCTCAATTCTTGGAAATATAAAATCGTAACATATAACGCACCATCCATCTTTAGATATATCTTTAGATATTTTGTTGGTGGTCGAGCCACGCTTTAGGTGGTAGAGCCACGCTTTGTAGGTGGTAGCGCCACGCTGAAGCTATTACTGGTTTCAACATGAATGGGTCGGCTCGCCCGGGGTACTACCACCCTCTCACAGAAAACCGACGTGAAGTAACAGTGCTTGCATTGTTGCGTTTCGTTCGGTCAGTGAGAGCGCCAGAGACCCACCTCCCGTTCCCTTCCCATTCCCTTCCTTCCCCCCTAACACGGCTGGCAACGCACTTGCGACTCCTCTGGTGTTGCAAGTGTCCATGGACGGTGGTGATCACTTACATCAGGTGGCCCACCTGTTCGTTTGCCTCCTATGATATATATATATATATATATATATATAAAAAGATATTTTATATCACGTGCGTCTGACACAGACAGATTGGTGCAGCGGTTGAGGTTAGACTATACTAAAACACTCGGCCGATTTTATTTAGCAACCAGCTCAAGGGTGCACAAGATTCGGCTGTTGCCTTGGTTACGCAACTAAGCTAAGCTAAGTTAACTATTCATACATATAGAAATGAGTGAAATACACATGTGTACAAGCATGTACCTTAGTAACTCCTACTTGTATTTCGTATCTCCGAAATTACGTCACCGCACCTTTATATAAAGATGTACCTCGCTCGGATGTTCCGATGGTTTATGTCCGTTTGCTTCAATTCTCCACAACTAGAAAATACACATCGCTGAATGCGTAGTGCTTACAAATATCTTATCTAAAAACTGTAATAACTTTATATAATTTGAAGTTATTGTGATAATTCGTTTATTAAATAAGCACGAAGTATTTAAGAACTGAAAGTACTTTTTTAAATTTATATCGAGAGTTTTGGAGGTGACATTAGTTAGTACTTTATAAGGGGGTGGCTGAGCAGTGGTAGTGAGAAATAGTATCCCATTATTTCTGCATACCCCTTGCGAGACATAGTCTGAGGTAGAATAAACAATTTATGCATATTACGTGACATGCATCCGATACTTGCGTTGCGATTATCGTAGCGTTCGTTTTGCTTTATTAGCATTGTTGTGATATCGTAATGTGATATTCGTTTGTTAAAATTGAAATCTCCAGTAGTTTATGAGGTGATATCAATTGCTCATGTCTATATCATAATATAATATAATAAATATTACAAATTAAGTCCGTTCCCTCGGTGTGGAGCCCTTGAGTACCTTATAGTGCAATACAGTGACATTGAAATAAAAAAGAATTTCAATCACTAGCTAACAACATAACAGATCACATCCATATACGTGCACAGACAACTAAGTACACATATGGTGGAAGGGTTTTAATTTTTCCCCTATTGAATTAGTAAACTACAGTTTAACTTAGTTGTCATATACGAAATACATGTACGAGTTACTGTGGTACACATATTTCATACACATGTGTATCTCAGTAATTTCTATATTTTGAATAGTTACCTTACTGTAACCTAGCTTGGGTAAATCCGCGATGTTGCATAGCTAAAGCAACAGCTATAGCCGAGGTGTAAGCTTGTAAAGACACGTGAGGCCAACTAATAGCACCAGGGTATAATTACATTACGATGTTTTTTTTTATATGATAGGAGGCAAACGGGCAGGTGGGTCACCTGATATTAAGTGATCAACACCGTCCATAGACACTTGCAACACCAGGGTAGTAACCTCCCCTGCAACAATGCAAGCACTGTTACTTCACGTCGCTGTACTGTGGGTCGGGTGGTACTACCCCGGTCGAGCCGATCCATTCATGCTGAAACCATTAAATAGGTTCAGCGTAGCTCTACCACATACTAAGCTTTTCCTTTACCTCACTTGACTTCGACTCAATCACAAGGATTCGATCGACACGGTGTCCGAACATGCTATCAATGATAATCCATCAGCCTGTAATAGACCCAGTGCAGGGCCATAGGCCTCCTTCCAAAAGAAAGTATGGGCATAATCACGATACCAGCACACGACGTATTGGCAACTAATTCTGCGCACGACTTGTACCGCGTGGATTATTTACTTTGGGCTAACGCTAAAAAGAACCCAATTTTGAAACATTCTTCATTGGAGCTCTGTTTTTATTGGTCATAGCGTTATAATATATAACCTATAGCCTTCCTCGATAAATGAGCTATCTAACACTTTCAAATCGGACCAGTAGTTCCTAAGATTAGAGCATCGAAGCAAACAAAGTCTTCAGCTTTATAATAATTGTATAAATTTTCAATTCTGAGAAATACGCAGTTCTACGTTTCTCCACATACTACAAGAACATTTCTCGGATTCAAGTATCCTCATGATGCTTTCTTTCACGATCAGCCAATAGTATTACTAATTTGGATTTGTTGGAATGTGAACGCAACATCGTAACATTGTCTGTTGCTTTCTCTGGCAACTCTATCTACCTCTGTTGTTACGTCAGATGTAACTAATTTCCTCTTCCCCTTTTTTAATATATGTCATTCCGTCCGTGCTCCGTGTTTTATTGTTCCTTGCTAGCTAATCGCATCCTACACAATAATCAACAGTTTGCTAACAGGATTAGTAGATGTCCGCGAATTTCGAAAAAACCGTTGGTTCATGCCGGAATTCGAATCTGCAGACATCGAAATTATATTCACCGGAAAAACCTCTAGTCCACCATGATATTTTCAGCTATGATATGTATGATAATGCAATTAAAAGCGGCATCTTAAATCTGGAGATGGGATAACCTTTCCAGTAATATGCTTAACCACGTCGCTAGACGCTCGACAGTGGAGGATCATTTGTCTACGTTCATGAAATTGTATTGTACGCTAGTTTGACAATTCGCCTAATCACTTTCTGTATTGTTTGTTAGTACACTGATAATCAAGTCGTTAATTACCTTCAGTTTGTACTACGGACACGAACTCTGGCAGGCAGCCAACTCCGGTACTTGACGAACAGTACTCAAAAACCTTTCTAGTGCTTGTAAACTTGCTGGCACCTGTTGATATACTTCAATGAATTAGTAATGAGGTAGCGAGTTTATCGCATGGTTCTTTTGATTAATGAATCCACCGTTTTTGCCAACACAACTTGTTCAATTCTGAAATCATTTCTATAGTTGCTTTCTCAAAACAACAGTGTTTTTGAAAGGAAATTTCTTATGTGTTTGAAATACTGATCTGCAAAGTTTTTGTGTGACGATTCAGTTGTGGGGGTAAACATTGTGTCGGGTAGAGTGGGAGCAATGTCTCGCTTGCCGTCGGGTATTGGAGTACAGCGAGACATCCGCTTTTCTCGCTTTCGTTTTGAAAGATTTACTTCTGCCGCATGTGAACTACACAGATACTTTTGAATATAAGTTCGACGGTTAGCCTCAGTCATACCTGTAGAAAATTGAAGACAAAATCGAAAGGCTTACACAATTACTCTATATATCTCCTAATAAATATCTGAAATTGGAGATAAAATTGGTCATAATTATATTACTTTTGGAAGGTTGCTAGGTCTCATAAAATTTAATTTTGGAAAAAAATCAAAACATACGAACTTGGTAGTGATAGATATAGGTTACATGGTATAAAGATATTTACTGTAATAGTACCATTGTCCAGGGATAAAATATAGGAATACTATAGAATTGAATAAACGCCGACAGCGCTTCCTATTAACAAAGACACCTTTTCTATAATTTACAGAACGGTAACGATGATTTTGAATTCGGTTAAAGATAAGCGTAAATTGTCACAGAAGGATCACCTAAATGAGAAAAATTAGACAATCTACTTATAAAGGATATCATAACAGAATATTAGTAATTAAAACCGACCGGTTCCTTTTAGCACGATTGGCATAATTGTGCCACTTTATTGGGATATAAAGATTTTATTGGGTCGTAAAATATTGTTATGAATATTAGGGCTATTTATGTGTTTATCGGTAAATTCTATGTTACCAGGATTCCAGGTTTTGTAGAAGTTTATGCTTATAGTTATATATTATAACATATACTTGAAGATAAGCACAATGCAATAAAATACAGTCGCAATCCGTCAGCAGTGTTCGTTATTACGCCGACCTTTTTTATATCATAGGAGGCAAACGAACATGTGGGTCACCTGATGTTAAGTGATCACCACCGTCCATAGACACTTGCAACACCAGAAGAGTTGCAAGTGCATTACCACCCTGTGTTTGGAGGGGGAGGGGGAGGGGAGATGGGTTATTAGGCACTCTCACTGACCGAACAAAACGCAACAATGCAAGCACTATTACTTCACGTAGGTTTTATGCGAGAGGGTGGTACTACCCCGGACGAGCCGACCCATTCATGCTGAAACCAGTAATAGCGTCTGCGTGGCTCTACCACATCTACGACCTGCAAGCTTCCCAATAAAAACTGACTGATCCTACAATGTGACAAAGAGAGTGTCTTCACAATAAGAGAAGAGATACACTAGCACTTAAATACAGCAGCAATTTCCAGAACACAACATATCTATGCATACATTTTGTTGTTTTTATATTTTTTCTACAGCTTATCCCCTGACATGGTATCAGAGACTTTATGTGTTATGTTTTTATGGTTGTAGAGCCACGCTCAAAACTATTACTGGTTTCATCATTAATGGATCGGCTCGCCCGGGATAGTACCACTCTCTCATAGAAAACCGACGTGAAGTAACAGTGCTTGCATCGTTGCGTTTCGTTCGGTCAGTGAGAGTGCCGAGGCCCATCTCCTCATCCCCCTTCCCCCAAACACAGGCTAGCAACACGCTTGCGACTCCTCTGGTGTTGCTAGTGTCTATGGACGGTAGTAATCACTTACCATCAGGTGACCCATCTGTTCGTTTGCTTCCTATAATATAAAATTTTATTTTTTATTTTTAATGCTATTTATTTATTAACTTTAAATTATTAATATTATAATTTTATCACTATATTCCCAACCTATGCATACTAAGGTATACTAGTGGGCGTCCAGCGGTCGACATTCGACCATAGTTCATTGATTTTTTTAAGTTTGAATTTTATTAGGGTTAGTATCGTTGTTGAATGTAGAATGAAAAAGGGTAATTGGAACGTAAGAGTAAAATAATACATACAGTCGAGCATAGCAACCTCCTTCACAACCTTTTTTGAAGTCCTTTATTGACAGATGTCAAAATGTCTTCTTTATTTACATGTGTGTATATGTTGTGTAAAATTGAACCAGTAGTGTGAGTAATGCATATTTTAATTAATTTAATGTACTTCTAATGCATTTTATATAACATAAATAGCTTTCTGCACTTCTCCTCCATATAAACTTTAACTATGCCAAGTTTCACGTTCACCCGTTTGCGCATTTCTCTCAAAAAGGGACACAAAGTTTGGGCTTCACGTATTAATATATAGATATACATAGTAATAATTATAGTCACTTGTATCGTTTATTAAATGTTACAAGTTCTTGTAAATTAGTGTATTTTTACAAATATACATTTATCAAAACTACACGTGTAAATTACAAGCTATAAGTGATACAACTTATGATACAAGTGCTTTCTCATACTATTTGTGTTTTCCATAAAAGCCTTTGTAATTTGTAACTTGTTGCGAGAAATTTGGAGAGTTTTAGGGGTGTAAGGGATGTTAAATACCATCTAAGACTTGAGACATCCAAGCCAACCTCACCTGCACGTGGTGCACCCTGCTGAATAACGAGCGAGGCAATGGCGAAAGCGGGGTGGTAGGGTTTTACAACCAGACTGGGTCGCAACCACCACGTATATGGCGAAAAAGCCCGTCATAGTGATTCGCTTCTGCGGGTCGCGTTTCGGGATCAGCCTGTGCATATCCAGCTTTTCGCAGACCGGCATGACAGCGGCGACCGGCGATGGATACTGTGTCACTCGGTGGTCGCTGTTGTTTTTGGATTGTACTGTGCTTACCATCAGGCACAGTGCAGTCATTTTGCCTTGCTACTATAAAAAAAAGGAAAAAAGAGCTATCGTTGACTCTAAAGTTTTATTTTTAATACTAACCTAACTAGAATATTGTATCTTAATGTCTATATCACCGACATTGTAGAATCATTGTCAAACCTGCTTGACATGATGCTTGAACTTACTATTTTTAGCTACGTCCCACATTGTAAAAACAAATTTCTCAGAAACCCATACACTAAGGTTAGTAAACCTAGTTATACCCAACTGTGAAACACTCTGTTATCACGAAATTCCAATTATGTGGGTACAAATTTCCTATAATATACATTTGTAGTAATTATTTTTACGAAGGGTTACTAGTAAGGTTCTGTTTTTAAAGTGTATGTTGCGTGTTTGTATTGTTTCTCATTAAAAGTTTATATTTAATTTTGAAATAACTTGCATGTACAATTTTAATCGCACGGAAACAATCTTTATATATGTGATGTATATAAAATCGGCACGAACGTACATTAAGAAGGTTAGCAGTGTATATCTTTAAATATAAATTTCTTCTGTGCGTATGTCACTGAACTCCTGCTAAACGGCTGGACCGATTTTAATAAAACTTTGTGTGCGTGTTCCAGTGGATCCGAGAATGGTTTAGATTGGACCCGGTAGGTGGCGTTGCGGTTGACTTTTAGGATTTTTTTATTATCAAGGCAGGACAACGTTCGCCAGGTGCACTTGTAATACATTTTTTTTTATGTAATAGGTGGCAAACGAACAGGTGGGTCACCTGATGTTAAGTGATCACCACCGTCCATGGACACCAACAACACCAGAGGAGTCGCAAGTGCGTTTGCCACCCTTTGGGGGAAGTGTTAGGGGAGGGAGTGGGAGAGGAACGAGGAGAGAGGAGGGGAGGTGGGGCTCTGGCGTTCTCACTAACCGAACGAAACGCAACAATGCAAGCACTGTTACTTCACGTCGGTTTACTATGAGAGGGTGGTACTACCCCGGACGAGCCGACCCATTCATGCTGAAACCAGTAATACCACCATTAAAAATATAATAAGTACATATATACATATAAATCTAACATGCCTGTTCTTTTTAAATTTTGTCATAAAATTGTTGCAGGTGTCTTTGAATAAGTAATAAAATACATTTCAATAATTTTTGGAAATGTCTGTCAGTCAGTTCGTTTGAACACGCATTATTGTTAAAGTACTGCGTTTACGATAAAACTATCGAAACTATGGAAACTCAATCAATCAATTATAGTATGAATTATTTAAATGTCATAATTTACAAATTGAGATTATTAACATCACTCTGTTGATCACATCTAATGGTACTCCGAATAATAATTACATACGTCGTTTGTCCAGTTTATCATCACACATATGATGGGTTACAAAATATAAATATTAAATGTACACAGGCTGCTAGATGGTGGTGGTTTGCGGGGTGGTAGGGTTTTACAGCCTGACTGGGTCGCAACCACCATGTATATTGCGAAAAAGTCTATCATAGTGATTCGCTTGTGCGGGACGCGTATCGGGATTAGCCTATGCATATCCAACTTTTCGCAGGCCGGCATGACAACGGCGACCGGCGATGGATAGTGTATCACTCGGTGGTCGCCATTGTTTTTGTATTGTACTGTGCTTACCATCAGGCACAGTGCAGTCATTTTGCCATGCTACTATAAAAAAAAGCGCATTACGTTCGTTCACGTTTACTAGCATGTCATGAGACGAAATCATAAGTTTATCTTCTGGTAAAAAAATACCGCTCAATGCGCCTAAAGAAGAAACTTCAAAAATCCTCCCTTTAGGACAAGGTTAACATTGCATTTACAGTACGATTACATTGAAAATAACTCTATACGTTATTAGTTCAGCTAGGAACACATTGTTACAAATAGAATATTAAAAGCGTAGAACAAATTCAAACAGCGAGAGATACTACGAGCGGAAACAAATACGTATAAATTTTATGAAATAAATCCATTCAGCGCACACAAAAGCTTTCGTCAACCGTCTATCTCGCGAATATCTTCAAGTAATGAAATCTCGTTTCGAAACGGTAACCGTAATTTGAATAACGGCAAATGATATTATTTGCTTGTATTTCTTTGAACTGTACTCATATTATAGAAAGTAACGTGTCTCTTTTTGTCTGTCAGTTAATCTGCTTACCTGTTTATAAATAGACAGAAAACAGTTAAGACTTCTTTCCTCTTCTGTTTCTCTACTAATTTTCTTTATTTTCTTCTTCTATAGTAGTAAATGCGGGCTCGGCGGACGTTGTTCCGTTCTTATAATAAAAAACCCTGACAAATTATCTATATATTAATACGTGAAGCCTAAACTTTGTATCCCTTTTTGAAAGAAATGCGCGAACGGATGAACGTGAAATTTGGCATAGTTAAAGTTTATGTGGAGGAGAAGTGCAGAAAGCTATTTATTTTATATGAAATGCATTAGAAGTACATTAAATTAATTAAAATATGCATTACTCACACTACTGGTTCAATTTTACACAACATATACACACATGTAAATAAAAAAGACATTATGACATCTGTCAATAAAGGACTTCAAAAAAGGTTGTGAAAGAGGTTGCAATGCTCGACTGTATGTATTATTTTACTCTTACGTTCCAATTAACCAATAACCAATGATATTATAACTTAATACCCTTTGACAAAAGAACCCTAATAAAAAACAAACTTTAAAAAATCAATGAACTATGATCGAATGTCGACCTCTGGGCGCCCACTAGTATACTTTTAGTAGTATAGTTTACCTTTCACATGAATTATTTTATCTATTCGAGAAAACCATATGAAAATCCGATCAGTAGTTATTGAGTTTGTCGCAAGCAGACGGATAGTCGTGGCAGAGGTTTTTTTTATATCATAGGAGGCAAACGAACAGGTGGGTCACCTGGTGTTAAGTGATCACTACCGTCCAACACCAGAGGAGTCGCAAGTGCGTTGCCAGCCTGTGTTTGGGGTGAGGGGGATGGGGGAGGCGCTCGCACTGACCGGACGAAAGGCAACAATGCAAGCACTGTTACTTCACGTCGGTTTTCTGTGAGAGGGTGTTACCCCGAGTGAGCCGACCCATTCATGCTGAAACCAGTAATAGCTTCAGCGTGCCTCTACCACCTACCTTTGTTTTATTATATGTAGTGATCACGAGCCTTAGAATCAATAACAAGAATGAAAAAGTTCAGTCTTTTCCCTTGATATTGAGTTTTAATAATCAATTAATTCTGATCGGATTTCAAACACGTACCTATTTTTACTGTATTTTTGTTGTTTTTTTGTATTTGTATTGTATTTTTATTGTATTCAGCGCTCGTAAGTCGAAAAGTACAGAACCGATTTTCATGATTATTTTTGAATTTATACTTAACACGTGTGAGTGAATTCATACCTTGAAACGGACGTTGCGTCTGCATGTCACACACAATTAATTTGGTTGTACCTAAAGAAAAACTTAACAGTTTCTCTTCTAATATTATCCTCCATACATAACTAGCGTCTGCTTGCGACTTCGTTCGCGTGAAATAGTTCTTTTAGGCTAACGGTTAGTTGAACACGCTAATCCCGGCAACTACTGGTCCAATTTGAATATGAAATATAGAATTTGAAATATTTATATTAGACGTACATAGGCTCTTATACTACGTATCGCTAGTCTGAACCAAGTCCAGCACTACGGTCGGTCACGCTTACTAGCATGTCATGACGCGAAATTATAATTTGATCTCCTGCCAAAAGAATACCGCTCAACGCACCTAAAAAGTTTTCACTTCAAAAATAATAACCATTTTCCATTTAAAAAAACAAGACAGCTCATAATTAATTAAGAGGAAATTAGAAAACCATTTTTCATAAAAACGAAACCAAAAATAGCTACTAATATATTATGAAATTGAGTTATGATTGTATAAAAAAAATAATCAAGTTAACTTTTAACAAAGTACCTCCTAGATTACTGACTTCCGTAACAGTGTGAACGTTACGTTTTATTTTATACGGTGTTCTAATGAGTTTAATTAAATACAGAGATATTGGTTTATTGAATGAGACCATTAGTAAACAATTGCAATACTGAAATAGCATTTGAGTGATTTCAAAGCGAATATAAACAAAATATATAAGAGAATACTCAATGGCGATGTTACGTAACGGTTGCAAAGTTATAATGCGCTCGAGTAATGAATGAACTAAAGCGATATCGGTACTTCCGTAACGATGTTGCTAGGAAACTAGCGCCGCCTTTAACCGCAAGTGAAAACTTTGCCGCGCGTACTATTTTCAGTCAGTTGCCCAAAGTGAGGCGGATCAATGAAAGAGCGACTACGGCGCCATCTATAACGGGCGGCAGTCGATGACCTCGCGGTGAATTATTACAACAGTCATAGTTTCGTTTGAGTATGAACGTCGATGTTTTTAATTTTATTTTCTTATGTTTTGTGTTTAATAATTTGGTTCCTCTTTGTAATAAGTTTAATTTTGAACGACGTCGCAAATCTGTCTTTACCCTAGACGTACATTCTCTAAGCAGAAACTTGATTTATCTTTTTATGGTATGTTTTAAATTATAAATAAGCTATTTTACACTGAAATATTTATTTTAGTTTACATATAGCTTGATGTTATTGGACAAATCATTGAAATAAAAAAAATGAGGTCACGTTTTAATCATTGCAGAACATTACTGTAAGGTTTCATTAATTAACGATAACCATTATTTTATTAAAACTTATAATTTGAATTGGTTATATATAGAAGTTAGGGATTTAATTATTTTTTACAATAGGATAACCCACTGACACTGGCAGATACACTAATGGCGCTTTGCCAAAAACAAAAAAGGTTATAAAACCTTATGTAACGCGTGTGCAACCGCGCGAACAATTACATGTGTAAAAGTATATGTTACATATGTACAGTTCGCTGTACAAACAAACTGATAAATTATTTATTAGTTTAATTATCAGTTTGTTTCTTCAGTACACTCTACGTGTATAATATATACTTTTATACTTCGCCCGAGATATTCCAACATTTTATTTTATACCAACCCTTTACTGACAATTATTAATACAGTACAAAAAGAATTAGCCAGGTATAGGTGCAGTCGTTCTGAAATGATGCCACTTACATACATGCGGCAGTTGGTTTCTATCTATAGATATATATAGTTTTTATATATATTTTGAAGTTAAACTTCTTTAGGCGCATGAGGGTAAATTTTTTACAGATGTAACGTCACGCAGGTATGCAACGGAAGTGACGTCATTTGCAGTAAACGCAGATTTTTCATCTATTTTTTAAGTCTCGGAAATCTAAAGTTTTAGATTTGTATAAATAAAAACAAGACTTATAAATTAGTTCGCCAAAGAAGTTTCACTTCTGACATGTGTACTTTGTACGCACGCACTTTTTTTTTTATTTCCTTCTTAATCCAAAATTCACCAACTATATACATTTATTGCGTGTGCTTTATAATTATTTATACTAGCCTCTGCCCGCGACTCCGTTTGCGTGGATAAGTTACTTTGGGCTAACGCAGCACGCAGCGAAAGCTCTCAAAAGGGGAAAAAACGCCGATTTTGAGACATTCTTCATTGGTGCTCCGCTCCTATTCACCTTAGCGTGATGATATATAGCTTACACCCTTCCTCGATGGATAGCCATCTAATACATAAAGAATTTTTCACATCGGGCCAGTACTTTCTGAGATTAGCGCGTTCTGGTTAAAGATTACTACTTTTTTCTCGTACTTAACTCGAGTCGTCATCCAAATTACATTAACTTATGATAGAGTGGACCGATTTTAAAGTCCAAAGACTAAGTTACTCCCGAAGATATGCTTTATGATTTGAGGTATTGTGAACCCAGTAGTTTAGCAGTGATGCGTGTTCGTACAAACATACAGACAGACATTTAAAAAAATGATTGAAATGTATTTTATTAATTATTCCTAGACACCTGCAATAATTTTTTTTCACGAAAATTGAATAAATACAGACACATTAGATGTACATTCTTATTATATATATACATAGAAGACTCCGCACGTGTTTATTATGTAGTAATGATTTTCGTTTTTTAATTTTACTTTAAAAAAAATAATATTATTAGTAAACGTATAATTGAATATACGGCTTTATAACGTTTTGATTGAAATCGTTTGTGCAGAAAAACGTTTTTTTTTTATATGAAACATCTATAGGCTCGGTTAAACCTGATTTTGGCTCGGAGCGACGGACGTGGCGACGCAAAACACGAACTTTGCACGATTCATGAAATACTCAAAAACATTTGCAACCCTATCTGTATAAACATAAGATTCGAATTGTTTTGTCGGCCACTCGTTATACTAGTGTTACGCGGCACACGCCGACCTAGCGCCCTTTGATAAATGCTGCCAATCACACCGCGCCTGCGCCTAGTTGAATTTTTGTATTTAATAAAAAATAATATTTATGTAATAAAAAAATAAACAGACATTATTTTGAAACAAATTTATAATGCTTTATCTTTCCATGATGCCATAGCTAATTCCTGTCGTAATCTGTTCTCTTAGGCACTCATACACTTACTTAAGGTATACACAACAATTTCGATGTTTCACATCTGCCAGACGTCCCGTGACGGCTCAATTTTTTTCAATCAACATTTGTTTATTTACAAAAATATTCTTGGTAATTTTTATAATATATCCCATAAATTTTGAAATTACAGATACCT
This sequence comes from Antheraea pernyi, assembly GCA_015888305.1. Taxonomy (NCBI): domain Eukaryota; kingdom Metazoa; phylum Arthropoda; class Insecta; order Lepidoptera; family Saturniidae; genus Antheraea; species Antheraea pernyi. The sequence continues at coordinate 896,235 of MU158781.1, read as the reverse complement.
TTTATATATCTAGATTGGTTGTGGTAATTAAAAATATAATAATAATTATTATAAATATTTCTATTTCATTTTTGTCTGATTTAAACAATCTTTTTAAAGAAAGAAGCAGACGTTTACAAGGCGAGATGAGAGACGCTTTCCAACCTCTTTAGTTTTCGTATCCACGAAGCCGTATTAAGGCACTCTAGAAATGTCAAAGCCTATCTCAAAGGAATATTAAAAAAAGTATTTCATGCCAGACAACTTAAGGCAATGATTTCGTTGGAGCTCTCGAAGATACCTTATTTATTCCCTCAAAGAATATAAACTGAAAGTCAATGTTTTTTATGAATAATTTAAAGTAAATACTATTTCTCCTTTTATGGGTTCTATAATTATTAAAATCTATACATAAAATAATTGAAATTTTTGTAAAAAAATAATATTGGAGCTGTCTAGGGATAAGTATCAAAATATGTACATTCCCACCATTTACAGAAATATCCGTCTGTTTGTATGAATACGCATCACTGCTAAAGTACTGCGTTAATAATAAAACCTTTTCAAGTAAATCATGAAGCATATATTCGAGTAACGTTAAGTCTTTGTTTCATTAAAATCGGTTTGGTCTATCAAAAATTATTATAATTTTAAAGTCGACGCGACTTAAGTACGAGAAAGTAGTTAGTAATTACACTTAATCCGTGTTATTACAAAAAAGTTAAATACGTATTAAATACTTGGTTTAAAAAAGATTCCTAATAAATGCACCGCGCTCGCCCGAGGCAATTATCTCTTTTCGCAAGTCTAACCAAAGCGAGACAAAATAGCAAGATGGCGAACATTCAGCGATCGCGGTGTGTTTAATATGAGACCTTTTTAAAGCCAGGTTTCAATACGTATTTAACTTTTTTGTAATAACACCGTATACGTTCAGATGACTTAATTAGTCACCGCTTTGTACATCTGGGTTCCAATCGGACGAAGTCGCGGGCACGGCTAGTAAAAATTATAATACAAATACTGTACTATGTTTATAAAACTGACTACAGAAATACTTCCCTAAAGATGTAACAGATGGCAGTATTCCATAATTGTTATTATCTTGAATACAAAATAATTCACTAGATAGCGTGTTGCGCTTAGAAAAGATTTTTTTTTATTTATTGGCCTAGCAAAGCCTTAACAGCTTCACCGGACTACAAGAAAATATATAAGGTCGATTTTTTTAATTTTGGCAGCACTTCGTGCACGTGAAAATGATTTGACATCAAGAAGCGCAGTCAGCTGTGTATTTTATACAGGCTGAGTGTTGTTTTATTGAAGTGAAACTTGTAATGCCACTTCCAACAAGATTGCGTTAAACGTTCAACGCTACCATGGAGAGGGTATGAAAGTACTGTTGCGTTAAACATTCAACGCTCCTGGGGAGGGGTAATAGAAAGAGACAGAGCGAGAAAAATAATCAAACATTTCGTATCTTACTTTAGTTATCATAATCCCATTGTAAATGTTATAGATTTAAATATTTCTCCACTCGAAAATGATAATTAAAAGATGCGATCAATTGTGAATTGTAAGCAATGTTAATAAAGTTCGTCTTAAAGAAACAATATGATTTTGCTAAAAATCAATTTCTACCCCTTCCTATTTTCATTTGCACATTACGAAGTTTCACTTCTTTCGCGCGGAGGGACTCCACGCACAATTTTTTTTTTTTTTGTTAAAATGCAAAACCATAAGATTTCATCGCTCGGTTCTATATGAATCTGAAATCGTGCAAAACTTATAGATATGCATAATAAAATAAAATTGATTATTTTTAAACATTACTTAACCGATTTCTAAACGTATTACTGGTCATGTATAAGCCATATTAAACGTGAAATCTATACTGATATTATAAAGAGGTAGAGTTTGTGAGTTTGTGACGTTGTAAGGGGTAATCTCAGGAACTACTGGTCCGATTTGGAAAATTCTTTCAGTGGTATATAACTCATTTATCAGGGAAGGTTATAGGCTATATATCATCACGCTAAGACCCATAGGAGCGGAGCAGCAATGAAGAATGTTGCAAAATCGGGGGGTTTTTTTTTTCAGAGCTTCCGCTGCGTTTTAGCGCAAAATAACCATTCCACGCTTACGTATTACCGCCCAACGAAGTGGGCATGGGTCGGCTAGTGGTATATATATATCAACTGGATTATGATATCCTGGTATATTGAATACAAAACCCGTTTCGGTTTCACACACGTTTGCTATCTAATAATTATTTTCGTCGCTCTATGTTATATCTATACGTGTATAAGGATAACTGATTGGCTAAAAAATGACGGATTTTTTAACACAGATTCTACATATTTGTCACCAACTTACATTTTAAATATTCAAAATTGTTCCTACATTGTCAGGGTAATCCGCATACAGATTTTCATCACTATAACCCAAGTAGTTTCGACTGTACGTTAATATGTCAGTCGGTTATTGAAGTGAAAAATTCTTTAGGCGAGTTGAACGGTATTTGAGGGAGGAAATAAATTTCTAATTTCGCGTCACGACACGCTGGTAAGCGTGACCGATTGTTCTTGCGCGGCTTCTATCAACCTAGAGCCGCGTAGTATAGCGACTTATGTATATCTATATACAAAACAGAACACAGTTTTTCTAATGTTTTGAGTTTTAACTTCTATCGGTAGTCCTTATGCCTACCTTGTTTTTTTTTAAATTTTATTTATGTAGATTTCAACATCTTTTATATATAAATAGGCAGAGAGGAAACGGTTAAGAACATATCGTTTCTCAGCAGAATCTCTTCATTTTTTTTTGTAGCCTTCAACGAGCTTTGTGTTATCAATAAAAAAATGTTTTTTTTTCTCTAAATACATTGAAATGTTACATGAGCTTTATGTTTTTGCTATGTTTTAGATGATGCAATTGTATTTATGGGACGTGTGTGGAGTTCAATAGAAGCTTAACCCCAAGTATGTGAGGTTGCCGCCCTTGTACCCCGGCCGCCGTCTTGGAAAAAGGGGTGCAAACACCTTTTTCGCGATATCTCGGAAACTATGCCTCCTACAAAAAATTCGTAAAGTAATAATTTGTAGCAAATCGCTTTGCCTACAAATACGTTCATATAACTTTTTGCCCTAAATTTACAATTAAAGAAGTTATAAGCAAAAACGTATGAAAATTTCTATAAAAAAATATTTTTTGCTTTATAATTTTTTTTAATACATTTTACCAAAAAAATACCTGATACTAATCTTGTAGATGGTCTTTTGAGGAAAATTTATCTCTATAATTATTTTACACATACACATGTCCCAAAAATAAAATTGCATCCTCTAAAAATGCAATATTAGGTCCTTAAATTACACAATACATTTCAATGGACCATCTATAATTGAAGTTCGATCACTAGACACGCACTCGTATATATAAATTTCAACATATATATAATTCAAAAGATAAACAATTTACTAAAAAGAAATTTGCAGTGTTACGGAATTCGTCGAGCGAAATGCAAAGTTTTAATGGGCACTCAGAAAAGCCGACTTTGTGTAGTAACCGCTCAAACTACGGTGCTCGTAAAATCGATACTCCCCACGACCGCTTACTAGAGTTACGGGAGGCTGGGATTGAGTGTCGTTAGGGAGGACACCCCACCCCCCTCGAGCTTTAATAATCAGCTGTCGTTGAAACAATTCAAATTATACCCCAATTGTGTTCGACAGGGAAAGAATTTACCTACAATGTCTTTTAAGGATTATGACATAATTTTATGTTCAAATTAAGTGCTTTTAACTTGAGTTAAATGACTGCACTGTACCTGATGGTAAGCACAGTACAATCCAAAAAAAATGGCGACCACCGAGTGACACATTATCCATCGCCGGTCGCCGCTGTCATGCCGGCCTGCGAAAAGCTGGATATGGACAGGCTGATCCCGAAACGCGATCCGCAGAAGCGAATGACAGGTTTTTTCGCCATATACATGGTGGTTGCGACCCAGTCAGACTGTAAAACCCTACCACCCCGCTTTCGCCATTGCCTCGTTCGTTACTCAGCAGGGTGCACCACGTGCAGGTGAGGTTGCCTTGGGTGTATCAAGTCTTAAATGTTATTCAACACCCCTTACACCCCAAAAACTTATTAAAAACCGTTCATTCATTGTTTATTTTTTGATATGAAACATCTATAGGCTGCGGGTAAACCTGATTTTGGCTTGGCGCGACGTGGCGACGCAAAACACAGACTTCGCATGTTTAACGGAATACTCAAAAACATTTGCAACCCTATCTGTATAAAACATAAGATTCAAATTGTTTTGTTGGCCACTCGTTATACTGTTTGCTTTATCTTTTCATTATGCCAAAGCTGATTCCTGTCGTAACCTGTTCTTTTAGGTATATGACTTATACACAACAATTTCGATGTTTCACATCTGCCAGGCGTCCCGTGACGGCTGAATGTTTTATTTAATTTAATCATATGACTAAATAGCGTATTTACATTTTACTATCATCGTTTAATTGATTACTAGGGTGTTAGTTATTCACCAAGTAGGCCTTTTTGACTTGGGTATCGTTTTTTATATATAAAGTACATTGGTTGTTATAGGTAGGAAAAAATGTAAACTTTTTTTTATTATTATGTTTAAATGCATTTTTTTTCATTACTTTTTGCGATTTGTATCAAATTAGTATCGCTACTAAACAATTGCATAGCATCTTTACAGTCTATATTTAAACTAAAATGAATAAGTAATTCGTTTTTAATCAAATTCAGAGACGTTTTATTTCCTTCGTCTCGCCGTTTCCTATTCATCACAGAAAAAACTCTCTCTGTGAATTCACGTAGCGGGAATAGAAAATATAATAACGAAAAAATACATACGAATAAACTTTTCGAAATTACAAAGAAACCAAATCATGCAAAATAAAAATAAAGTATTTTCGTGTACTTTATTGTTCACATAAAGTATAGAGTACAATTACCTGAAATAACGTACAATACGTTATTATAAAGTACGGGTGGCAACCCTATTCATAGCCTACCAACATCGACTTATAACCTAAAACATTTAAGAATTTCTTTATTTTCAATGCCGTTTAACCGTGGCTAAATGACGATACTTTTCCCATTTATTTAATTTTATTTGGTTTTTTTTTACATTTTAGAAATAAATTTAATTTGAAATAATAAATTTTGGCCCTATCGAAATATACAAATTAAATTTTTGACGCCCATATCAAAATTTCTCCATCCCAAGGGATAATAGTAGATGGAGCATTAATAACATTTAATAAGTTATTTAATAAAACAAGCAAGATAAAAACGAAAATTTTCAAAAAAGTAAAAAAAACCCCCAGTGTTAAATGAATGGGAAAAGTATCGTCACTTAGGCACGGTTAAATGGCATCGGGAAAAGAATCTTGAATGGTCTGAACGATACGCAAATCAAAAAACCCAACTTGGCAAATAACGGACACGCTCTCGATTACACTGTTTGTTGCTGCGAAGTTCAGTTTAAGCAGAAAAGTACAACGGCCGCAAAATTTGTTACTCGTTAGCAGCACCCGTGGAGGACGTGCAGGGGAATGAGAGGTACACTTCCTAAGGACACGGGTAACATCAGCCATATTTTTTATACTTTATAGATCTAACGTTTGACGTTATAGTATGATTATCTCAAGGGCTGTTAAATGACGATGCAGTCTAAGATGGTAAACACGCTAAACTTAACAATGACTTTTAATTGTAGCTGTTGAAACATACCTATAGGTGCTTTGCGACAGATTTAGATAGGTGGTAGAGCCACGCTGAAGCTATTACTGGTTTCAGCATGAATGGGTCGGCTCGCCCGGGATAGTACCATCCTTTCGCAGAAAACCGACGTGCTTGCATTGTTGCGTTTGGTTCGGTCAGTGAGAGCGCCGGATAATCCACCTCCTCTCCCCCTCCACCAAACACAGGGTGGCAACGCACTTGCGACTCTTCTGGTGTTGCAAGTGTCTAAGAACGGCGGTGATAACTTGACATCAGGTAACACACCTTATAAAAAAAAATTGAATTGTGGGTTGTAGCCCTACCAATATGCAATAGCTTCATCACAATGGTTTCTCAGCACCTCGTATGGAGCAGCGGCGTCCCAGGCGAAATATGCGGTGCCTGCGGATTGTTCTCCAGATGATACGATATATTATATAACTTTGAAGAGTTACAGGAAAAAAACTTAAAAGAACGATAAAGCACAATGCTTTCGTCGACGGCGGTATCAAGCAAACTGTAGAAAAGCGTACAACGTGGTAGCGCAGCCACAATGGCTTGCGTTCACGGCGGTTTGAAGCGTACTGTCCTGAAAAACAAATCGGTGCGGTGCGTGAAATTTTTCAATTGTTCCATTTTTCCTCTCATTCAAATTATTTTTCTTTTTCGATAATTTTGACAGCCAGGAAGGTCCTTTACAGCGCCTGCATGCTTCGTACTCGATCAATGAGGTACCGACCTGAAACACATCTCATTATCTGGAACGCAGCTATTAAATTTATTTATAAGAGGTCAACCAGTTTCCTTCACCGAAAGCTCCGACATAGTAGCAAGGATTCGAAACTACGTCGATCAACGTGGTTTCTACACACGTTAACCACTGCACCATAATCGCGATATAATATCGATGTCTGGGCGATTTATATTCTATGTAAATAAAATGATAGACGAGAAAAACTCATGAATAATTTTACCTGGTGAATTCAAAAATATATATATAAAAAACATCCTGTAGCTCCACCCTCTACCTTCCAGTAAATGGAGGGTTTACACTCAACCCACTCCATTAAGTGGCGTGTGTGTAAACCGAATCCTTAGCATAATCTGATAGACCGTCAACTATGTTTAGCTCGAGGCAGCGACCGCAGTTTTACGATTCCATTTCCATGATTTAATAGTATTTATTTGGACAGAAGTCAAACTAAAACTAAAAATACTTTATTCGATTTAGGCCTTGAGAAGGCGCTTATGAACGTTAAAGCTACCACCGGTTCGGAAGAAAATCCAGTCATCGAGAAGAACTGGCAAGAAACTCTATCTGTTTATCCTTTCACGATACCTATTTTTATGTAATTATATAAAACGTATTTTTTTTTATATCATAAGATGCAGACGAACAGGTGGGTCACCTGATTTTAAGTGATCACCACCGTCCGTAGACACTTGCAACACCAGAAAAGTCACAAGTGCGTTGCCTCCCTGTCTTTGGGGTAGGGGGAGTGAGAGTGGGGAAGGGGTGAGGGAGAGGGGAGGTGGGTTATCCGGAGCTCTCACTGACCGAATGAAACACAACAACACTAGCACTATTACTTCACGTCGATTTTGTTTTCGGTTACATTCGTTTTTGGTGAATACACAGAGAGGGACGTCATTTCCAGATGTCATCATCGCTCATGACCGCCATCATCCCTGTGCTAACAATAAACTGCACGGTTAGCGCAATGGTTTAAGCTTAAATTTTATTCGATCCCACACACGATCCTCAAATGATTGTTCTAATCCTAGGTGTACTTTGAGCCCGGTAATTGTAAATTCGTAAAGTCAAAGAAACAACAATTGATTACTCCGTGTTAAAAAAATGTACGTGACAATGATTTTAATTCAGTTAGAAGTGACATCTTTCAGAAAATCGCCCAATACACTTTTTTAATATTAGCTAAACAACAAAAGAATATTAGTCCATTAACATTAGAACAATAACTTAAATAAATTAATCGCTCAATGTTAAAAGAATCACTATTTTAATTAGGTATGTTACTAAAAACATCTTTCAGAGAATCTTCCAACACGCTTAATATTAACTAAATGTCAAAAGAATATTAGTCCTTTAGAATAACACCAATAACTTAAATAAATTAATCGCTCAACGTTAAAAGAGTCACTATTTTAATTAGGTATGTTACTAATGACATCTTCCAGAAAATCTCGCAACACGCTTAATATTAGCTAAACGTCAAAAGAACATTAGTCCATTAGAATAACAACAACAACTTAAATAAATGAATCGCTCAAAGTTAAAAGAGTCACTATTTTAATTAGGTATGTTACTAATAACATCTTTCAGAGAATATCCCAACACCCTTAATATTAGTTAAACGTCAAAAGAACATTAGTCCATTGGAATAAGAACAACAACATAAATAAATGAATCGCTCAAAGTTAAAAGAATCACCATTTTAATTAGATATGTTACTAAAAACATCTTTCAGAGAATCTCCCAACACGCTTACTATTAGCTAAACGTCAAAAGAACATTAGTCCATTAGAATAAGAACAATAACTTAAATAAATAAATCGCTCAAAGTTAAAAGAATTACTATTTTAGCCCATTAAAATAATTACAATGACCTAAATAAATTAATCGCTCAATGTTAAAGAATCATTATTTTAATTCGGTATGTTACTAAAAACATCTTTCAGAAAATCTCACAACAAGCTTTTTAAATTGACGTTTAGTTGTTAAAATAAATAAATTTACTTTTATTTTCCTCGTTATTACAAGCGTGCAAAGCTGCGATGAACAACCAATATGTTAATAGAAATGTAATTTTGTTCAGCCGTTTCTAAGTTTAACTTGAACAGTAGACAATTCATATAGGGAATATTTTGAATATCCTAAACTATTATATTGTACTACAAATGTTGAATTAAACCCTCTGAAACTGTTGAGCGACGTTGTTTTACCTTTGTGTTAGTACCTCGAATAAATGTTTGGTATGAACAAACGAACGCGGGGCCTTGGGGGTATCGATTGCTGAAATTAAAGGAGAAAATAGGGCAAAGGGAACGCGTAGGGTCGGTAAGGTAGCTGCCTTAGTAAAAAGAAGTGAGCGATTAGCGGGTAAATATAATTTTTAATATTTTCAAATTATCTTTACCGAAACCATGGCATGGTGGAAGTGCTCTTAATAAGTCTTTTTGGTTAGCTAACGTTCAAGCTTAAAATATATCACCAAGCACCTATATGTGTGTTCCGACAACTGCACTTGAGGTTTTAGTGCGGATTTAAAGCGTTTACTAAGACCACATCGTGATTTAAATTCAGATGAGTTTGTGGTTAAATTCTATATAGAGTCCAATCTATCCTTACTAATATGTGATTAACTGAATGCCTATGTTTTTGTTGTTTGTTACGTATTCTCGCCTTAATTACTGAACCGGGGTCGTCATGAAACACATGTACAGAAAAGGACATCGGATATTGGGATAACTTCAATTCGTTTTGTTGCGTTTCGTTCGATTAGTGAGAGCGCCGGAGACCAAATCCCCCCCTCTCCATCCCTCCAAACATAGTGCTAGTTGCTAGTGTCTATGGACGGCGGTGACAACTTACCGTCAGGCAACGCACGTGTTCATTAGCCTCCTATGATATTTAAAAAAATCAGAAAAAAAAAGTATTGCGTCTGATGCATACGTTAAATCTACATTAATGGAAGCGAAGCCGCAGGCAAAAATTAGTAGAGTATAATAAAAATATTCAAAGTATGCATAATCCAAACAGACTTACGAGACAAACACTTACGTTCTATTTTCCCAAATTACTAATTTAGAATACTTACCTCAACATACTTACCACTTGGTACTAATAATGTACCTACCGTATCAAACGAAATGTGATAAGGTTTTGAAAGGATAAATGTCCAGTGCTAATGTGCTTGTACAACGTTGGTTTTACTGTTACTATAATATATACTTCAGCTTTTTTAAAGGAAAACAATTTGATAGCATTCTAGGACATTTTCTATGGTGATTAGCATGTAGAGTCAAGTCAAGCATGTATTGATGTGATCGAAAAGTTTTCTGTAATATTCACTGTTTCTAGTCTTAACGTGTTATGGTCATAGACTACACCGTCATTAACAATTGGTCAGATTTTGGTCAAGTATTAACGCTATAAAGTGTTGTATAAAAATAATTAATTCGCGTATTTCAATTAAATCCTCATCATAGTTTTTTGCGATGTTAATATAGTAAATAGATATACTATCAAGTGCCTCTACATTGTAACAAATTGAAAAATTTTGTTGTAATGAAATATACATTTACAATGTATGTTATAATTTCGCAGGCCGGCATGACAGCGGCGACTGGCGATGGATAATATGTCACTCGGTGATCGCCATTGTTTTTGGATTGTACTGTGCTTACCATCAGGCAAAGTGCAGTCATTTTGCCGTGTTATAATTAAAAAAAGATACACGGCTTTACACGCTAAACCATCGGTAGCTCAGTATTTTATTAGGATATGGCAGTTACATGATAAAATTTATAAAACGTTCAAGTTTTTTTAAAATTTAGGTTGCTTTTACTGTATACAATAACTTTATTAGAAAACTTAATATGGAAAAAAATATTGTCATAGTAGACCAGAGAACATGAGGACGATTTCATATTAGTGTAAATATTAAAGTAGTCATCCAATTAATTTTTATTATTATCCGCTACCGCTTTAAGAATGTATCATCAACCGGATTCCACTGTCAACTAAGTGCACACATTCCCGCGCGTCTACGCGCCGCCATGTTGTTTAGCAAACGAGAAATTCGCGCGGATACCTATTAGTTTTTGTTATAATTGAAGTTGAGTTTTAATACTTTCGGTTTATAAATCAGGGAGTATCTTTAACATTTAACGTAATTTATGATTTAGATTTTTTCCCTTCAAATTTTTACTGCAAATTCAAATAAAGCAAACGCAATAAATACAAGTTTAGCTTAAAATATCCAAATACAATACACTGGTTTATATTGAATGGTTTTCATTAAATGTGAAAAGCACTTTTAAACTAGAACCCATTCGAGTTGGCTGATTTATCTTTCATTTTCTACCTCATTCAGAACATGTTCCAGGAAATTTCAAATTAAAAAAAAAAAACCAAATAAAAAATGATTTTTTTAAAAGCGGATTATTATTCATATAATCAACGAATTAAAAAAAAATAACAATTGAAACGTATGTTATACAAGAACGGCTTTACAGGTAATTTCTGAAAAAAAGTACAGAACAATTTAAGTTATTAAAATCTATCGCTACTTTTCCAACAAAAATGTTTTTTTTTGTCCGAGTTCCCAATTTTAATTATTCATATCACACAACAAAGACTTTGATCAATTCCAGAAGAAATCGCCGACCGTCATGAAAAGGACCGACTTTTCCTTCTATTTCTTTTATCCATATAAAAAGGGAAATATTATTTTATTGTCCCAAAAGTTTACGTCACGTAAGCGTATATGTAAATCCAAACATACATTCTGAATATTTGCACACTATCTGTCGTTCGTGAACGAATAGAACACGCAATAAACCAGTAAACAATACATACCGAATCGCAGGCATTACGTGAACCAATAAAACGGCCAGCGGGAACAGTTTTTGAGTACTGAAATACTGTTTTGTGCACATTTTAACGAATTGTACGAGGCGGAAATATTGGAAATGTATATATTTGCATCGATTTATACTATTCAGATATTTTGTAATTATCCTTACCTATGTTTAACTCTAGCTATATCTTCTATACATATATTTTTGTGAAAAAAAAATGCTGCAGGTGTCCTGGAATATGTAATAAAATACATTTCAATCCTTTATAGAAATTTATGTCTGTTTGTATGAACACGCATCACCGTTAAAGTACTGCGTTTACTATAAACCCTCACTAAGAAAATCATAAAATATATCCTCGAGTAACATTTAGTTTTAGTGTCATTCAAATTTGTTCACTCCATCAAAGTTATTGTAATTTTAAAGACGATGGGACTTAACTACGAGAGTAAAATGGATAAGTAAATTGACTTACAACATCAGTCACGTTTTTTACATTAGATTCCATGCGGACGGAGCCGCGGACAAAGCTAGTTTTTATATGTACACTAGCGGGTCTGGAGGACGTTGATAATAAAAAAAAAATTAAACCTAAAATTCAACCGCAGCACCACCTGCCGGGTCCAATTGTGAATCTAAACCATTGTTGAGTTCACCTGAACACACACTAAAAAAAATTCATCAGAATCTGTCCAGAATCGGTTCAGCCGTTTAGGAGTTCAGACACATACATACGCACACAAGAATTATATATATAAACTACGTTGTCCTGCCTTGATAATAAAAAAAAATCTAAAATTCAACCGCAGCGCCACCTACCGGGTCCAATTGTGAATCTAAATCATTCTCATTCAATAAATACTTTTATATACAATAAAACATGTAATGTGTAGAAAGTTGTATTAAAAAAAACACTTCTTATATTGTATAGTTTGCGCGAGTGAAGCCGCGTAAACTACTAGTATATATATCAACGAAAAACGTTACGAATCTACGCTCAACGCCACTAATTAGAGTTAAAATGTAATTAAAACTTTCCTTCAATGGATACGACCTCGTTGGAGGGAAAAAGTCACCCTATTTCTCTGTTTCTATTTAAAAGAAGTTTTTAATTACTCGTTCTACAGTTATTCGTATTGTAACGAATAAAAATATTCCGATAAATATAATGGCTGGGAAACACGAAAACATGGCGGCGAGTTTCAGATACATTGAGATTATTTATCGATCTAAATTGTCAATGATTAAGAATTCATAGGTTATGTAGATTCGTTTTAATTTATCCCAAATATCTTTACTTGGGAAATACCCTAAACATTCGTGGGAAATACCGTTAACTAGCTTTTAGTTAACGCGCTCGGATGACTGGTATCCAATGGCTTTTATGTGCTCCTAAAAACGTTTATGCAAAATGTCATGATGTAATTAAGGACGAGAAAGCGTTACGAAGAAAGAAATAAGCTCAGTCACAAATTTATAATATTTATAAGGACACTGTTATTATTTTCCTAAATTTTGCAAAATATTATGTAAATTAGCAAGTTTGTAATAGCACTAAAGATCTTACTTTGATATGTAGCGAAGAGAACGTAGATACGACATATGATATGAAAGTAATACAAGGCTAATGTGAAATAAACGACATTATAAGGACAAGAGCGTGCTATGAAGGCGCTTTAATATTTAAGTTACAAGGAAGTAATTTTGGGGTGTAAAGGGTGTCGAATAACAGCTAAGACTTGAGACACCCAAGCCAACCTCACCTGCACGTGGTGCACCCTGCTGAATAACGAACGACGCAATGGCGGAAGGGAGGTGGTAGGGTTTTACAGCCTGACTGGGTCGCAACCACCATGTATATGGCGAAAAAGCCCGCCAAGTGAGATTGTCTTTAAATGGCTTTAAAAAGGTTTCGTACTAAATGCACCGCGGTCGCTGAATGTTCGCCGTCTTGCTCTTTTGTCTCATTTTGGCTACGTTAGGTTAGACTTGCGAAAAAGGATAACGCGAGCTTGCCTCGGACGAGCGCGGTGTTTTTATTACGAAACGTTTTTAAAGCAAGTATTTAATACGTATTTAACTTTTTTAGTAATAACACGGATAAAGTATATAAAAAACTTAAACCGACCGAAAAAAAAGTGGTAAACATTACCACACCCTCCCGTCTTCGTCCAAAAAAACAGTTTGGCCAATTACTAAGAGTATAGAGATAAAGAAGCATTAATTTTTGTTACAGAAACAAGCAATGTTAGTACGGCAACTTGAAGAGGAATTAAGATTGCGAATGCGCCAGCCAGCTCCCGAGATGCAACAACAATTGGAAGCGCTGTTCGCTGAGAATGAACATCTACAGAGAGAAATCGCTATATTGAGAGACACTATTAAGGTTTGCAAGAAATATGAATGCGTCCATTAAGATATTTTATCAGACGTTGCAACGAGACATAATATATAACTTTTTCTTCCTTATAGCCTTACGATAACACGACAGAATAATTAGCCCTCTTATCGACACGCTTATAGAGAAAACGTATGGAAGTATATTTCTACTAATATAAGAAATTTCTAGGAAATTATATTCGAGTAGAAGAACGTTAGCAAGGTTTGACTTTAGAAGTAGCAAGAGCGCTAGTATTTTTGCCGCAAAGAATTAGCATTCACGATGCTATATTCAAGTTCAGGAAACAAAAACTGGGACTGGGACACGAGTTATTTGCGTTTAGCGATAATTCATTTCTTCAAATAACTGGCCTCAGGACTGCAGTCCTATCGAGATCAGTTATACGTAAGTCTGCAGCGACCACTTAGCATCAGACAAACTCCATATCCATTTACTACTTTAGAAAATAAAGAAAAGATGAATTAGATCATTCAAGCGCCTCGCCAAAACCTATATCCAGAGCTTGTGCTGAAAGGGATGCTAAATTATTATAGCATCCTGCGCAAAATAAAATAATATAAGTTTTTTTTATATAGTAAATAGAAAATTGAGTGTTATGGAAGAACTTTTACTAAAGAAAGGAAAAATGTTGACAAAAAATTACGTTAAAATATTTATACACTCCGTCATATTGTAATGAAACGACCACGAATAATTTATCTGTTGTATCTGAAATGTTTTTACTCTTCAGGAACTTGAATTACGGATCGAAACACAGAAACAAACGTTGCAAGCGAGAGATGAGAGCATCAAAAAATTATTGGAGATGCTTCAGAATAAAGGGATGGGTATGTAGAAAAGGAAAACACATTGATAATTGTGTAAATAGCCGCTACAAACCGATTAACAAGTACAAACGGCTTTCAGGTAAGGAGGAAGAACGACAAATGTTCCAACAGATGCAGGCCATGGCACAAAAACAGGTAATTAATACGCTTTTAAATATAGTAGATGTTATTGCATGCTTTTTTATAGCAAAATTTCTATAATGTTTAGATTCTATAGGAATTTTGCTATAAGCAATAATTATTATAGCAGTAAATTCATCTCGTGCACGTATATCTGCTTCCTTAAGTATTTTACTAGTAATGTAAATCACATGGGCGTTTTATTTTGTGATACCTTTAACATCGTCACTGTGTCTCTTAGTGTTGCTCTTGATAGTATCATTTCTTTAATTACTTTACTCTTCAGCCGAATGTGTTTGTCGCGAAGCCTCTGTGTTCAGTGATTGACCACACTTGTTGGCCTTACACAATATTCTGTCAACTCTCGCTTCTCACTTCCGCGGACTTTCAATCCTTCTTTACACTAAACGAGCTTCATCCCTCGCACAATTTTACTCTTTTAAGAATCCTCTCCTTTCAACACGTCAGTATTACTAAAATAATTACCAAACACTAAAAATAAGATTCGTATTCGGCCCCAATTTTATAAATAAAAGAAATTAAAATTTTAAATTAGACACAAAACACGACAAAATCACGACATTGCATGTTTAGCAGCTCATTATGTCCCCGTCACACGAACCTTAGAGGAGACCGTCTCGTAAATTTTATTATTGGATATTTTTGTTGAGCATTTATTTGTTTAGAGGCAAAATTTTATTTTAAACCGCCTTGCCCTGGGGCTGCGTCGCCTCGACGACGGCACGCCGCGAACAATTGCGCGTTAGAGAAAGAGCGGGCGGTCGGAGTCACGCAGCCCCAGCGAGGCGCGGCGAGACGCGTACGTAGGGCGTGTGCCGAGCGGAGCCGAGACCGTCTCGCGTGACTGGCAGGAGCTCAAGGCGACGGCGGACACTCTGCGGGCGCTGCAGGTGCAGCTGGAGCGCGCATTGGCCGCGGCCGGCCTGCCAGGCGGCAGCGCGGGCGCCACACTCACCGCCGTGCTCGAGACGAAGGAAGCGCGCATCGCAACCTTGGAGAGGCAGGTCGCGTTACTCGAGAGCGAGCTGGCCGCGCTCGTGTCGCCGCCGCCGCCCTCGCTCGCACCCTCCCACGCCTCGCTATATGATAAGGCTGACCCTCCCTTCAAGAGACAAGTAAGTTTTCTGCTGAACGACGTGCGGGTGATGAAGGACGGGCGCACAAGCTTGCCGCCGCCGGCGCGGCCGCGTCCCGCGCTGCGCGTGCCCGCTAGCCCCTCGCGCTACTGTAGTGCGACCACTCTGTGACTGTGCGCTCCGTCGCGCCGCCCTCGACCGACGCCGATGAACCGCGACCCGCCGAAATCGTGTCAATTTTACGCTTTAACTCCGAACTTAGCAGAAGTCGTCGCCGACTGTGTTGACTCGTTATATTTTTATGTGAATCTTGTTCGTTGTTAAATGCTATTTTTTTAAATTAGAGGTATTATATTCTTGAATATTAAAGAAAAGATAATTATGGAAATATTTTTGTTAAATAGGGCCTTAGTCGAAGTTGACATATACGTAGTTGTAATATGTATAATTAGGGTTAACGTATAATTGCGTTCATACCAAATATTATTTAGAGTTAGACTATGTAAAAAGACTGTGGAGGTTGAAGCATCGAATATTCGAGTACGTTATCATTCCTTGATATTTTATCATTTGATCATGTTGTGCTTTCGGTGTATATCGCCTCATCGCCCGGTCCAACCTGGTCCCGCGCTGCCCTCTCATTGACATCAACCAGCCTAGCTCATCACAGTTCCGAACTCTCTCATTTAGTGGTCATTCTTCATCAGGCTCTCTCACAGTAACGGTAGATAAATGTATCACAACGTAGGCGCCCGTGCATTTAACCATGATTTCTGTCGAATTTTCAATTCACTTAGATAGTTATATCTGGAAAACTTTCTACGTGTTCATCGAAGGTAGATATATCGTGTCTATATTTAGTTATATAATTAGAAAGTTTTCCAGAATTAGATAATAAAATTAAATGATAATTTTATGAAACGATACGATTAATTAATATATATTTATAATTAAATGCTAAATTGCATGTTTAACAACGTGCATTGTCGAAATGTCTTCCGTAGCACTATTGATATTTAATTGTCTTACGTACAATATTAGTGCCGGATACATTTCATTATATAACATATATAACAATATATTAGCTTGCGATGCTTTTCATACATCGTTATTAACGAATATTGTATACTTTGATGGTCATATTTTTTATAATACAGTACCAAGTAGCTTGATATTTTGTCGAACAATATCATTTCCGCCATCACTATTGCCTAAGTAGATAGATTATTTGATATCTATTGTGGACTGGAGTCTTCAATGTATATGCTGTTAATAATATTTTTGGATTTATTCTACGTCGACTTTCCGATGGATGGAATGATGCGCAGTTGGATGAGTTCCGGCTAGAGATTCAGCGGAGGGACCAGGAGATTCTCGCGATGGCAGCAAAAATGAAAGCACTGGAGGAACAACATCAAGATTATCAACGTCATATTGCTGTACTGAAGGAATCGCTCTGTGCTAAAGAAGAACATTACAGTATGCTCCAAACAGATGTAAGCGATAATTTTAATATTTGTTTAACATTCCTTCGTGGGAGATGGAAAGGAGATATTGTTATATTAAAGAGGCTATGTAGGCTTTAGTTCTGTATTACTGCGACCATTGTATGATCTATTATGATCGACCCACATTGCTAAAGCTCGCTGCCCAATCCTATAGCATTTATATAGTGCAGGACTTTTTACCCAAGTGCACCTCATACGGGAACAATACGTGCTTTCCCAGAATCCAATTACGTGTTCAGTTCAATGTATCACATTCACACAAGAGGTGTTTTGGAGTCTCATCCATGAAGGGAGATAAAAATGTTGGAGATATAAAGAACCCTAATAATCTATCGTATCATGAGAGGATATAAGCATCCAATATGGAGATCATATATATCTATATTTACATATTAGAGATATTAGTCCATAAGAGTTATTTTAGTTGTAATAGGTCTATTTCACCTTGGAACATTTTCGACATGAATAGTAAGCACTTAAATTTCCTAAAATATGAAAATCCAAAAAAATTGGATGCACATTAATCAAAGATAATTGCGAGACATTGGCTCCTGTTCTTTTTACAAAGCTTTTAAGGATAAATATCTCATAGCTAGACTCGGTCTACTGCTGCACTAAGATAGCTGAAAATTATACAGTAATTTTAAAAATAGGTCCTTTACCTACATAAGTAGATGCTTGCCAATAAATGCCAGCGGGTATTGCTAAGAAGGAATTTGTATATTCTAGTATACTGGTAAATGTAGCAATTAATTCTGTGATTCTTCTTCTTCTTACCCTTATCCCACATAAGTAGGGTCGGTACAACATATTTGTCATGTTGTGGTTTATGATTTGGCTTAATTTTTATGATCGGCCGCCTGCCTGACTTCAACCCTCCTTGGGATTATTTTGTTGTACCACTGTATTTATGATTATTATTATATAGTTTCGAAGTCTGATGGGATCCTTTAGCCTTACAATTTTTCTGTAGGCTTTAGCTTTGGTAGGCTATTTATAGTGTCTCTTTGAGCGGCACCACCGTTCCGATTAAAGTTCTTCAAGATTATGGTTTGGTTGCTATATTGCCATTTTTATGTAACAGAAAACTAGCTAAGTTTAGACTATTCCCGAAGACTGCATTTTCAGGTTTTTTTTTTCAGGATTCGTGGTTTCAGTTTTTCTCAGTAATACAATATAATATTAAATACAATAAACCATTATAAAAAATATAAAATATGAAAACTATAATAGAAAAATACATGCAAATAAAATGACATGCCATTGTCAAATTCTGCGATTCTTATAATCGATATATGATGGGTGTATTCTGGCAGCTGCACTTGAAAGCGTCTAGGCTATGCTTATCATCATATTTTATGTCTTATCATTTAATGTCAAAGAAGATCCTGGTCGAACAATAATAAAGTATTTAAAAAACCATTCAGCTTCGCCTAAATGAATAGGTATAATTAGCCTTTAACTCCATAGTATATCCTTTCATTTTGAAGTGAAACTTCTTTAGGCGCATGAGGGTAAAATTTTTACAGATGTAACGTCACGCAGGTATGCAACGGAAGTGACGTCATTTGCAGTAAACGCAGATTTTTCGTCTATTTTGAAGTAAAACTTCTTTAGGCGCATGAGGGTAAAATGTTTACAGATGTAACGTCACGCAGGTAGGCAACGGAAGTGACGTCATTTGCAGTAAACGCAGATTTTTCATCTATTTTTTTTATTTAATTTTTTTTTCTGTTTTTTTAATTATTATTATTATTTTCTATTTTTCTAAAGTTTTAGATTTGTATAAATATAAACAAGACATATAAATTAGTTCGCCAAAGAAGTTTCACTTCTGACATGTGTACTTTGTACGCACGCACTTTTTTTTTCTTTTTATATAAGCTTTATACTTACATTTGTCCCATATAATATTGTAACATTGTCGACTCTTGGATCTCTTATAGACAATGAAATTTGTTATGAAGGTGGAAGAGCTTAAAGCCCGGCTAGATGAGAAGAGTAGGCTGGTGGAAAAGAAGACAGCAGCAGCTCTTGCGGCAGCGCACGAGCTCGCTGAATTTAGAGACCATTCGGAAATTAAAGACAGAAAGATCAACGTGCTGCAAAGGAAGGTAAGGATGTTGAAGAAATGGACGATATTGTAGGTTTTGGTCACTCGGAACATCCTGCGTAGTAAAATGCTAGTCGTGAGGTATTTGTAAATATAGATTATATTTATAAATTATTGTAGATAGTAGTGAATCATAGTTTTCTATGCGGCTCAGAAGCCAGGTTGTCTAGAGTGAAAGTAAAAGAGTTGGCTGTCACAAATCTACAACCTTTTTTAAATATAGTTAAAAGATGTTTAGGAATATAATTGTACTAGCTTGTTTCCTACCGCTTCATTATGTCTTAAAGAAAATGATATGGAAAGAGAGTTAGAGGATCCAAAAAATAATAATAGTCTAGAACTGTCTATGAAAAATTCTACATACAACGATCTTAAACCGATATGTTCAGTAGTTTGAACTTTTACACAGACAGATAGGAATTTATAGATAGCCTTGTTTGTTCATAGAAATAAAACTGCCTATATTTGGGAGGAATGTAGACATTAGGTAGTTGAATATAAGTCACTTAAACTTGATATGCAACGCGTAATAACCATTATGGACGGGTCACTATAACCAGATTCTTCATCAGATCTCACGTATAGACACAGAGATAGCCTTAATTTATTGATGGAGTAACATGCAGTTACATACCTCCTGTTTTATGACACTCTGGTATTTTAGTTATACCTGCTACATATGTAGAAGGAAATTAGGGTACAGACTGCTAGCTAGGGGAAAAAAGCAGCAATTAACTTGATAAAAATAATAATAGTTTTAAATTTATAAGTAAAGGTATCATTGAAAGAATTACAATATAATGTATACGATGGTGATTTGATGGTGACTTGGTGGTAATTTGATGGTGGTAGAGCCACGCTGAAACTATTACTGGTTTCAGCATGAATGGGGTCGGCTCGCCCGGGGTACTACCACCCTCTCACAGAAAATCGACGTGAAATAACAGTGCTTGCATTGTTGCGTTTCGTTCGGTCAGTGAGCGAGCCGGAGGCCCATCTCCCCTCCCCTTTCCTCTCTCCTCTCCCTCTACCTCCCCTAACCCATCCCCCCCAAAGGGTGGCAACGCACTTGCGACTCCTCTGTGTTGTTAGTGTCCATGGACCGTGGTGAACACTTAACATCAGGTGACCCACCTGTTCGTTTGCCATCTATGATATAAAAAAAAAATACGACACCATATTTAGTTTCATGAATAAATCTGTAATATATTTACGTATGTACATTCACTGAAAGCTATGTAATGTCTATTATTTATTATTTCTGTGTTATTCTTAATGTTATCTTAATTGTTTCCTTTTGTTATTGTACTGTACTTTTACTTTTTGTTATAATTTATCGTATTATATACTCTTTTGTTTTA
Source organism: Antheraea pernyi (assembly GCA_015888305.1). Classification (NCBI taxonomy): domain Eukaryota; kingdom Metazoa; phylum Arthropoda; class Insecta; order Lepidoptera; family Saturniidae; genus Antheraea; species Antheraea pernyi. Next base: position 875,456 of record MU158781.1, on the reverse strand, counting down.
GTGTTACTTATAGATTAAGTTTGTATAAGAAGTTTTGTTCCAACATTGGATCAAATCCTGGCGACATTCGAAAACATTCCATACGTTACAAACTAAATAACAATGCTGTGTCCTGTTAATAAAATGCTGTGATATTTTCCTCGATTTGTTTTGTTATTATAAAACTATAAACGTGCGAGATAAGAGTACTATATTATAGGAAAATAATAAAAATACTGCCCAGTGTGACTTAGTTATCTTTAGGAAACATATACCAAAGTTTGTCTCAAGCAAAAAATATTCAACTTTATTTTATATTTCCGATTTGAGTAAAAAATCGACTTAGTAAAACCATTTTGACTTGTTAATGTGTAAAAAATGACTGAAATTTTACATGTAAGTACCTAAATTTATTAATTTTTGTAAAAAATTAAAATAATAAGTGGATGTCGATTTATGGAATTGTAAAATCGTTCATTCGTTTAAATACGTCGATCGGGCTCATAAACGGTCACGACCTAATTCCAATAATCATAAAAGAACTTAATTGACCGTAAAGAATTCACACCAAAGCATTGTAACTTTGATATATTTTAGGTTATAAATTGTGGCCTACAGTTGCGCTTGCGATTTTTTTTTAAACCTTAAATTAATGTCGATGCGGTTAGGCAAAACCCAGCAAATTATATACATATGAATGCCGTGGTACCTCCCAGACATATTACTTGGTTCTTCCTCAGCTACCAATCTGCTCACAGCTACGTTATATGACCCGCTTGGATTATTACTTCCTTTTCTCTAAGCAAATATTCTGGCCTACACTTTTTCTGATAAATGATCTATTTATTAGACTCGTAGCGTCATTTGAAATAACCTCTAACGTCCCTTAATAAAATAACTATGAGATACAAAAATACTTTTATAACCTGACTGGTAATTCCAAAGATTAGCGCGTTCAACCGAACAACAAACAATTTTGTAAGCTTATAATATTAATATAGATAAACGTTAACACTAGCCTCTGCCCGCGACTTCGTCCGCGTGTAATAGTTACTTTGGGCTAACGGAAACACGCAGCGGAAACTGTCGAGAAGAGAAAAAAAAGACGACTTTGCAACATTCTTCATTGCTGCTCCGCTCCTATGGGTCTTAGCGTGACGATATATAGCCTATAGCCTTCCTCGATAAATGAGCTATCTAACACTGAAATAATTTTCCAAATCGGACCAGTAGTTCCTGAGATTACCCCCTACAACGTCACAAACTCACAAACTTTACCTTTATAATATTAGTAAAACATTCAAATAATGTAAATCGTATTGTTACTGTTTGTTATTATGGTATAAACAGAATGATTCTTTGTTCGCTACTGCTTCTATTTATTCTCCAACTTTTCAATATTACAGACAATAGTACATACACTGTTTTCATTTACTCCAACTGATTGCTTAATAATAAACCTTATTGTTAAGTGGTAGAGCCACAGAAAACCGACGTGAAGTAACAGTGCTTGCAGCATTGCTTGCATCCCACAAACACAAGCTGGCAACGCATCAGCGACTCCTATGGTGTTGTTAGTGTCTATGGACGGCGGTGATCACTTAACATAAGGTGACCCGCAAGATCGTTTGCCTCTTATGATATAAAAAAAAATGTGTCCGATATTTGATCATTTTTACGAAAATCATGATCGAACGATCATTTTTGCGGGGTGGTAGGGTTTTACAGCCTAACTGGGTCGCAACCACCATGTATATGGCGAAAAAGCCCGTCATAGTGATTCGCTTCCGCGGGTCGCGTTTCGGCATCAGCCTGTGCATATCTAGCTATTCGCAGGCCAGCATGGCAGCAGCGACCAGCGATGGATAGTGTGTCACTCGGTGGTCGTCGTTGTTTTTGGACTGTACTGTGCTTACTATCAGGCAAAGTGCAGTCACTTTGCCGTGCTACAATAATAAAAAAAAAAAAATTAGCAGCCCAGGCGTACAATAATAAAAAAAACTAAAACTCAACCGCAGCGTCACCTACCGGGTCCAATTGAATCTAAACCATTATCGGATCCACTGGAACATGCACACAAAATTTCATCAAAATCGGTCCAATCATTCACGAGGAGTTCAGTGACATACACACGTACAGAAGAAATTTATATATAAAGATAAAGAAAATGACAATTCGTAAATTATTATTTGAATAATCTTTTTTATTACACAGATCCCTGAATTGTAATTTTTGCAGTGGTTACTTCATTTACTTTTAAATAATTATAGCCATACTCTGCAGGCCCATTTAATAAAATTTATAATAATAAAACATATTTCATTTTTCATTATCAACATTACGCGAACTAATTTATTCATCATTTCAATTATCATATTTATAAATTCAAAGGTGATTCGATCCCTACAAAGGGTTCTAATATTGATATAATTCTCTCCAATACTCATTTCTAAAAATGTTATTTAAATTCTTGGCTGCTTCAAACAAAAGGAATTTGTTATTGAAATTCGATACAAAAAGTGGGTAAACTCACACTATATCTTATCAGTAATGGCAAGTTCTTTTATATTATAGCTAAATGATTCCCAATCGTTTTGTTGGACATAAACAAATGGCAAAGGGTTAATCGAATACCAAAAATAAGTTGCCCAGAACTACCTACGAATAATACCGCATCGAATGGGCATAGTGCTATGCTAATACGTTCTGTAATTTTAAAATGATTGAACCTCAAAGGAACTGTATTTTCTTTATATATCTATATGGATGAATCAGAGAATTTGACTACCTATTGTTCAACCGCTTCGCTAGATGATTCTCTTTAACGGCGTATAAGATACATACTACGTCGAATATCACTAGAATCCGTTCAATCTTTCGAGCGAGAATGTTGAACAAACGGTCAAGCATAATATTATAACATTTATAATATGGTTTAAGTATTGAAGAACATAATTATAAGTAACCTTTTTACTCTGCTGACAATTTATACACAGTTATAAATATTTTAATTTTAGAAGCTAGATTTTATTGTTTTTTTTTTGTTTATTCGAGTTTTTCGTTGTATCTTATTTATGTGTTATATGTGTGTACGCTATGTAGATATTCAAGGTACGTTATATGTTTTTTTGTTAAATTTTGTTTTTTGTTTTGTTTTTATTATATTTTATTTTATTTAAATTGACTTAGATTTATTTCAGAAACGACTCTATTTTCAGATTGAAAATTTAGAAGATCTACTCAAAGAAAAAGACAATCAAGTTGACATGGCTAGAGCTAGACTAAACGCGATGCAAGCCCATCACTGCTCATCTGAAGGTGCACTTTCCTCACTTGAAGAAGTAATAGGAGATAAAGAGAAACAAATACAACAGCTAAGAGAACAAAGAGACAGAGCTGAGCACGAGAAAAACGAAGAAAGAGAATTACACGAGAGAGAGATAGCTGAATATAAAATGAAACTCCACGCATTAGAGAGTGAAGTAGAGAAACTTGGAGCACGTCTCGAAAGAGCACAGGCTGAAAAAGATAGACTTGAAGCTAAACTAGAAAGTTCGCAATCAGAACTTGGAAAATCAAAGGCCGAGTTAGACAAAGCTGCTAGTGAGGTAGGCAGATCTGGAGCAGATTGGGAAGCAGCCAAACAGCGTTTAGCTAGACTCGAACTTGAAAATGAAAGGCTTAAACATGAACTGGAAAGGTCTCAAACGACATTCGGTAGAAGCACGCTGACAACGTCACAGGAACTCGATAGAATACAAGAAAAGGCAGATAAGAATGCTACAGAATTAAGACGAACATTGGCGGAATTGAGAGTGACTCAAGCAGATGCGGAAAGGGCCAGATCAGAAGCAAGCGCTTTGCAAGAAAAGCTGGAGAAGTCACAAGGTGAAGTTTATCGTTTGAAAGCTAAGCTGGAAAATGCACAAACTGAACAAGATAGTCTCAAGGAAGAATACGATCGGTAAGCAAAAAAATTATATTTTCAACTTGTAGCTAATGAGTAATTTTTTAATAGAAAAGTTAATTTTTAATATTCCCAGACTAACATTTCTCACTCATCTTGTAATTTATATATCTACTATCTACCCGCTCCGGCTTCGTTTGGGTGTACTAACGAAGTAAATGAGAACAGATCTTCGCTTTACAGTACAACCATGTAATGGATAGAGTGGCAATGTAACGAATGGTCGTTAATCTGTCAATATTTTTGAAGATCTATCGACTGTATTCTGTTTAAATCACTAAACATATAGAGTTTTTTTTATCCCAAACTATTCACTTTCCTTATTATTTTTCATACAATTCTTTTATACAAACCTTGGCCTGACAGTTACCAACATAACAAAATAATTCGTTTAAAAGGTGCAGCCGTTCTGAAGTGATGCGCTTAAATGCTATACTTATATGTATACACATATATAATACTAGCGAGCCTGGCAGACGTTGTCCCGCCCTGATTATAAAAAAAAACCTTGACAAATTATATACCAAAAGTTCCTCATGAATCACTTTATCCACTGGTGAAAACCGCTTGAAAATCCGTTGAGTAGTTTTTGAGTTTATCGCGAACAGACAGACGCGGTAGGGAACTTTGTTTTATACTATGTAATTATAATGATATGTAAATACATATTGGTATTACATACAAGATATGTAACATTAAAATTAAGAGTATATCCAAAAATTGTTTTTATTTATTCGAGTTAGTTATATTTATTCGTAACATATATATTTGTTTAATAAACTACACAATTTACTTCACTTTGAGGCTATGATACAAGAATGGTTATTTCCTTTGAACCAGTTTACAATCTTCGATAAGTCGACTGCATTCCGAAAGAGATAAGGCTGTTGCGGAATTGGACAAATCAAGGGAGGAACTCGAGAGAACTCAGGCAACACTTGGCAAAGCCCAACTTCAACAAGACAAATTACAAGCTTCCTTGGACACCGCTCATTCCGAAATCGACAAACTCCAAGAGAAACTTGACAAATCTGCTGTTGAAATTAGAAAGGCAAGTGTAAAAATAAATAAAGTCCATGTACGATATAATTTTATCCGAGTTTGCTCAACTTTTTTATCAGTCAGGCAAACAGATGATTTAGATTTTTTTGACAAGCAAATGACGGTGACAATTTTAGTTACTTTTAAAACGTGTGGTATGAAAAGGAACACTTCTGCCTTGTTTGTACGGGTCATTCAAAAATTGTGCGGAGGTCATGTGTGTCCTGCGGGGAAATGGTTGAACAGTCCTGATTTAAACAATTTAAAAATGATTAATAGACTTTTCTGTAACCTTGGTTTTACGACATGGCAATTGTTTTGTGTAATCATATCGTACGTGATCGCAACCGATAAAAGTTATACAAACACCAAGTGTAACATTTATCATAGTAGCATATTAGGAAATAGCAAAAGTGTATCAAGAAATTCAAAGGGGATTTAGAAAAGAGATGACATAGGCTTGATAAAATGGTAAACACGCTAAGTCTAATGGAGAACTGACTCGCAAGTGTGTCAGCCGAAATACACTCGTAGGTGCTTGGTGATATGTTCTCAACTAGCTACTCAGGTGTTTTTAGAAACAACCATAACTATGCTTCAGTTTTATCACGACGTTATCCTTAACCGAAAAGTTCGGTTTATTTGTAAGGAAGTCGCTCGACGCTCTGTTTGAATATCCACCATCATTGCTTCAATTTCCAATCACCGTCATTTTTGGATTTACATTGTGCGTTAACAGACATAGTGCTCTTACTTTTTCGTATTACAGTAGAAAAATGCTTGGTTCACTTGACAAGTCATAATGGTTAGGACATTGCTCGGCAAACCGTGTCTCGCATGCAGCTCTATTACTCATTCACTGTAGCTCTCCCAAAAATGTTTAATGCAAACGCGAAATATTATTTATTAACTTGGCTTGTAGGAGACAAGTTGTTTTTGAAAAGCAAACCTACAGTTAGCAATGATAGCACGGCTCGTAACTCGCACAGAAAGACGTATTTAGCAAATTTAAAATGCTCTTTATTCAATTTAGGCCCTGAGAAGGCATTTATGAACTTCAAAACTACCACCGGTTAAGAAAACAACTTAGGCATCGAGAAAAACATGCAAGAAGCTCGATCTGGTTTATCTTTTCATAATACATAACATATTTTTTTATTATTACAACATAATTGACATTTTTATTTTTAATTGTAGTCCGGCAAAATGACTGCACTGAGTCTGATGGTAAGCACAGTACAATCTAAAAATAATGGCGACTACCGAGTGACATACTATCCATCGCCGGTCGCCGCTGTCATGCCGGCCTGCGAAAAGCTGGATTTGCACAGGTTGATCCCGAAACGCGACCCGTAGGAGTGAAACTCTATGACGGGTTTTTTCACCATATACATGGTGGTTGTGACCCAGTCTGTAAAGGGCTGTAAAACCCTACCACCCCGCAAAAATAAAGTAAAAATATAAAGTTACATTTATTTTTGGTGGATGCACAGAGAGAGGCCTCACTGCTAGACGTCGCCATCGTTCACATATTGATCCACCCTGTAATAGCCTTTATGTATTAAGACCCGTTTGACATAACTATTACTCATTCACTGTAGCTCTCCCAAAAATGTTTAATGCAAACGCGAAATATTATTTATTAACTTGGCTTGTAGGAGACAAGTTGTTTTTGAAAAGCAAACCTACAGTTAGCAATGATAGCACGGCTCGTAACTCGCACAGAAAGACGTATTTAGCAAATTTAAAATGCTCTTTATTCAATTTAGGCCCTGAGAAGGCATTTATGAACTTCAAAACTACCACCGGTTAAGAAAACAACTTAGGCATCGAGAAAAACATGCAAGAAGCTCGATCTGGTTTATCTTTTCATAATACATAACATATTTTTTTATTATTACAACATAATTGACATTTTTATTTTTAATTGTAGTCCGGCAAAATGACTGCACTGAGTCTGATGGTAAGCACAGTACAATCTAAAAATAATGGCGACTACCGAGTGACATACTATCCATCGCCGGTCGCCGCTGTCATGCCGGCCTGCGAAAAGCTGGATTTGCACAGGTTGATCCCGAAACGCGACCCGTAGGAGTGAAACTCTATGACGGGTTTTTTCACCATATACATGGTGGTTGTGACCCAGTCTGTAAAGGGCTGTAAAACCCTACCACCCCGCAAAAATAAAGTAAAAATATAAAGTTACATTTATTTTTGGTGGATGCACAGAGAGAGGCCTCACTGCTAGACGTCGCCATCGTTCACATATTGATCCACCCTGTAATAGCCTTTATGTATTAAGACCCGTTTGACATAACACTTGAACTTACTATCTGGCAAATCGGTAATGTGTTTTGGGACTTTGCTATTAAATCTAACACTATAAGCTAAAAAACTGTTACTGATCTAAGTCAGCCTAAAACATGGAGTGACCAGCTTGTTATTCTTTCTAGTATTTACATTATATCGGTCTTTTAATAAATCCAGATTTCGATAAAAATATCACTAGTAAAACAAAACAATAAAAATGGGTCCTTTCTCTAAACTTCATGTTTATATTTGGCTCTTTTGGATGACGAGTTTGCTGACCACTGCGTTAGAATAAACGAGATTTATGTAGTTGTCGCTTCCTCCAGCTTCAAGTGGATCGCGAGAAGCAGGCCTACGACTTCGAATCTGTACAGTCTCAACTGGATAAAGCTCTTGGACAGGCTGCAAGACTTCAAAAGGAAAGAGACACAGCACAACTTGACGCGGACCGCTTCCACGATAAGCACGATAAAGCTCAGGTATGAGTTTCTATTTTTTTAAATAATTGGACAAGGCAGTCTTAAATAACTTTGCAACAATGAAAACTTCGTGGTCTGAGAAACTTTAATTATGCGCTATATTTTTAAGAACTTTAAAATTTTGGCGATATTCCCGAAAAAATTTCAGGTCAACAAATTGTCCTTCATTCAATATAAGATTCGGCTTTTTATCTTTATTTTTGGCAACCAATCTTTTAGATTATTACTGCCATTGTCGAGTAGTTAATAGTATTACAAGTTTTTCTTCTATTTATTTTTGGCAACCAGTCTTCTAGTAGACTATTACTGCCATTGTCAAGTGAGTATCGATATTACAAGTTTCTTGATATAATTACAGTGAACTAACAAGATGGTGGCCATCTTGTTAGAACTTTCCAAGGAGTTTTTGTGGCATCTCAGAATTCATGGTCCGTGGTATTATTTTCTATTTACTTCACTTATGCACAATAAACAAACTATATTACATAAAACACCACCAATTTTACACAATATAGAGTCAAGTAACACGAGATTATGAATAAATTATAAAATCCACTACATGACAGATCAAACTACCGCCAAAAACTCCAAGATTTGGCTTGGCTATGGGTTATTTTTTATATGAATCCGTCAAATTGAAGGTCTATAGTCTATGATTTATACATTTGTTTGTCAAACTACCCATTTGCCGCGCAATTTTGTGTTACATAATATTTACTTGAAACTAGGCAACTTCTAAAACATACCATGTCGGGTCAAACACGTTTTAAGCTTTCGTATAAACAACGCGCATATAATTTTATCACTTTTGCTCATTTGAGTTCGTGTCTTTACCTATCAATAGGTATATACAAGTAAAATTCAATTATTTTTAATGAGGTGTTGTTTATTTTGTCAGTGCTTATCTTATCTTCTTTATAGCATTAGCAATAGTATTAGCGATATATAGACATTTTAAGTTTATGTCTACAACTTGGGCGCGAAATAAGTAATGTTTACTTGTATTTCAGCCGGGAAATTTTGAGGCCTAGCTGAAAACCAGCTCTGTTTTCAAAGGCGGCAATACACTGACGCTAGGTCTCTTTGTCATACATGAACTTTTTTATGTTTGAGGTTTTTTTCTTATACACTTATACTATGGCAGTAAATATATTTCTTTCTTACTTTCTCTTTTTATATATAAATTTCTTCTGTACGTATGTATGTCACTGAACTCCTCCTAAACGGCTGGGCCGATTTTGATGACATTTTGTGTGCGTGTTCCAGTGGATCCGAGAATGGCTTAGATTCACAATTGGACCCGGTAGGTGGCGTTGCGGTTGACTTTTAGGTTTACAACGACCGCCGCGCCGGGCCCGCTAGTACCTATATATACCGCGACGGGTCAGCACCTGGAAAATTGTCCTTTGCTGTATAATGTCATCGGTTATCAAGAAGGGGTATTTTTTCTTAATTCTGAACATAAAATACACAAATGCAGTTGAAATTATTATAAGCGTTTACCTGAGCCCAATTCATATTATAAGAAATCTAAATTTGGTGTAGACACGACCGATCTAATCGCGTTGAAATATATCTCAAGAACTTGTCTTGCAGATGACTTCTCAAGTGATTTTTAATTACTCTGATTTAGAAGCAAACGATAGAGAAAATATCTCGAGATGTGATTTTTTATCCGTTAGCAGTGGAACTTGCCGCTAATTTTCGAGAAACCCGTGAATAGCCAAAAAAACAACAAATATGAATGAATGGAACATTGCCTAAATCTTCAACTACAAATCTACAATCTTATCAACATAAAACTTCTCAAATAGAATCTATCAATGAAGATAAAATCATCGAAATCTGTTCTAGATGTGAACAATATGTTTGCGGAAAAAAAAAAGTGAACCTACCCCGTATATGTAAGAAATGTGTTGAACAATGAATTAAAAATCCTTTTGTTTTGGGATTAGAAATCGCCATTATGCATTACTTTGTTAATTCCCTTCTTAACATACGAGTATCATAAAAGAACAAATTTCATACATTCATTGTGTAGGTGGTAAGCCACGCTGTATCTATTATTGGTTTCAGCATGAATGGGTCGGCTCGTCCGGGGTAGTACCACCCTCTCATAGAAAACCGACGTGAAGTAACAGTGCTTGTATTGTTGCGTTTCGTTCGGTTAGTGAGAGCGCCGGAGGACCACCTCTCCTCTCCTTCCAACGCACTTGTGACTCCCCTAGTGTTGCAGGTGTCTATGGGCGGTGGTGACCAATTAACATTGGGTGACCCACCAGTTCGTTTGCCTCCTATGATATATATTTTAAAAAAAAATTAGTCATGGAATAAAAAAGATCGATCATCTGATTCGCTATAGTAGATATATGTATAAAATATGCGTTGGTGTTTATGTGGTTTTATTGTTAAAATGTTCTCAATTTTAGACTATTTCCTGTTTTTTTTTATGTCATGGATGGCAAACGCTGTTCGTTTGCGGGTCACCTGATGTTAAGTGATCACCACCGTCCATAGACACTAACAACACCAGAGCAGTCGCAAGTGCCTTGCCATCCTTTGGGGGGAAGGGTTAGACGAGGGAGAGGAGAGGGGAGGGGAGGTGGGCCTCTGGCGCTCTCACTGACCGAACAAAACGCAATAATGCAAGCGCTGTTACTTCACGTCGATTTTCTATGAGAGAGTGGCCCCTACTACCCCGGGCGAGCCGACCCATTCATGCTGAAACCAGTAATAGTTTCAGCGTAGCTCTACCACCATAAATATATATATACCATGTAAATTTAAGTCACAAAGTTGGCACTAGTTAGTAGCTTAGGAGCTTTTCTGTAGTATCGAGCCGGGAAGTAATAAACATTAATAATTCAAGATACGCCATTCAGTCTAGACTGGAGGTTACGTAACCCGTAAGATCTAGACGAGACGGAGTGGCGGTGGCCTCGATTCTAGTTTTTATTGTAGTAAATAAAAATATTTATTGACTACAAACTCTGCCAATTTTTCTTACATCGAAATCTTAGATCTTGGTAACGACCTACGTCCGTTTCGTTTGTAGTATGTTAACGACTTCATATTTTTATACTATACTAGCTATGCCCGCGACTTCGTCCGAGTGGAACCTGATGTACAAAGCAGTGATTAATAAAGTCATCTAAATGTATTAAGTCTCATCTAAATGTATTAAGTCTCATTTTATTTACTTTTCTCTCGTACTTAAGTCGCGTTGTCATTAAAATTACAATGACTTTTAATAGACCGCACCGATTTTAATGAAACAGAATGTCACGTTGTAAATTCCAACCGTGTTTGAATCTAATAACATCATTTAATTGTTTAATAATAACCTTTCAACACCACACATTTCACAGACAATTTATTATTAATATCACATTTCTTTATCTGAATTAGTAGTAAATAATTATCTGTGGCTCATACGGTGATTGCCTTCACGGATTAGTAGTCTGTTGCGGGGTGTTGCCGCGCTCAGATTTTATTTTGCCCATAAGTGTAGTCAAATTAATTAAAATCATTATTTTCATTATATATTAAAAATCCGTGATAATTTTAAAACGTTAATCATTACAATCTGTAATTGTGACATTTGATTCAGTTCAAATTCGTTAATTATTGGATTATCTCAGACGCTCGCGTCGTCCAAATTTGATTTCTTACGCTGGTATCCCGTGAGCTGTCAGCTGACGGACGGGGTGCCGTGTTATTGCTTTTTGGAAAGCTTTCTTTTCTATTTTGGAGCGGCCCGAGTAAGGAGTTGTTTTTTCCTCTCCGCTGCGACCAAGTGTTGGTCCTGAAGGCAGCCCGAGTGTTCACTCAGTTTCCGGAGTTCTTGGTTTAAACTCGACTCTCCGGCAAGACAGTGATCGCGTTTCGCTTCACGTGTATTCTCTTCAAACCCCCGATGTATGGGGTTTTTCCATTTGGATATTTTTGCACTTGAATTACTGAGGCCCGCTGCAGAGACTCAGCAGACTGCAGCGAGTATTGCGGTGCTCCGCTGACCAGCCAGTTCGGGCGCTCGCTGACCCTGCATCCCTTGGTGATCCTTTGGTGATCTCTTGGTGACCCCTTGGTTCCCCGGAACGTGGTGTTCGCGGAAGACGCTCCTAGCAGCTAAGCTTGTTATAATCTCTTAGTTTAAATTTGATGGATTCCTTTCCTTTACACAAGCCTGGTTTTCCCACTCCCTGAGAAGTGTGCTCTCTTAACATTCCTGAATTAAGTATTTAATTATTAAGTTTTGTTTGTCCGGTTGTCAAATCCATCATCTTCGGATAAATATTAAACGGTTGCACTGCTGCCAGGTGTTTTTTCTTTTACCCCAGGCCCACAGTGCTACAAGGAATTAAATGATACTCGGAGGTATGCTTTATGACTTTCTTGAAAAGGTTTTATCATGAACGTAGTACTTTAGAAGTGATACGTGTTCAAACAAATAGACAGACAGACAGACATTTCTGAAAATGATTGAAAAGAATTTTACTACTTATTTCAAAACACCTGCAACATTTTTGTTACAACAATCTAAAAAGTAGAGACACATTTTACTTACATTCTGAAATCATATCGTCGAGCAACATTTATTCTCAGTTTCATTAAAATCGGTTCACTCTATCAAAAGTTATTGTAATTTTAATGACGACGCGACTTAAGTACGACTTAAGTAGATAAGTAAATGGACTTAATACATTCAGATGATTTTATTAGTAACTGTTTCTTTACATTAGGTTTCACGAGGACGGAGTCGCGGTCACAGCTAGTTGATAATAAAGAGCATCAATTTGCTTCTTTAAACGTAGCGATTAATTCATACGATTTTCATGGGTGGACAAGCGTCAAAACTAAACGAAACATAAGGTGCCGCTAACTTGTAAATATCATCATCTTACCTTTCCTCACATAAGTTGTGTCGACACAACGTGTTTTCCTTTCCCGTTCTTCTCTGTTAATTGTTATCTCAGTATCCACACTTTTCATACACATATTATATCGATGGGAGAAAGCGGAGATGTCGTACCTTTCATTTTGGGCTAAATCACTTTTGACCATATTCTTGTATAAAAAAAATACCGCTTCGAATGGTCTGGGCCTCGTTTTCCTACGATTCAATTTTTCATCGAAACTTTTACATACATTTTTTAATTAAAAAATGCAACAAAATGCCAACTTCACGCGGTATTCCCAGGCGGTCACCCATCCAAGTAATGACCGCGCCCGACGTTGGTTAACTTCGGTGATCCGACGAGAACCGGTGTTTTCAATACTACCGACACACTGTTTACTCCTGCCGTTTTTCGTTACCCAAAATGGTTACCGATCAAAATTTCAAAGCCGTCCCATAAGATGTTTTAATAAGGAAAAAGATAATTGCTTGATATAAAGCTTGCGTCTATAAAAAACACAGATACGAAGAAACAAATCCACCGAACCGATTTTATTTTAAATCGAATTCGCTACATAACTTTGTACCTACATAGATACAGCTGGAAATATAATCGAAGTGGTGAAGAAATTTAAAAATGAACTTTATTTTTGATATCTTTAGGGTCAATGTTCCATCGAAACAAATGAACGATATCAATCGCTTGGCAACATCGTAGACGATCGAATCCAATAGATTATAGATAAAGCGGTTACCATGAATTCGGGTCGATACTCTGACTATAGCCCGATGTAATGTAAACGTAATATTTTATACTGTGGTCGATTTAGATTTGAATATGCAACAGCTTTTACTCTTCGTTGACTTCATTCGTAAATTATAATATTATTGAGTCGCTTACTCTGCGAGTACAAAATATGAGAGATCATTTAGAAGTTACTTCAATTTCCTTGGTTTACCTTAAAAACTGGACATTGATAAAATCTAAGTATATTTGGCTATCCTTAAAAGATAGATATATTCAGACTCAGACTTCTTTGTAGGTCTATAAAAGATGAATATCCCGACATACATTATTTTGTTATGTCTCAAAAGGATTAGTCAGCGTTTTCGATGAAACTTAATCTTGGCTTGATTTTTTCCGACATTTCCAACAATTATCGTTATATTTCAAACGATTGACACAAAACCTTGCCAAATTATCATATGTTACGTGAAGCCTAAACTTTGTATCCCTTTTTAACGGAATTGGGCGAACGGATGAACGTGAAATTTGGCATAGTTCAAGATTATATGGAGGAGAAGTGCAGAAAGCTATTTATTTTATATGAAATGCATTAGAAGTACATTAAATTAATTAAAATATGCATTACTCATGCATTACACATGTAAATAAAAAAGTCAAAATCTGTCAATAAAGGACTTCAAAAAAGGTTGTGAAGGAGGTTGTTATGCTCGACTGTATGTATTATTTTACTCTTACGTTTCAATTAACCTTTTTCATTCTACATTCAACAATGATATTAACCGTAATAAAATTCAAACTTAAAAAAATCAATGAACTATGGTCAAATGTCGACCGCTGGGCGCCCACTAGTACACATAAATCTTCCTCGTGAATCACTTTATCGACTGGTGAAAACAGTATGGAAATCCGTTCAGTAGTTTTTGAGTTTATCGCGAACAGACAGACAGACAGACGCGGCAGAGGACTTTGTTTTATACTATATATAATAATAATAATAATAATAATAATGAATATTACTTTATAGTACCCTACGGAACGGGTGGGATTTAGCTAGTTTTTATTTATATCAATAATCAGTATTTGGAATAATATACGAAGACATAGATAAAATGTAAACGGTATATAAGTACTGGAAGGAACCATTCTTGCAGTATATGTCGATATGTTACATATTTATGAGTCATAAAAATATTTTGCAAGCTGATACGACGTACACACGAAAGTTTTGTGGAGACTTGCCAATATCACAAGTCAGTATAGAGATTGGTCACCTAAAAATTGTATACATGTGTTGATACAGTTTGATTAGAATCGTGGGAAATACTTCCAGGAAAATAAGTAGTCTTTATCAGTTACTTTTCTAACTACCTTGGTTTTTAAAAAAAATGTGGCACGGCAAAACGACTGCACTGTGCCTGATGGTAAGCACAGTGCAATCTAAAAACAATGGCGACTACCGAGTGATACATTATCCATCGCTGGTCGCCGCTGTCATGCCGGCCTACGAAAAGCTGGATATGCACAGGCTGATCGCGAAACGCGACCCGTAGAAACGAATGACCATGACGGGCTTTTTCGCCATATACATGGTGGTTGCGACGCAGTCCGGCTGTAAAACCCTACCATCCCGCTTTCGCCATTGCCTCGTTCGTTATTTAGCAGGGTACACCACATTCAGGTGAGGTTGGCTTAGGTGTCTCAAGTCTTAGATGTTATTCGACACTCCTTACACTCCCATTTGAAACAAAACCCCCCATATCACAATTATCCACGAGAGTATGGATTGGAACTAGTAAATAGTGTTGTAATTACTGTATCTAAGCAACGTGTAGTAGCAGTGTTTGCACTGTTGCGTTTCGTTCGGTCAGTGAGAGCGCCGGAGGCCCACCTACCTTCCTCCTTTCCGTTTCCCTTCCCCAATACACAAGTTGACAATGCACTCGCGACTCCCCTGGTGTTGCTAATGTATATGGACGGTGGTGATCATTTAACATCAGGTGACCGACCTGTTCGTTTGCCTCCTTTTGACATAAAAAAATGTTATTATTCTACATTGTCGTTTAGAAGGGTGTGATATATTTTTTCATGTGTTCTTAGTTATATTTTCTCTGTCTAAACTTAAGGTATATAAATAGGGTATATAAATAAGGTGTATATATAAGTTTTTCTTGGGGACTACAGTATAGAGTGCTTCAAGAGGAAAATGAATAGGTTATTTAAGGGTCGGCAACGCGCATGTAACAGTTCTGATGTTACAAGCGTCCGTAGGCTGCGGTGACCGCTTTACATCAGGCGGCCCGCATGTTTGTTTGCTACCGTCGTAGTATAAATATAAAGACGAGTATAAATATATTTGACAAGTATTACTTAATAGTCAGTTTTTGATACAGATATTTGCAGAACTACGGCAGTGTCTATAAATAGTTAGAATCTTCAGTCAAATTGTAATATCACCTCATCCATTGTGACATTTAAAGTAAATAAGATAAATCATTTTATTTCCGCGTTCCAAGCTCTGGTAGCTCATATTTAGAAGAAGAGAGACGCAGCACTTTTTGTTTTATCTAATAGTCAGTTTTTGCTGTTTGCTAAACTACGATCTTGTCAATAAATCATTAAAATATACAGTATAATTTTAATAACACCTTGTCCATTCCATTGTCGTATTTAAAAATGAAATAAAGCATTTAATTTCCTCGTTCCAGGCTCTGGTGGCTCGTATTCAAAAGGAAAGAGACGCAGCTCTTGCTGAAGCTGCAAGCTGTCGTGAGCGCGCTGAAGCCGCTGCTGCAGCCGCTAATCGTGCAGCACGTGACAGAGATAGCGCTGCGACTGAGCTGGATGTCCTCAGAGAGAGATGGGAGAAGGCACATCAACAACACCAGAAGTTAACTGTAAGTTATAATGTTATTTATAGTTATTGGAAACTCTCATCGAAATAGCCTAAGTTTTTGAAATAAGACACGGGTTGTTGTAGCAATAATGGTACCAACATGGTGTAATATAATTGAGAAACTGTAATTGAAACCATAATAATAGATCATTGTACAATTTTGGCCTACTTAGTGAGTACTTGAAATTGAAAATCTATGTATCAAGTACATATTGGTATTCTTCTGTAGATAATAGGGTTATCAAGTCCTCTTTCAGGCATAATCATCACACAAACATTAAGCGATATTGTTAAATATTAAACCATTTATTAATTAGATAATATTATTATCATTAACTTTTTTATTTCTGAAAACAAGAGCTAGATTTTTTTGCAACAAGCCATGATCAACTTTTTATGTCAAAAGGAGGCAAACGGACAGGTGGGTCACCTGATGTTAACTGATCACCACCGTTCATAGACACTAGCAACACCAGGGGAGTCGCTAGTGCATTGCCTGCCTGTGTATGGGGGAGGGATAGGGAAAGGAGAAAGGGGGAAAGGAGGTGGGCCTCTGGCGCTCTCACTGACCGAACGAAACGCAACAATGCATGCATAGTTACTTCACGTCGGTGTTCTGCGAGAGGGTGGTACTACCCCGGGCGAGCTGACCCATTCATGCGGAAACTAGTAATAGCTACAGCGTTGCTCTACCACCTTCACCCAATTAAAACCTCATCCCAAATCGTATCAGTAGCTTCTGAGAAAATTGCATACAATATGTATATACATACGGGTCGAATACAGAACCTCCTTTTTGAAGTCAATATAAATTATTAAAAAATGAATGATTTATAAGAGCGATATAGTTATGTTAGTAAAAAGAAATATTGATTATTTCCAGATGGAAAGGGATGACGCACTGACAGAACTTGAGATATTGAAAGAGAAGCTAGACAAAGCCTTGTATTCTACACAGAAGACAATAGAAGAGAAAGAAACTGCGCACAAAGAATATGAAAAAGTTCTGGAAAAGTATGATAGGTACACTATGTATTATTGTTGTCTTGTGTTAATCACTATATAGATATGTGTTTTAACAATATTATATAAATGCTTATCATTTTTACAGGTCCCAAAATGAAATTTACAGACTTCAAAATAAGATAGATATATTGGAAGCAGATAAAGATCGAATTGAACTTGAATTAGAGAAACAAGTACATCTAGCAACAAAATCAAGAGAAGATCAAAGAAAGCTTCAAGATGAATTGGCTAGACTACAAGAAATGTATGACAGAGCATCTTTACAGTTAGGTAGAACTAAAGAGCAGGAAGAGAAAGCTAAAGAAGATATGGATAGATTATGTGTCGATATCGAAATGGTTCGGGAACGTTATGAAAAGAGTCAAATAGAATTACGTAGATATCAGGCTGAAAAGGAAAAATTAGTGGCTGATAACGAACGCCTTCAATTTGAATATGATAGAGCAATGACACAGTGCGGTAAAGCTCAAGCTTCTAATGAAAAAACTCAAGAGGAAATGGCAAGGGTACAAATAGAGCTCGAAAAAATGTATGATAAACATGACAAAGTCTCTTCAGAGTTGAGAAAAGTGCAATCTGAATTAGACAAAGTCAAACAAGATGCAAATGGTGCCAGAGAAGAAGCGGAAAGATACGCAGCACGATATGGGAAATATCACGACACTAAAGAAGAACACGAAAGAACTAAATTAGAAGTGGAAAGACTTCGTACGAGATTAGAGAAGACTACAATAGACCTGGAACGAGCGCGCAAGGCTGAAGAAGAGGTAACGAGGCTGCGCTCGGAGCTTGAACGCGTGGAGAATCTTCGAGGTAAATACCAATTCGAACAGGATAAGTGGACCAACGAATTAAATAGAATGCAGGCGGAAATCGACAAGCATCGAGAGAAATATGAGGCATCGCAAGCTGATATTCAACGACTACAGACTGAAAAGGAACAAGCTGAAACGAAACTCCATGAAATGAATATCCAACTAGAGTTATCAAAGAGTGAAACCATAAAACTTAGTGCAACATTAGAAAAACAACGAACCGACTTAGAACGTGCTCATATTGAGTGCGAGAAATTCAGGGATCGATGTGAAAAATTAAAATTGCGTTCTGAACAGTTAGATAAAGATAACGAAAGACTCAAAGGTGAATTACAACAAATTGAAAGGATGAAACTTCAAGCGGTTGCTGGAGACAAAGCTAGGACAGAAGATAGGCTTGAAATAGAGCGTCTTCGTGACAAATTGGAGAAAGCAATCCAGGCACGAGATGCCACTGAGATGGAAGCAGGTCGTTTAGCAAAGGAACTTGAGAAGTCTCAAATGCATCTGTCAAAATATCAAGAGACTAATGAGACGACTCGTGTTGAATATGATAGAATGACGAACGAATTAGGAAGAATGCATGAACGCCTTGAACGAACTATTTTAGAAATGCGACAGATAGAACAAGAGCGAGATGCATTGAGAGCTGAGATTCAGAATACGAGACGAAATGTAGAACAACAACAGAGGACCTTGGACCATCGAACACAAGAAACTCTGTTGAAACTTCAACAGGAACTCGCTCAGTCGGTTAGAGATAGGGAAAAAATGGCGTCAATATTAGAACAACGAGACAAACAAGCGGATGCTATAGAAAAACAGATAGTAAAATTGGAAGCTGATACAAAACAATTAACAATCGAACGGGACCAGTTAGTGGCACAATTGGAAAAATCCCAGGATATGTTAGTAAACTTCCAAAGAGAATTAAATGCTTCAGAAGCTGAGCTACAAAAGCAGCGCGATGAAGTGCGTAGAATAAAGGAAGAACAGAGAAAGATGGTCCAGGATTCGGAACGTGGCTCTAAAACCGTCCTTGAAAGTCGTGATAGAGAGATTGCCAAGATGCAGCAGCAGCTTCAAAGCCTTACTAAAGAAAGAGATATCATTAAACAGAGAGCAGAGAAAGCCGAAAAAGAAGCCCAAAAATTGGGAGAACTTGATAAATGGCGAGCTGCTGTTGAAGCAGAAAAGACTAAAGCCATTTCAGCGGAAAAGGCTTTATCGGAATGCCAGCAGCGGTTACAATCTATAGAGAAGCAATTCCAGGCGCAACAACAGCAATTACAGCAACTCCAAGCACGTGGACCATCTGATGTTCGAGAGGTCCAAAAGCAACTTGAAGCATCACAAGCAGAGTCTCGAGCGCTTGCAGTTGAAAGGGAACGATGCCAGTCGCAGCTCGAGATGCTCGTTCAAGAATTGGAAAAGAGCCAGGTCAGTTGGAGGATCGCCCGGCGACCAGCGGCTGTTGGACTATCGCGTGGTTAAATCGAGATTTCAAATTTTAAACCTCTTGAATATGAATTGTATTTTCATAAATGACTCGATTGAACCTCGAAATTGTCTGCTTAAATCATTGCACCGGTATTAATGAGTAGATTTTGATTTGAACGTTCATATTTAGTTTTTGTTTGAGATCATGTTCGCCGGTTGTCATGTACATTGTCGTTGTATAGTAGCATGTCACCCACAGCCCGCTGGGCATCCTCCAACCCCTCATTATGACTGTTCGTATTTATTTTTATTAGCTTCATCATCGCTGTATTTTAAAGTGAAATTTCATCAAGAGAATGAATGTTATTTTCCAATTCAGCAAAATTGTTGCACCTTACATTATCTACCGCGTTAGACTGCACTGTCCTAAACCTGTGTCTGTATGTGATGGTCCAGATGTATGGTGCAAGAAAATTGCAATAAAAGCTTTATGTATTTATAAATATGTTAATTTTTATTCATATCTTTTCAGCCGTGCTCGCTACTGTACTGTATATTATTAGCAATATTTCATTATCGAAGTCACAGAAACTACTTTTTTGAAGATCGTTGTCGCAAAACGAAATTATATTTTGCACGGTTATATGTAAAACTTTGCTTCTTCATGGATACGATTTTATATAATAGCCATTTAGCTTTTTAAAACTTTCTGTGAAGTCTTTCATACTGTTTCTTCTTTTTCATGTATTTTTTCTTATAACAGCTCGATCTCCACGAAGCGAACAAGAAACTCCAGGCAGCTGGCACTCAGAATGCGAAAGTTGGGGAAGACGCAGCCCAAGCTAAGAAACAACTACAAGAAGAATTTAAGAAGTTAGAAGACGTGAAGAAACAATTCGAAGAACATAGAAGATCTTGGGAGAATAAACGGAAAGAAGTGGAGGAGAAGGAGAAATCGCTAACGGAATTGGATCGGCAATTAAAGAAGAGAAAAGAGCAAATGGACCAAATGGAAGCATCTTTGAGAAAGGTTTCTACAATTTCATTAATTTTCTTTTATATCTGCCTTCATTAAATAGATAAAACTATGTGACACCACTTTGTGTAACTAGCTATAAACAGTAACTAGCTGTTACACGCGGCTACGCGCGCGCTTTTTAAAAATTTATTAAAGAAATGTAAAATTGTGAGTAGGTGTGTACATTACAGAAACGCTTTTTCAAAAACATATGTAACTACGATACGAACGCCATCTACTGTAACATGTAACTTGTACATTAGATATATGAATACTAATAGTATATCGAATGGGATGGGATTTATCATCAGCAACATACCTGGAACTTCAACCTACTATATACCAAACTCAGTGCTCACTAACACTATATAAGAAAGTAATGAAAATTATAAGCTATACATTATCGAACAATATATCTTAAATCTTTTATTTTATAGATAAATATAATACGCCCGTATTGTCGATATACTTAAGTTATTCTTATACGTTGCTATAATAACTGAGTTATGTAGAAGCAAACGTGGTAAATAAAACAATATGGTCGCCAAATTGATCAAAAAGATGATATAATTCATATTACATACAAATATATGACTTTCAATTATGTATATTTATTCTTGGAGTCAGTAAGGCGCACGTCTCACGCGGTTGTAACATATTTTTGATCAATTTCACACGGACGAATACATAGGTAGCATTTAATCACTACATAGTGTACCAATTCAAATAAAAAAAGAATTATTAAAATCGGTTTACAATTGACTAAAATATCGATTAACATACATAAAAGAATACATACAACCGAACATAGTATCCTCCTCCTTTTTCGAAGTCGGTTAAAAAAAATGTCCTTTGTCAACTTATATATATATATATATAACTGTTCGCGATAGAGTCAAAAACTACCATTTTCATGCTGTTTTCACCAGTAGATAGAATGATAATTTATGGGGAAGGTTTAGGTATAATTTGTCAAGGTTTTCATTTTATTATCCGTCTCCGTCCGTATAACGTCTTCCGAGCCCGCTAGTTATCTGCCCGTAAAAGCCCCGTGAAAGTCGGTCCAATCAATTAGGAGATAGTAGGATATTGCGGACGAAGTCTTGAGAAACAAAATAAAATAGTCTAAGTTACTTCTTATAAGGGGAGTTATCTTCCAGTGAAAGTCCAGTGAAAATTAGTTCAAACATCACGGATATTCCACTGCGGCCGAAGGCGAATAAAAAACCTAAATTACTTTTTATGAGGTCTGTTATCTACCAGTGATTACCCCGTGCAAATCGGCCCAAAATAATGCGGACGAAGCCGCGGACAACTAAAATAGAATATGTCAACCGCTATAATTTCGGTTATCTGGCAGTAAAAAGTAAAATTCCCGTTAAACTAGGTCCAGTCGTTTTGGAGATTACCCAGAACAAACAAACAAACAGACAAAATATAATAATATAAAAATATAGACAAAGTATAAAAAAAGTTTTTTTTTTGGTCATTTGTAGCCATATCCATTCATCAAAAAGTTGTTATTTTAATTGTACATACACAATCTTTATTTTTATAATACGTAATAGAGAACAAATAAAAAATTGGAAGTAAAAATAGTATAAATTTTTTGAATAGGAAAACAAAATAAAGTTTGAAAATGTTAGCTTTGATACTTACCACATAACTTCAGAATTGGCAGTATGGATTAATTCCTTCGCCTGTCCTATTGGACGAATATTATTACTACTACTTACCACGTTACCATGGCAACGTATATAATAATAAGGAATCTCTCAAAAGCAAAAAAAGTGCCCGATTTTGAAACATTATTCATTGGTGCTCTGCTTCTATTGGTCTTAGCGTGATTATATATAGCCTAAAACCTTCCTCGATAAATGAGATTTTCTCAAATCGGACTTGTAGTTCCTGAGATCATAGCGTTCAACCAAACAAACAAACAAACTCTTCAGCTTTATATATTAGTATAGATTACATTCTAAATTTGAAGCAAGACTCCTCATTTCACTGTTAAAGACTGTTATTATATGATAATTATAATAAAAAATACTAAAAGCCCTACTGCTGCATTAGAAACCTCTTCTCTAAAAAAGTATAAATATAATCACTACGCCAATCGACCAGGTATTAGAAATTTATAGATATATAATCACTACGCTAGTCGACGAGGTATTAGAAATTTATAGATATAATCACTACACCAGTCGACGAGATATTAGTAATTTCGAATACCGAAAAGTCTAGGTATATATTTTTCCCTAATAAAATGATACCTTAAGAACGTTTTTCAGATTTTGGTTTTCTCATTACGTTTTTCTTCATCCTCGGCTGTTAGTACTACCAATACAAATAAGTAAATGTGCGTACAATTAAAAAAAATTGATCGAATCTAATAGAATATTTATTCTGCCGATTAAACCACCATGATAATTTTACTTATAGAACCTCAATATCTTGCTACCATTGCAACATGGTCTTAGCTACCAGTCCTTGCGAATAAGCCAGAGCTTTAGGTGAAAGAAAACACGATGAATCCATAACATGATGGTAGAGCTTTTTCTAACTCTGCCTGGCTAGCTATTGAACATCTGTCGCCAAACAACTATGAATGTGTTCCGGTATCTTCACTCGAGAGCCAGCTCCTTTAGGTTTACTATGTTTATTATCCTGAACCACATTGTCATTTAATGTCAGATGAAACTGTAGTCAAATGCTCGCATATAAATTATAAAACAATGGTCGTGCCAAACTTTATGACCGCTTTAAATATAAAAACAAATTTAAGTATAGATACACACAGTCAATTCCTTTAGCTTTAGCGTGTTTACCATCTTGGGACCACATTGTCATTTAATATCAGTATCAACCTATACCTAAGCCTGTACCGTGTTATTACAAAAAAGTTAAATAAGTATTAAATACTTGGTTTAAAATTCGTAATAAATGCACCGCGCTCGCCCGAGGCAAGTTCGCGGTATCCTTTTTCACAAGTCCAACCTAACGTAACCAAAGCGAGACATAAGACCTAGATGGCGAACATTCAGCGACCGCGGTGCATTTAATACGAGTCCTTTTTAAAGCCAGGGTTCAATACGTATTTACCTTTCTTGTAATAACACCGATAAAGTATAAAATATATAAACATAACTAGATCATTAAACTACTATCAAATAAGCATGTTAAATGTTAAGTGTTTTGCAGGCCGGCGGTAGTACTGCAGCGGTGAGCGACCTAAACCGTAAGCTGACAGAGTCACAGAAGGATACCGATCAGTTGAAACAACAACTGGAACAGAGTAAAGAAGAAGCGAAACGTCTTACAACAGAAACGGAGAGATTGTTACAGCTGGTGCAAATGTCCCAGGAAGAGCAAGCACAGAAGGAGAAACAAATAATGGATTTGCAACAGTAAGTCGTATTAAGACTTTGTAAATAACTTATAGGGAAAACGATTCATGTGCACTTTTCTTTATTATTTAATTTATAAAAGGAAAAGCAAATTGGAAAGAGTATTATCAAATCTATACGAATAAAAATCAATTGCCGAATGTATGTAATCACTACGAGTTACAAACCTTTGAGAAACGAGCGTACACTTCTAAAAGGCCGGCAACGTACTTGCGACGCTACTGATGTTGCTAGTGTCTATGGACGGCGGTGATCACTATCCATCAGGTGACCCACCTGTTCGTTTACCTCCTATGATATAAAGAAATAAAAAATGTAAGTGCAGCACTTCAGAACGTCTGCACCTACTTGTCGTGTGTCAGTGTCAAGACAAGGTTTGTATGATATAGAATGATAAAAAAATCATATGGAAAAGTGAAAAAATTGGGTTAATTATATAGTATATTTATATATATACATAATTTATTATATATATAATTATATATATATAATAAAATAAGGAACATTTCTCAGGTTCAGGGTTTATTAGTAAAGTACAAATACAAGTAGTTCCTTTATTTAAATCAGGCTGTAGAAATAGTCTTGGAAATTATAGACCAATTTCTGTACTTCCGTAGTTAAGCAAAATTTTTGAGAAGATTATGCTTAAGCAATTAGTAGGATATTTTAAAGCGCAAGAGATTCTGGATGATCGACAGTTTGGCTTCACAAAATCAAAATCGACTACTGACGCTGGTGCAACGCTTTTAAGTAATATATTACGGGCTTGGGAGGGATCGCAGGATGCAATTGGTGTGTTTTGTGATCTATCAAAGGCCTTTGACTGCGTTGACCATAGTACCCTCATTCTGAAATTAAAACATTACGGTGTTTGTGGAGTCTCTCTCGATCTTCTTGTCTCCTATTTAAAAGACCGCTGTCATAAAGTTTTTGGATTGTACTGTGCTTACCATCAGGCACAGTGCAGTCATTTTTCCGGGCTACAATAAAAAAAATGCCTTTTCCCCGGTGGTTTACAATAAATAAATATGTACATATTTATGGCTGCAGAATACAGATTCGATACGAGAACAAACAAGTGTTACAAGTTCCACTGGATCGGTAGAAGTAACAATCACGCATCTGCCGTCTGCTCAGCGGAGGGCGGTCACTTGGCCATTATAAACAGCGAAGTAGAAGCAGAGGTCTTGAGAACTATATTCGCCCAGGATGCTAGATGGCGAGCGTCGTACGGTGACTTGGTCCGTTTAGGCTTTTACAACTGGCATGAGAGCAACTTCTTCGGAACTTTACATGGTGAGCAATTTAGGTTTTTGAAACGAGGATGACTTAGATGATAGTGTGTTCGGAAACCGCGTCGATGGACGTAGGTTCGAATCCTAGCAAAACCGTAGATGAAGGAAAATATCGTGATAAAACCATAGCATGGTGGTATTTCTTCTAAGTTTTCTTGGCTAGAGATGTAGTTCTTTTCGCAGATGACACTTCGCTTATATTTCAAGTAAAAAGAATAGATTCCGAGTTTACGTATCTAAGTAGTATTTTAAATAAAATTTCCGATTGGTTTGCATTAAATAATTTATTGCTAAACGCAGATAAAACAAAGTGCATAAGATTTACCTTACCTAATGTTCCACCAACTGATAGTAAAATCGAGATCCAAGGGTATCTAGTTGGCTTAGTTGACAATACTGTGTTCCTGGGTATCACACTTGATTCTAAATTACAATGGGGTCCTCATATAAAAAAATTGGCTGGAAGATTAAGTTCTGCTGCGTTCGCCATTCGTCAGCTAACAAATATTGCCACTGCTAGGTTGGTCTACTTCGCTTACTTCCATAGCTTAATGCCTTATGGCATTTTGTTGTAGGAGGCTGCAGCTGATGTTGACACCATATTCCTACTACAAAAACGGGCAGTTCCAGTATTCTATGATATGGGACCTCGTGAATCATTAAAGACTAAGTTTCAGGAATTCGGTATTTTAACTCTGCCCTCTCAATTTATTCTTGAGAATTTGATGTACGTCCGGAAAAACTTAGATAATCTAGATTTAGTAAAAGACCGACATAATATAAATACCAGAAACCATAACAAACTGGTCACTCCATGTTTCAGGCTTACTAAGACCAGTAACAGTTTTTTAGGTAACTGTGTTAGATTTTATAACAAAGTCCCAAAACACATTACCGACTTCCCCGATAGTGGGTTCAAGTGTTATGTCATGCGGGTCTCTTAATACATAAAGGTTATTACAGGGTGGATCAGTATGTGAACGATAGCGACGTCTGGAAGTGACGCCTCTCTCTGTGCAACCACTAAAAACGAATGTAGCTTTATGTGTCTATTATGTTGTAATATTAAAAAAAAGTGTTAGTTATTATGAAAAGATAAACCAGATCGAGTTTCTTGCCGGTTCTTCTCGATGACTGGGTTGTTTTCCTAACCGGTAGCTTTGACGTTCATAAGTGCCTTCTCAGGGCCTAAATTGAATAAAGGGTATTTTGATTTTGGTTACGATGTTTTCCTTTACAATCGAACGATATTATACACAGTTGGATAGATAGTAAGTAAGTTCCAACATTTCACCAAAAAATGTCATACATCGTATTCAAATTTCAGGTCTGTAAGAAATCTCCAAGCCAAACTCAAAAGTCAGCAACAAGCACAAGCACAAAGAGAAGAGGTAATCTCATTTATCATCTTTTTCATGATCATTTCTTCTTTTGAAACAAACAAACTCTTTAAAATTAATTATTCTCATTATCGCCCTTTCGGCTTAACTACCTAGTATAATGAAGGCAATGCAATAAAATATAGTGCGTGGAGTCCCTCCGCGCGGAAGAAGTGAAACTTCGTAATGTGGAAATGAAAATAGGAAGGGGTAGAAATTGATTTTTAGTGAAATCATATTGTTTCTATAAGACAAACTTTATTAACATTGCTTACAATTCACAATTGATCGCATCTTTTAATTATCATTTTCGAGTGGAGAAATATGCAAATCTATAACATTTAGAATGGGATTATGATAACTAAAGTAAGATACGAAATGTTTGATTATTTTTCTCGCTCTGCCTCTTTCTATTCCCCCTCCTCAGGAGCGTTGAACGTTTAACGCAACAGTGCTTTAATACCCCCTCCATTGTAGCGTTAAACATTTAACGCAACCTTATTGGAAGTCGCATTACAAGTTTCACTTCAATTATGCAAACGGTGTGTTCATTTATTGCACTTAAACGAACAGTCTCTATTTTTAATGAATCCTGTTAATTAATACTTGTTAATTTACATACTAACAATAATAAACTAACTATTGCAACCAGTATATTTTATTAAAGCAGTCTACATGGACAAATTTACAGTATTGTTATGTACAGTGATATGTAGGTAGGTATAGGTGATACGCCTGTAGGTGGTAGAGCCATGCTGAATATATATTTCAACATGAATGGGTCGGCTTGCCCGGGATAGTACCACCCTCTCACAGAAACACCGACGTGAAGTAACAGTGCTTGCGTTGTTGCGTTTCGTTCGGTCAGTGAGAGCGCCGGACGACCAACTCCCCTACCCTTCCCCCTTTCCTTCCTCCTCCTCTCCCCAAACACAGGATGGCAACGCACTTCGACTCCCCTGGTGTTGCAAGTGTCTACGGTCGGTGGTGGTCGCACATTTATCTTAACTTTTAAATCATGTTTTTAAAATTAAATTAATTAATAAGGCTGACTGGCCGTCTTTCATTCGATTAAGTTTATAATAGATTTTTTTTTCATACGTTTTTAAGTCATAATAAGTTGTTCTTATTACAAATTAATTTTTAATATAGTCCAACTTATCTCAAGAAATGCACACAGTTTTTGAATTGTTACATTTCAAAATGACCTAAATCCAATAAAAAGACTTTCAGTTTTTATACAACGAGAATGAAGTTCAAGTTTTGCCGATCATAAAGTTTTTAGTATTTTTTATAACCTTCATATTTTACATGTAAAAAATTAGAAAATCTTGAAAAATAACATAAAATATGAGAAACGGCTAAAATGGGGAGGCACAGGCGAAGCTAATCTCAGATGGCGCTAGCATAATTGGTGCTTGTTAACGAGTTGACAACGTCAAATATTTTTATCGTACGTACCCTTCGGGTTCCGAATTAAGACGAAAAGTTCAAAATGGCGGACGTTAAAGTGAAAAAAAAATTAAAACTTTGCGCCATCGGCAGTGACACTTATGTCTCTATGATCGTAATAATACATTTATCTACGTGACAATTTGATTGGTTACATAGTTTTGTTTAAAAATTGTTAATGTTTTTATACATCATTGTAGTTAGTTTATAAAATGTGTCATTTTTAGTTTATGTTCTATTAGTATAAGTATTACATACATATGACAAATGGAACTTCAACTTATTATACTCTTTTTAATCCAATTATACGTTATATAGTAAAAGATTGTTTTTAACAATTACATTTTATATTTAATTAATTTTACTCTTATGAGCTAGTGGTATATAATTGTGGTCTAGGTTTAGTATTTTATAGGACTATGTTAGACATATAGGACGTTCAATCTGCACACTTTTACTTGTAAGTTCCCCGCCTGTCATTATTTGACACGAGCTTGACAATACACTAGAACCGAAGACTATGCGCCACCTAGCGGGATAAATAAGCAGTGTACCTCCCCATTGGATTTAGCTTATTTTTAAATGCAATGACAGCTTTATTAATCAGTAATTATTTCTCAAGTAAATAACACAGTAATTGCGATTACTAACCCTAGAATTCAATTTAATTGTGATTTTATTACAGTTCAATAAGGCAACAGCCACAGTTATAGTTCTAAATATATAACTAAACGAAAACAATGTAAAGTTTTTATTTACATTCCTTGAGTATTGCTGTTAAATTATTGAAGCCGTCTTATGCCCGGTTTCTGAGGTACTCGGTCAAACTATCAATAGTAATTGGCTCAACAAAGGTATCCATAAGATAGACAGTCAAATGGCCCGTTGAGTTTTACTGACATTTGTCGAATTATTGTGTGTTAACGCTGTTGAACAGTTAAACTACAATGAAAGTACCTCAGAAACCGGGTATTAGATATGTAAGTGATAACTTTAACCGAATTAACAATACTAACTTTTTCTTTTCATGCATCGCTCCAGGCCGGACCCGCTGGCTTTCTCAAAAGCTTTTTCTAAGTTAGTTCTTCGCACCAAGACTGTCGTTCATTTGTTTGCTCTTTGATTTATATTTCTTTAACTGTCGATCCAACTATTCAGTAAGCGATAACTCCGTTCTCCACATTTTTCTATTTAACAATATTTGTAAGCTTTACAAAATCAGTTATAAAATAATATGAATCATATATCTATTGAAAAGTGTTCAGATCATCACTAATATTGGATTAGAATCAATGTTAACAAAATTCATTAACTTGCAACCAGCACACAATAAGACAATGACTAGTTTAACTATACATTTAAGTAATGTTATTAAATTTAATAATCGTGTTCAGCGGGAATTATTTTTTAAGTATTAATAAAAAAAAATATTAATAATATAACACAATATATTGTAAAACTGTTAAGTATTCATGTATCTAGATAGAAAGAGTAAGTTGTCCACTAGTCAATGTTAATCAGCTTCGAACTTGTTATGCGTAATATCAATTCTATCAATAAAGGTACTATATTGACCTATCTTGAATTATTTTTAGGTTGTTTAAAAAATTTTGTTGTTGAAGTAAAACTTTCACTTTTTTTTCCAATTATAGTTTTATTTTGTTTATTTTTTTCATGTTAAAATACCCTTCTGTTAGGAACTTAACAGAGCGAGACAGAATGAGAGAGCAGCGATAATGGATCTAACTAAAACGCTGTCAGTTAAAGATGAGCTGAAATGCAAGCTGGAAGAGAGCAAAATGAAAGCAATAGACTTAGAGATTGAATTGAATGAGTCATCGCTTATTCTCTCTGAAGTATTAAAAATATCGGACAGCCAGGAGCTGACGAATATAAAGAGAAGCAAAAGCTTTTTTGAACTGCAAAAGAGCGGTAAGGTAGTGGATAGATTAGACAAATGCAGATTTAGCAGAAGCGTTAACGAATTAGACCTCATACATAGTAAAGAAGCAAAGAATGAACCGCCGAATATTAGTAAAATGACAAGAAAGATTTCAGAATTAACTAAGGAAATGGCGATAAAAAATTCGAAAATAATTGAACAACAACGTTGTATATCGATTTTAGAAGAAGCACTACGAGAGAATAATAACATAGCTGAGTTTGAACACCTATTAGCTGTTGTTAGGAGTAAAGATGAAAGAATAAATCAGTTGGAACGAGTAGTCAACAAGAAGACTGGAACATCGGGATCAGATTGTAAAGATAAGAGAATCTTGGAACTTGAAGATGCTTTGAAGGAATCTGTTATGATTGCAGCTGAAAGAGAAAAGATTTTTTATGAAGAGGAACAAAGAAGAATCGAAACATTACAAAAGGTATAGGTTACTGTAACTTTATTATTTCTTACAAATTTAAATTATGATATTTCTATGGTCCAGTCTGTAATTTCTTTCCGTTATCAAATAAATTATAAAATTCAATGAATATGGGGAATTTTGATTAATATTTTGTTACACGGAAAATAAATAAGTGATTCGTGAAATTATAAACAATAATATTAAACGTATTTCAGATGAAAAAAATGGAGCAACGCATACGATCTCTGCAGAATGCTTCAGCGTTAAACTGCCAAACTTGTTCGTCGGTGTTAAAGCGTTTGAAACAACTCGAAGATTCGCTGCAGGATTGTCAAAAGAAGAGAGATGGGATACTGCGCCAATTATCACATACGATGTACGTATGTTTTAAATGAAAGAATTAACCAAAATACTAACAGTTTAACTTACGCTTACTTGATCATTCCAGACAAGAAATCTTAGAGGGAGCTCTAAGTGAAAAAGATTCACAAATAGCAGAACTCGAAATTAAAGGAGTGTTAAATGAAGTCGAAACTGCAAGATGTGACTTGTGGAAAACCGAACGTGATAAGCTGCTGAATAGGCTTAAGATTGAGGTAAATGATAAAAAGTAAAGTAATACATAGGTGAAATTTAAAACTGACTTTAAAAATGCAAATTTATTTGAATATATTTTTGCCTGTCCAAAACCATGGAAGAAGCAATTCTGATATCTAAAAGTGTTGAATGGATCTTTATTACATTTTGATTAAAGCTATCTTAACATTAAGTCTATTTACCTAAACTAAATGCATTTACATCGTTACCTTTCTTTTTAACCGATTTCGAAAATGGAGGAGGTTGCTATGTGCGGTTCCTTCGTTTGTCCATTCTGATTTGTTCCAAATACCTCCTTACACCTAATTCTTATAAAGCAATATTAGTAGTTTTTATTCCAGCATTTTCCTTATCATTAAACGCATTGTTCAGTTCATTCATACTTATACTATGTTTTAGAATGAACGTTTAGTGGAAATCCAACGGGATATGCAGCAAACTCCTGTAAAACAAGATGAAAGTGGATCATTACCGGTCGACCTAACATTAGCTGATGATCTATTGGCAGTCTGCGACGACAATGTAATTGTCTGGGTAACTAAAAGGAAGTATTGAGAATGGATTTTTGAATGGATTTTAACGTGTCCCATTGAAATTAAATTAGTGTTAAATCAATTGTGCCAAAAATAACTTAGGTGCGATTCAGAATGGCTTCGTCACATTTTTATCTGTCTATATATCTTATGGCCTAAACTTTGCCGAGGTAATCCTCGTGACCAACTATTTTAATTAGAATTAATTACGAGTAGAGTTCTATTAGGCGCAGAAAGTCTCCAGAAAGAAAAATTAAAATCAATTTATCTTTAATTATCCATAAAAAGGCCCTTAACGTGAAATATTTTGGGAAAAGAAGATCACTAATGCGTTGAGAGTAAATGATAGGAGTTAAAAATAACTTCCAGCAAAGTCACCACGGGTCGTTCATTTGTATAGATTCACGTGTTATGGCTTGTTGAATATTATTGTTTGGTTTTAACGATTGAAAAAACTAATTGCTCAAAATCTTGCACAGTGTTTATCAGATACGCAACCGTTTGCAATTAAATTTTAAAACAATTTTAAACTAACTTTTTTTTTGTTAAGTATTGGTTTTTTTAACTTCGTTTCCTATATATTTTGTACGAAATAATTGTACAATTTACTGGAATAATTTCTGTTTGTTTTGGATTTAACTAAGAAGTAATACTAATGAAACTAAACCTTGATTTTCAATGTTATACTTTCAATAATGGATTATCTAAATTGAATGAATCTGTATTTCTATTCCTTACAACATATTTAACTCTTAACCAAAACACCATAGGAAGAATCTGTTTATTAAACAAATGATCAAAATACAAATAATAAAAATATTTCTCAATATAGTAATTTTAAAATCAGATTTTAAATACTTTTTTAAATATAATTTTGTTTTCTTTGGAATACAGATATATGTATCTCCAAAATTGAAGCTAATCGAAGATTAAAAAAAGTACACACAGCCAGCATTTATTTTGAAAGACCAAATAGTGACTTTAGCAATTACTAGCCTCTGCGCGCGACTTCGTTCGCGTGAAATAGTTACTTTGGGCTAACACCAACACGCAGCGGAAGCTCTCAAAAGGAAAAAAAAAACGATTTCGAAACATTCTTCATTGGTACTCCGCCCCTATTGGTCTTAGCGTGATCACATATAACCTATAGCCTTCCTCGATAAATGAGCTATCTAACGCTGAAAGAATTTCGCAAAGCGGACCAGTAGTTCCTAAGATTATCGCGTTCAACCAATCAAACAGACTCCAGCTTTATATTAGTATAGATTTAAAGTAAATTTAACTTTTGAAATTAGCGTGAGATTGTCTGCGTGTATTTTGATTTTATTTATTCGATAGTTATTCGTAATAACAGGAGGAGGACATCCCAGCGACAGTGCTCTGACGTCGAAAACAGCTAAGTCGAAAACATGAATGTCTTTGTGGTATTAAGCTTCACAGTCGCATCTGTCATCTGTCACTCGCTACCTTACCCATCATCGCTTCTCACTCGCCTTGTTACACCGAAATAATTATTAGAGAATAAAGCAAAAGAGGCTACCCAAAGCAGGACCGCTTTAAAAGACGCGTTCGTCAAAATGGTGCCATACAACCAAAGAGGTGTTATATTTTTTTCCTTCTTTTGTTTTCGATCTGTTTTGTAAATAAATATTTTGTTTTTATTTGAGAATTTTTTGTTTTATTTAAGTTATGCGTTTTTTTTTTGTAATTTAAAAAGGAGGCTATATGATAATGCCATGTTTAAGTGGGAACTTCTATGGGCAGTTGTGTTTATGGCTAGAAATACAGAATTGAGAGGTTAAGGGTTGGGAAATAATTAGTATACAGTGCGAAGAAAACTCTTGAACGTTCTGCATGTTTTAATAATAGTATGCAGTCATGTACCATAGAAGTTTTTACTACCGTGTGATACACCTAATTTTTTTATGAATGATTTAAAATGGAACCAATTTAATTATGTCTTTTTGAACAGTTTCAGGGTTTTTAAGCTGTATTGTGAATAGCAATAATTTGCCTTTTGTAAAAGCATACAATATATCTTATTGATAACATAGGTACATATATAATCCAGAGACGAAACGGTTCACTATAAAATAGAGTTTGTGCAGCTTGGCCAATAGAATGACACGTTTGCGGATGTGAAGTTGGCTACGATTCGCAAAGGAATATTTCAATTTTATACGAATAATTGTATTGTAGAGATATCTTAAAATTATAACAGTCATCGATAAAATACACGTCCTGAGAGGAGGTTTACACTAAAATATTACGTTTCAGGATTTCTTTTATTAGAATTATTTTTCAACGTTTTCGAACTAACTTCACAGATGCAAATTATTTGGTGCACAATTCGTGTAGAATTCGAATGAAAAATATTGTTTATTGAGACTCAGTAAGAGACCAAGTACAAAAACAGAATGACGTACATTTATCACACACGAGATTCGTAAAAAATTGTAAGGTCTACTCCGTGCTGCTAGAATTTATTTTATTCCATTTTAATAAAAAAGTAAACAAACCTTTTATTGAAATTCAATTGCATTTTCTCCATCATTGCTCACAAACTAGACTTGAAATAGTAGATACTTTTTAACACTGGAATAAAACGTTTGTTTTTGACATTTATGACATTATCGTCAGCCATGTTGACGTTTTTGGCGGTATATTAATTTGCCATAGGCACTTTTATTTTTTATTTATAAACTAGCATTAAATACTCTGTATTATGTAATATTAATGACATCTTGCATAACATAACTCGGTTTTTATGCTCAAGTAAAATTAAGTGACAACATGCTACATGATTTCTTAGATGTCACAAGAACTCCTTCTGGAAAGTTCTAGCAAAGGGTTCATTGTTCATAGAACAATGAAGTTTTCGCAAAGATCCTATAGAGATATAAGATCTTATAAACAGAGTAAGCAACCACTTGATAACACCGGTAATAATTTTCAACGCTTAGGAGAAATTATGAAAGTAGGAAGGAAAAAAGTCAGCCATGTTTGTTCACCATTTTATTAAATGGAATAAACAAATATTTTGTAATATTTCCTGAGTCTCTTTGATGTATGTATTTGTACACTATAATATTTATATTAACAATATACTTGGGTAGAATTGTTTAATGTAGGATTATGGTGGTTAGAAAAAGTGTTTGAATTATTTATTATATAGGAATCTATTTTTCCCGCTTATTTTGTTATTTAAGCAAAAGTAGATATATATATAAACTTATTTAGTCAATTCTTCAAATATAATTAATCGAATGCAACTCATATTTCTGTTAATATTATAAATTTTAAATCAAACGTAACGTAACGTTCCGAACATTCTAGAACTGAGCTACACGATTCAACATTTTTGATGAGTTTTTCATATTTACTAAATCCATTCTTTGCTTCAGTTATCCTATAATTTACTATCTGTATATTCGAAATATAAAAAAAAAGCAATGGAATCCGAAAATTGTATATGCTAAATAATAATAACATATCATGCACAGAATAAAGAATGATGCGTTGTTTGAAAATTTTTTACAAGCATATCATTGTATTTAAAAATAATTTCCTAATTTGATTACATTGCTATTTATTGAATGATGTTTGTTGTGATATGAAATGTTTGAATTCGTACGCTTTGAAGTTACATGCCGTTAATTTAGTTCTAAAGCTTGTACCTACAAAGTCAAAAGAAGCACTGCCTTAAATTCTAAGTAAATTAGTTGGATATTTTTATGAAACTATCGACCATGTTTATTTGGCGCGAGCAGACGTCCACTCCCTTTGACTGACGGCGTTGTAATAAAGAGAAATTTGTAAGAAAATAAAACTACCTACAAACACGGCAGCTAATATATATTATAAATAATTATTATGTACTCAATACCTGTATAATAATATATTTAGAAAATTTATTACAAAAAAATAATAAATTACAGTATTGATGAACTGGTGATAATATTAGATCCAATCTTTTTTAATTATTCAATTGTTTGTGTTATTGTTTTTTGTTATTATCAATTGTTGTTACTCGAATATTGATAGAGCCATGTTATATAAACTATGTTATTGTTTTAAGTAATTGTCTATAATGTTTCGTTTTCAATAAATTGGATATCTATTGTATTTGATGTTAACATCGAAATTGTCTACATTAATTGGTCGATTATTACAGAGACGCTTTACTACAATTTTGAATTATAGCATTTTCAGTCAGAAACTTGATTTTCGCCACTAAAATGGCTTTAACATGTCTCAACTATGAACTCTATTGTATCAGTATTAAATATTACATTATTTGAGATATAATTAGTATAATAGATTACGTTTCATACTTTTAAACAATAGTATGTTAAAAGCTGTGATTATAATTTAAAAAATAAATAAAAAAAGCAAATTTTAATACAACTTCAGAGCAAAGATATTGCAGCAAAGATACCTACGAATAAGTGTTTAAATTACATAAGTACGCCTTATGTTGTTCCTTATTGTTTATTTCCATTTGTTTGTGAAGAATTCCATCGTTATGTTTTATTGTGAATAATAATTTTGTTTTAAATATTAATGTAGTTAACGTAACGGATCATTTTCAAGGTTACACTAAAATAAACTTTATTGAATCACTGTATAGAATTGAAATTTCTGTGGCTTTTGAACACGATTGCTGTAGTTTGTATGGTAGACGAGGTTGTATAGTGAAGCTGGATATTCTCAGGGATGATTCTTATGCTGGTTGAAATTAATTTCGAGGATTTTATTCTATTTTTAGATTCATTGCGATTTCTAACGTTTTCTCCGTTGATATTTGATCAATTATACGATTGACGCTCATTGATACATGAAATTTATGGTAATTGAAGTGATGGCATATTAATCATCATTTCAAGAACAGAAAGATTTGCTAATAATTTTTAATTAATTCCGTCATTTTTAACTTATATTCTGTTTTCTTTTATATATAATACAAACCAAAAAGTCAGTTCAGGTTTTATAAAAAAATACAATATAAACAGCTGGTAAAATACGCCAGTTTATGATATTTTTTTTAATATGTATGAAATGCAACTTATTTTATAAACCTTATGAGGGGCTTATTAGCTTTACTTTCTTACGATCAATTTAGAAGAGATCAAATGAATCAAATCGGAGACCGGGCTGTTTTGTTAAACTCTTCTGTGTTCTTAGATATAAAAATGGCAAAGCGTCATACAAAAATGTAGACCTATAATGACACTTGTCAATAAAAAGAGTTTGCGTTGTAAATTATAAAAAAAAACACAGCATTTATTAAAAAATTGAATGAAATCGAAACGATAAACAAATTATCTAATATACAATTGAAATCTTTGTATAAAATTTACTCTTTCATTTCTAAGATATATTTTTTTAAGGCCATGAAATTTACGATTCATATTGTACTGGTACTCCCATACCTGCGTGTATCGGCATGAAATTTTGTCTATGGTCATACTAAACGCAGATGTGGGAAGACATTATCGTCATGTCACGAAATATACAGCTGCGTGGCGATAGATGCAGCACGATAACTGGGCTGGCGGTTTTTACACACATCAAAGGAGTTTAGCGGACTCTAATGTCGAGTCATTTAATCTGCGCCTTTATCGGAATGATTTTTGACGTTAATTTTAGCGCGAAAAGTAGTCGAAGCTTCGTTTCGCAGATATGGGAATAGCATAAAACACATATATGTACACAAGGATAATTATCGAACCAGACTAGGCCCCCCTCGGCAACGGCTCAAGCCTAGGTCCGTTCCCTCGGCGTGGAGCCCTTGAGTACGCTGCTCGCGCGATACAGTGACACAAAATCTTACATCACTGCGACAACATTACACATATCACCTCCACACACGTGCACGCATACACGCTTACACATGCAAATGGAAGGGGTTTATCTTTTTTCCCTTATCAAACTGAAATAGTTTAGAATATTATCCGATACGAAATATATATAAGAGTTATTGAGGTGTGTATGCTTGGTACACATATATGTTTCAACAACTCATATATGTATGAATAGTTAGCTTAGCTTAGGTTAGCTCACATAGGTCGTGAATTGCACGTATCAGGCAACAGCCAAAGCCGAGGTGTGCCGCGCACCCTTGAGCTAGTTGTCAAAATAAAATTGGCTGAGTGCCTTAAGCGCTCGCCTTAGTAGTCCGGTGAAGCTTGCATGGTCAATAGCTTAATCAGTTAGAAAAAAAAAAGAAGATAATTATCGCATGCGGCAAAAATTTACAATTATCTATACAACTTTATATGTAATTTCTGTAATTCGGTGAGTTTAATTCGTCTCTGTGAGTATCTAGAAAATTCTTCCTATGAAAGTAAGAGTCATCCCTGATAGCCTAACGAATGCTATTAAATGTATAGATATGATAAGTGGTAACTTGTCT
Source organism: Antheraea pernyi (assembly GCA_015888305.1). Taxonomy (NCBI): domain Eukaryota; kingdom Metazoa; phylum Arthropoda; class Insecta; order Lepidoptera; family Saturniidae; genus Antheraea; species Antheraea pernyi. The sequence continues at coordinate 837,405 of MU158781.1, read as the reverse complement.
TATGTTATCATTCATATACTGCTATGGGCATCTAAACATTTTTATATTGAATAATTGTGTAGTAAAAAATGTATGGTCGAAACACAATAACTATATTATAATGTGTTAGCTACTTGTTACAATATATATAATATATTAATGGATAATATTAAAAAGTATACACTCGGTCGTATTATTTCACGTGTTAAGATTTGGATAAAACTCTGAAGATGAATACTGAGTACATGTTCTCTGCAAAATATAGTAACTTAATATACTAAATTGCATTGTATTTGTTTTATTCGTATTGACCTTTGTAGAAGGCGTGATGGTCTACAGTGACCGGTGGAATATCAATCCGATGTCCGCAGGTTCGAACCCCGGAAAATCTACGTATTTTTTTAAGAATTCGCGTAACTTTACTAATCTAAAATGTTAACACTATCGGCTGATGATAGCGGAAAATATCGTGAGGAAACCTAAACCTTAGAAATGTTTTTGTAGTATATGTGGGAAATTATAGAACTGATGATTTCTCGGTGTTTGAAATAGCAAATATTTCGTGGACTGGTGCGATTGATTATCATATGCCTATCCATAATTTCCTGGTACAGTGGGTCTCTTACAGGTTGATGATGATGACCCTTTTATTTTTACATTATTTTTTACAAACATAATGGCAGATAATATTTATTTCGTTTCGCATTTCGTTAGTAACAAACGTGATACAAAAATAACCTTTTTTATAAATTGTTTACATTTTGTTTCATCGTTCGATGAATACGGTATAGTCATACACTGCTAATTGCAAAACAAAAAAAATCATTTTAATGGATCCATGTACAAACCACACGGCTCATATATATCTGTAGATCACGAAAGCTATATATATGTTTGCTATTATGGCAGGTTACTTTTTTTATATCATAGGAGTCAAATGAATAGGTAGGTCACCTGATGTTAAGTGATCGCCATCGTCCGTAGACACTAGCAACACCAGGGGAGTCGCAAGTGCGTTGCCAGCGTTGTTTGGGGGGAGGGGAGAATAGAAGTGGCTTCCAGCGCTCTGACTGACCGAACGAAACGCAACAATGCAAGCACTGTTACTTCACGTCGGTGTTCTGTGTGCCGGGTGGTTGTACCCCGGAGAGCCGAGCTATTCACGCTGAAACAGTATTAGCTTCAGCGTGGATTTACCACCTGCAACATTTTGCACTTTACTTGGACGGACGATACGTTTATATGAGCTAAACGTTATCAAACAAATGGCAATTTTCGACACAAATATTTATTTATCAGGCATAATGAATAACAGTGTAATGTGACGACATAGCAGTTGATTCGATTAGGTACTACTGGCTCCAGCAACGACTGCGCCCTCATCTGCAGAGGCCACGCTATGAGCGACAGTCCTCTGTCCAGAACGTTGAGAATATGCCATCACTGTCGGATCCTTACCGACCGCAGCACCTCTAGCGCCGCTCGCAGGCGCTGGACTCGCCCACATTAATGCGACGCAGCACATAACCATCAAAAATATGATAACCTACAACATATTAAAATCAATTATTAGTCTCACATGGAACACATTGGCAGCAGATTTACACCATACTATTAGTATCTACCGCAAATTGACGTCATGTTGCTGTCACAAATGACAGTCAATTTGATGCCAATTAAATGCTGAAGTGCTAAAGTTTTTTTTAATGTCATAGGTGGCAAACGAACAGGTGGGTCACTTGATGTTATGTGATCACCACCGTCCATAGATACTAACAACACCAGGGGAGTCGTAAATGCGTTGCCAGTCTGTGTTTGAGGGGAGGTGGACCTCCAGCGCTCTCACTGACCGAACGAAATATAACAATGCAAGCACTGTTACTTCACGTCGGTGTTCTTTGAATGGGTGGTATTACCCCGGACGAGCCGACCCATTCATGCTGAAACCAGTAATACCTTCGGCGTGGCTCTATGTGGTACCATATTTTCAATTCAATTTAATTCTATGATACTCACCAGAGGGCTCTTCATATTGCTTCAAATCGCAACAACAACTGAAACCTATTACACTTAGCACTGGCTATGTAGGTAGTTCTTTTGCAAAATGTTCTCCCTTTTATACTTCAACAAGTCAATTTAAATACAATACGCAATTAATATTTAAATGTTCTTATCAAATTAGTAAATAACACATTTAGACGATACTTTCTCGAATAGAAGATAATACTTCAATTAATTATTTATAAATAGTTCAATTTAGATTACTTTATATAAAGAAATATATTTAATATATCCAGTGTTTTCTTATTCATAATTAATCGGACGGAACACGCTAGATAATAGGAATTAATTAAATTTATTATCAGAGAAGGTACAAATTTACTTCACCCTCCTAATAGTTTATAGAAAATGAACACATACCTATTGGAAAAAAACTATCATTTATGCCCCATTTTGGTAAACTATCAGTTATCCATGCACATTGCATTCCTACAGACTTGGCGCGCTTATTGGACTTGTTTCTTTTGCTTTTTGGCCTGCCTGCTGGCGGACTCTACAGAAAGCCTTGAGTGCGAAGAAGGGTGAAAAACCCGGACAGAAGCGGGCCTGTGGATCCGCGACTCTATTTGGGGCAGACACACACGGAGGTGAAAGAGCGAAAGGTTCCTAAAGTCGATACATCACTCACGCAGAGGAAAGAAGAAGGAAGGTAACCGAATACGTGGGACCGGAAGACTGTTCGGCTGGGTTTGCGGAATTTTACTAACGGGGTGGGCTCCACATGTGCGACTAGCTCTGAAAGCGAGGCTGAGCTATTGGTGCTTGTGGAGGTGATGGACGTTGAGCGTCCCAAAGTACTGGTGGTTGGCAAGGTTACCGACATCATCAAAGTTGCTCAGAAGTCCAGAAACCTCAAGGGGCCTACATTTGGTAAGCTGAAGAGGGCCGCCAAGACCTTGCAGGAAATGGTGGAAGCCTTCACTACTCACACGGTGTTCGAGGAGACTCAGCAGCTCCGGAGGGAGACGATAAACTTCCAGATCCAGGTCGAGAACTTGAAAATAGAGGTCCAGGCCAGGAAGCGTGAGGCCAATAATAGGGCCAGGATGCCACCACCTACAACTGCAATAGTGCAGGTGGACTCGCCGGCCCAACATTGGGAGGAAGTCCTCGCGGAGGTTGTGTCGCGCCTTGAGCGCTCTCTCCAGGCCACATTCGGCAACATGCAGAACGCGCTCCTGGAAAATCTTGACTGTCATCTCCTACCGGAGATTTCTGTCCATTCGTCCCTTGCAGTGGACAGAAGGAAAGAGCCCACGTGGCTTCCCAGTCGCTGCAGAAGACTCCGGCGGCAGTGGCAGGCCCTAGCATCGCCTCGTTAGAGATGTGCTGGGTGGAGCTACCCGCTTCAGCTACGGAGGCACTACCCGACATCGACTAGGCTACCGTGGTCCGCCGCAAGAGGGCGAAGGCGCCAATAGCACCGGCGCCTAAACCTGCGGCGGAGCCGAGGGCCGCGCCTCAATCCAAGAACCCGAAGGCTCCATCCACTTTACGCACTGCTACAGTGGTGATTACCCTGCACACGGCGGCGATAAAGCGGGGAAGGGATTACAAGGCAAGCTAGCGCAAAAAAGCGCGGGAGGTGGTTCTGCTCGCTGATATGGGGGTGAACAGCCCGAAAATCCGAAGGATGGCAACGGGACCCAGGGGCAGCTCCAGGATCCTCCAGAAACGAATGGAGGATGTCACTCTGAAGCTCCAGGAGGCCCTTGCTGACGTCGCCACGGTCTCCAGGGCCATAAAAAAACTGGACAGCCGAGCCGTCGGTCTGGACGACTCGGTGTCCCTGGAAGAGGTCGTGTCGACTGTGGTGGCAAAATGCCCTCACGGCCTTATCAAGGCGGGTAAAATAAGACTAAACTGGGACGGTCAGGGGGCTATCCACATGATCCTCCTAGTGTCGTTGGCCAAGGAGCTTGGCCAAGTTTCCCACTGGTTGGAGTGCTGTCATCGTGTATCAGTTGGACGAGAAGCACATGCGTTGTTTCAAATGCATGGGCTTGGGGATCACTCACCCCATGTGCCCCTCTTTGTCTTACAGGGGCTAGGTCTATTTCTGCTGCGGCATGCTAGGGCACGAGGCGACGGGGTGCAAGGTGGAGGCCGCGCGCTGCGCCATATGTGCTGATCTCGGGAAGCCCTCGGGGCACCAAATGAGAAGCCGTAGTTATCGGTCCCCTCAGTAAAGGACAGCCCACCACCTCGTAGTGTCGTAGTGGAGGCAGACCCTAGGAAGTAAGACGTCATAGCGGAAGAAGCTGAAATGGAACAGTAATGGATTGGGCCTTTTTCAACTTCCTCCAAATGAACCTGAACCACTCCGCCGCTGTATCTCGGTTCATTGATCCAAAACGACGGCGGCATAGATAAGTACGTAAGGAACAGAATAAATGCAGTGTGGATGAAATGGCGAAATGTGTCTGGGGTAGCTTATGACACACAAATGCCTTTGAAACTCAAGGAGAAGGTTTATAAAGATATTATAAGACCGGTCATGGTGTATGCATCTGAGTGGTGGGCTACGGAAGAGACGGATGAGAGAAAATTACATGTGGCAGAGATGCGAATGATAAAGTGGATGTGTGGTGTGGTGTGATTAAGAATGAGTATTAAGTTGAGGAGTAATAGGTAAGCTTGGTATGGGCATATCATGAGGAGAGATGAAAACCATGTAACTAGGAAAGTTTTGAGTATGGTGATGGACGGATATACGAGGAAGACCGAAAAAGGTATGGATGGACTGCGTGAAAAATTATAAGTGTATAAAAGGTGTGAATACTGAGATGACATCTGACAGGAGAGAGTGGAAAAAGAAAACAAGTTGTGCCGACCCTACTTAGGTGGTACAAGGGTATGAAGATGATAATCAATTTTAGAAATATCTATCTGTCTGTTTGTATGAACACGTATCACTGCTACAATACGGCGTTTATGATAAAAACTCTTCAAGAAAATCATAAAACATAAAGTTACATCTACTCTTTCTTTCATTACAATGGGTTCTGTTTATCGAAAATTATTGTATATCTAATGACGACGCAACTTAAGTACAAGAGAATAGTAGATAAGTAAATGGACTTAGTACATTCCGATGACTGACTTTATTATTCATTTTTTTACATAAAGTTTCACGAGGACAAACTCGCGGGTACAGCTAAGTGGGAATAAAATAAAATACAAATCGTCTTTACTATTAACAAACTTTATTAAATAAAATAATTGACAATTTTAACATTAATAATGTTAAAAAAAAACGTGAGGGAGATATGTATATCGATTTTTTGGAAAACCGAACCATATTTTGATTGGAAAAATTAAACCGGTGCTTGTTTAATATCTTATGTTTTTTGTTTTTTTTTTGCCTTTCACAAATAGGTGTAATGACAAAAATAAGTGTCATTCAGAGGGAGCTAAGTTTGAGAAATATAGTCCTATTAGAAATTTTATCTTCGCCAAACAATTTCAAGAAATTTTTATATGCATCTGTGACATTTCTTTGATGAAATTCGTATAAAATACTATATGTCACAACATAAATGAACGTTATCAATTACCATGGGTACACTATCACTTCAAAATCAAATATACTTAATTTAATTTCGGCCCTGAGTAGGCGCTTATGAACGTTAAATGTTCGGAAAAACAATCCAGTCATCGAGAAGACAAGAAATTCGATGCCGTTTTTCTTTTTACGGTACATATTTTTACAATTACATTCGATTTTAGTGGACTTCAGAGATTGGCATTATCTCCAGACTTTACTATCATTCACATATTGATCTACCCTATGATAGTCTTTAGACATTAGAACCCGTATGACATGATGCTTTAATATACTATCCGGCAAATCAGTAGCTTAGAATCTTTGTTATAAAACCAAACACTACTACCTAAAAGAACTGTTATTGGTCTAAGTAGTAGGTAGAATTTATTAGGTATAACAAATAACAGTGTAATGTGACAAAATGACAGTTAGGAGCTACTGGCTCCTGCGACGACTGCTCCCTTATCTGCAGTGGCGAGGCTACGAGAGGCGGAAGTGCTGCCGGAACGTTGAGAAGCGGCGATCACTAACGGTGCTTCGCCAGCTGCAGCACCGCCGGCGTGGCTCGAAGGTGCAGGACTTGCCTCCATTAATGCAATGCAGCACATGACCAAGAAGACGATAACCTACAAAAAATAGAAAATACGTAGAGTTGATATAAACCTAAGCGTTTTGAAGCTATGACCGTCTAGCGGTAGCGTGTTCTGGCACCGCGTCGATGGACGTAGCATCTCTGTCGGAGCATTCGGTGAAGGAAAATATCGTGATAAAACTATAGCATGGTGGTAAGGCTACCACCCCCAAGTTGAAAATCTATCATCGAGCACCTGTTGGTGTATTCCGGCAACAGCACTTGAAAGCCAATCCTTTCTAGGCTTACCATGCTCACTATCTTATACCACATCGCCATTTAACATTAAGTGATATTATGGTCAAACGGTAAAACCCATAAAGTATTTAAAAAACTGTCCCTATGAAGCTACCTACAGCTTTACGTTTAAATAGTCTCGCTACGAATTATTTTCGAAGAAATTAGCGCCTTTATTTCCCATTGAAATAATGATATCGCATTGTAACGCTAAATCCTCAGATCTAGACATCTTTACAAACGGTCTCAGCAAATATAAAGAGATATACTTAAGTAATTTAAGATCGTACATGTTAAGTTATGAATATTTTAATTAAGTTATTTGCTCTGCCATGCGAGAAGTAGTTAAAACCTGTAATTAAAATTGCACTTGTATAGAGTCATTCTTTATAGATGTATGTATTGGACTGTCCGAGTGTATATCTTATTGGTGATTCGAATAAACGAATAAATAGGTATCCAGGTTCATTTATCTATCGTACTTAAAACGTCTTCGCAGCAAATTTACAGCAAACTGTTAGTACATGTCACAAATTGTTGTCAAATTGCTACCGCAAATGACTGTCGAATTGACACCAAAAGCTGGAATGCAACGATAGCAAACTAAATTTGAAACGAGAGATGTGGTTCTAGAAATTTGTGTCAGTGCTTTTATTCGCAGCTTGACCCGTAGAATTAATTTATCCTTCGGGGAAAGTTTATTTCTTTCTAAATAATAGGTAATTATAGGTTTAAATACCAGGTAATTTCATGATTTCTACTGAGCAGTTAAGATGTGAAAGCGTGACAAACAAACAAACTCATTGTCGCATTTGTAATTTTAATAAGGATATATACACTATTTACAATATTTATTACAAGTTAAACTCTTACCACGAAACGTATAAAAGTATCAATCTACAATAAAATGCAATTTTACTCTCGAACTAGTATATATCGTTTTATGACGATAAATTGCAGTGAAATTGCTGTGAAATTTGCCGTCAAATTGATAGTAAGTTTTACATGTTAAATATATTTAGACAGCAATTAATTATGTTATTAAAGACGGTCAGTGTAGATGGTGCCGTAGTTACGTGTTTAAACACCGAGTCGATTGCTTTGGGTTCCAATTTTACAATTTGAGCTTTCCGTGAAGGAATACGTCGTATTGATACTATAACCTGTTCTATGTAAAAATATACATCGGTTAATCCATATAGTCTATGGCAGGGATTCCCAAACTGGACTCCGCCGAACCTAGGGGTTCCGTAGAATAGTGATCAGGGTTCCGCCAAATTTATAATATCTATACAATAAACAAATACTCGTCAAGATTGGATGCTACCTCAGATATACGCATACAATTGTCGGCAATAAAAGGTATTTGGTTGGTGTTCCGTTATGCTTAAAGTTTAGGAACCCCTGTGGTACTGACACACCCATATTGTGGCATAAGTTTGAATAAAATGTTTTCTTCATGAGCTCGTTCGTGCATTGATCGTGATATAAAGGAAAATATTAAAATGTTATTTCAGTATTACTCACCAGAGGACTCTTCATATTGCTTCAAGTGTTAACAGCTATCCCACTTCTCTATTGCTATGTAATTCTTTTGCAAAATAACCCTCCTTTTATACTAGTACAACTCAATTTAAATACATTATTGAAATACTCTTATCAAATTAGAAAACAAATACCATTTAGAGAAAACTTTCTAGAGCACAACTAGATAACGCTTCAATTAATCCTTTATAATTAGTATAATAGGTCAATTTAGATTATTTTGAATTAAAAATTAATTAATTTAACATGCTCGTGTATTCTAATTTATAACTAGAGAACGCCCGCGAGTCCACACTGGCGTTTTAAATTGTAGTCAAAGAAATATTCGATTCTAAGTAGATGTAAAATTACAGAAATGCTGCTTCAAATACATTTATTTTGAATTGTATGTAGGTATGGACCAATTTTAATGAAACATCAACTCAATATTACTCGAGGATAAGCTTTATGATTTTCTTGTTGAGGTTCTATCGTAAACACCGTATTTTAGTTACACCAGACTAGACCCCCTCGGCAACGGCTCAAGCCTAGGTCCGTTCCCTCGGCGTGGAGCCCTTGAGTGCGCTGCTCGCGCGATACAGTGACACAAAATCTTACATCACTACGACAACATTACTCATATCACCTCCACACACGTGCACGCATACACGCTTATACATGAAGGGTTTTATTTTTTCCCCTTATCAAACTGAAATAATTTAGAATATTATCCGATACGAAATATATATAAGGATTGTTGAGGTATGTATGCTTGGTACACATATATGTTTCAACAACTCATATATGTATGAATAGTTAGCTTAGCTTAGCTCAGATAGGTCGCGAATTGCATGTATCAGGCAACAGCCAAAGCCGAGGTGTGCCGCGCACCCTTGAGTATAATTTCAAATCTGTGCGAATGTAAAATACTATTAAGTTATATTTTTCAAAATTGTTCGTCAGTTTAATTTACAGGCTTTTTTAACTTTTTGTATATATAACCTCTAAGCTTATAGACAAACTTATTTAGATTCCATGAGCGTATTACATAAATTCGTCTTCTATTAGGGATTTCTCTTTTTTATACAAGCTGCAAGTTGCCAACTTAAGCAATTACCTACGGACTATCCTTGAAAGTTTTCTTTCAATCTTCTCTTTACATTTGGGCCAATAATGGATCTTTTCTGAATAGGTTTTAGACCTAACTCAAAATTAGACTTCGACTATTTCTTGTACTTTCGATTTATTTGAAAAAACCTTAGCGTGTTGTTCTGAGTATTGACTTGAATTAATAATAAGTGACGTAAGCACAGTGACGTCAGGATGCCGAACCTATTTCCGATCAATATTCTTTCTACGCAGAACATTTTACAATTGTAATTACTTTGTTTGCTATATAGCGTAAACAGAATTGCAAATAAAATGTCCTAGAACGTTTAAGAATAATAATAGAAAACAAGTATTCGAAACTTGGGATTAATACGAGATATAATGTTTTTCTTTCGCGTATTCATGTATTGACAGAATATTTGTGTTTATTTTTGATTTTTGAAGTGAAACTTCTTTAGGCGCATGAGGGTAAAATTTTTACAGATGTAACGTCACGCAGGTATGCAACGGAAGTGACGTCATTTGCAGTAAACGCAGATTAAATAAATAAAAAAACTTTTTATTCTTTTTTCTTGTTTGTATAAATATAAACAAGACTTATAAATTAGTTCGCCAAAGAAGTTTCACTTCTGACATGTGTACTTTGTACGCACGCACTTTTTTTTTACAAAAATCTAAAAAGTACAAACTGTTAGATGTACATTCTTATTGTATGTATAGAAGATATGAAGTATTGACGTGTAATTTATGGGAGCGCTTTGAAATTCTGATTGACAACCTCTTTGTGCGACGAAAAGTGGTGAGGCTTAGCACTATGCCGGATAGAGTGTTGGAAACACCGGTTCTCGTCTTAACTTCTATAAGCATCGTTGGATGGGTGACCGCCTAGGAACACCGCGTGATATTTGTCTCTTTAATGTATTTTTTTTAAACCAACTTCGAAAAAGGAGGAGTTTACTATGTTCGGTTGTATTAACACTCAAGTAGGCGCGCCTCGGTTTGAGACGAATATATTATTCACTTCAAATATATTATTATGTAGGGCAAATATCAATATTGAAGTGAAACTTCTTTAGGCGCATGAGGGTAAAATTTTTACAGATGTAACGTGACGCAGGTATGCAACGGAAGTGACGTCATTTGCAGTAAACGCAGATTAAATAAATAAATAAACTTTTTATTCTTTTTTCTTGTTTGTATAAATATAAACAAGACTTATAAATTAGTTCGCCAAAGAAGTTTCACTTCTGACAAATGTACTTTGTACGCACGCCCTTTTTTTAAAATTTAATTTGGTTAAATTAATAATTGAGTTATTTTTCACTTTTTAGTACTTATTAGTTTTACACATGGAAGGCTGTTTTTTTTTATTTAAATGAAATGTTTCCCTGTAATACAAGAGTTTCATTTCTATCGTGTGTTTTTATCACACAACCTGTTTTTTTAAGCTATTATTTTTAATTCATAAAAACATAATTACTAGGTACAGGGTTTGAGTATTTTATTGTTAGCTGTATTATAGTATATGATGAGTGAGACAGGGTCAGTTTTGCTTAGCGCCATCTATTAATGAGTAGACAAATAATATGTAACGAAATTGGAACTAAATATCTCTAATTGGTACGTAAGCCGCATACTAGATGGCGGTGTTATCAATGTACTATAGCATTATATGATTTAAAAAAGTAGCCTTAAGTATTGCCGGTGAAACACATTTATGCCTAAATACAATTAAGTTAATACTTTTACAATAATTTAAATAAATATTAATTAAAACGATTTACAACTTATTTCACACAAACATATTTCGGTGCTGTCTAATAGTAACTTGTGCAAATAGTATGTGAAATATTGAAACTCTTATTTTATGTTATCACTTTATTCAACTTAACAGTAAAATAGTGCGTGGAGTCCCTCCGCGCGGAAGAAGTGAAACTTCGTAATGTGCAAATGAAAATAGGAGGGGGTAGAAATTGATTTTTAGTGAAATCATATTGTTTCTTTAAGACAAACTTTATTAACGTTGCTTACAATTCACAAGGTAGTACCACCCTCTCACAAAACACCGACGTGAAGTAGCATTGTTTGTTTCTTTCGGTCAGCGAGAGCACCGGAGGCCCACCTCCCAGGTCCCTTCCCCTTTCTCCTTTCCCTACCCTTCCCCCATACACAGGCTGGCAACGCACTTGCGACTCCCCTGGTATTGCTAGTGTCTATGGACGGTGGTGATCGCTTATCATCAGGTGACCCACCTGTTCGTTTGCCTCCTTTTGACATAAAATAAATATATATTACGTGTACACAGGCCCGTATACTACGCGTCGCTAGTCTGACGCAAGCCGCGCAAGCGCAATACGGTCGGTCATTCTTATGTAGCATGTCATGACGCGAAATTATAAATTTATCTCCTGCCAAAAGAAGTTTTCACTTCAGAAATATATTGAAATAACAAATAATAAACATTGTGTTAGTCGAAGTTATTATATTTAATACTGAAGTCGTAGCAATATTCTCTTATACGATGCTATGGTTACTGAGTATTAATGACGCGTGAGCCGTAAGCAAGCCAAAATAGCGGTGTAATTTACCGAAATTATAATATTAATATTCAAACTACATACAGGTAGATTCATGTTACTATGGCTTCGATTTCAATGAGTTATATTTTAATTTTATTAAGTAAAACTTCTTTAGACGCGACTAGGTAACTGGACGACGATGCAACGGAAGTCCGTTGCGGCATTATGGCATCACGTTTCTGTACCATCCGGTTTTTAAATATTTTTGATTATGTCAATAAATAGTTCATAAATGAATCAAAATTTTTTGAAATGTATTTATGGGCGCGCGACCGTGCTGCCATCTGGTTTCAATGTAAGTAAGTAACAAATTAAATAAATGCTTCATTACTGTAGTGCCATCTATCAGCTAATGCGGAACTTAACTAACACATGAAATATGATTAGTAACTCTTTGTTATAAGTAAATAAAATATAGAAAAGTACGAACTGATTACTATGATAAGTAACGAAATAAATTAATTATAATTTCATAGAACTTTTGGTTATGTTAAAAATTAATTACAGTTGTTCTTTACATTTCTCCTAATAAAACTATATTTAATATCATAAAATTTATTCATCAGCAATTACTTCACTTCACTAATGAAGGTTGAAGTGTTACCATTAATTCTTGCTGGAGATTTTAATGTTAATTTTCGTTTCGAAAGAATGTCGACCATTGATTTTTGAAGTTATACTACTTTTGGCGTGTTAGGGAAAAATGATGAGAGTAAATTTTACGATGCACGCGCACACCGTCACTTAAAACCGACAGTCTGAAGTTAGCTATAGTCAACATTTTGTTTCTTTGTATTTCTTTGTATTAAAACTTTCAAGGTATTAAATACCTTTTTTCTATTGTTAGTGTCGTTTTTTCTAGAAAAGTAGAATAAGGCGAAAGATAAAATTTTTGAAAAGTTTTTTATCTTGTTACATCAGAGAAGTATAACTTCTAACGCGTGTACATAAGTACACACACACACTTTTTTTTAGATGATAAACTAAATTTAACGATGAATAATTCTCCAGTTCAGTCAACAACAAGATATGGCACGACTATTGATGCAGTTTTCTCAAATAGTAAGAATTTATGTTTCTCATTTCAGTTATCATAAACCAATCATATAATATTTGAAGTATGATAGCAATTAAATTATTGTTTTAAAATGTATATTGGTCGACGATAATAAATGTATAAATTACTAGAGTTACAACATCAATAAATGCCTTTTAAAATTCACATATGATGTATTTATTTTTAACTTCATAGCCATTTCTTATAACACGCACTCATTTTTTTTAATTTATTTATTAGGAAAATTACGAAAACTACTGTACAATACATAGTTATTAGAATAGAAAATATCAAGTCATTTATAAGTCTTCGCCGATATATAACAGAACACAGTCACTTGCATTATATGGTACTAGGTAAACATTATAGTAAATTAGAATTCAAAAATATGAGTAGTCTGCTATTCAATCGTCATCATTAATTAACGTCTGTTAAAAACGTTGTCGCCTTTACTTACAAAGTAGCATTACTAGGATTTAAATATAATTACTAGATATTTAAAGCTGCTTACATATATATAGGTATAGAGTTTGGTATCTTAATTATTAATTTAAAGACTTCAACGGTTACTGTTTAATTTTAAAAAATATTATCAACTGTTTACAATTCAACAATATAATCAATAGTTATTTTAAGGATGGAGGAAATAAATACATACATACACATTCATAAGTATTTAACCTTCAAAGTGCTGAGATAGAACTTCTTGCGGAACAGACAACAAATCTATCTATCCATTTTCTGCTGAGTGCTTTTAGCGCTCGCCTTAGTAGTCCGGTGAAGGTGTTAAGACCTTGCTTGGTAAATAGCGTAGACAGTTCGAAAAAAAAAATCTATCCATACATATAATAAGATTGCGAATCGAACGTGTCTTACTTTTTAGATTTTTGTGAAAAAAATTGTTGCAGGGGTCTTGGAATAGGTGATAAAATACATTTCAATCATTTTTGTAATGTCTGTCTGTTTGTTTGTTTATTTAAACACGCACCACGGCTAAAGTAGTGCGTTTATAATAAAAGCTTTCGAAGAAAATCACAAAGCATATCTTTGTTACATTAAAATCGGTTCGGTCTATCAAAAGTCATTATAATTTTAATGACGACGCGGCGTACGGAGACGGAGTGAAAATTAAATAAGTAATTAGACTCAATACAATCGGATGACTTTGTTAGTCACTGTTTTGTACATAAGGTTCCCACGCGAACGAAGTCGCGGGCAAAGCTGGTAAGTAATGAAATCATTATCCCACCTAAGTAGGGTCGTATGCCTCGGATTGTCGTATCAACCCTCCTTGGGATTATTTTGTTGTACCTCCATATCTTTATGACTATTATACACTAGCCTCTGCCCGCGACTTCGTTCGCGTGGAATAGTTACGTTAGCTACACAGCGACAAATGGGCTATATAACTCTGAAAGAATCTTTCAAATCGGACCCGTAGTTCCTGAGATTAACCACCTACAACGTCACAAACTCACAAACTTTACCTCTTTATAATATTAGTATAGAGAATTACGAAGTCTGATAGTATCTTTTAGTTTACAACAAAAACAAATATATATACAAATACATTTCTAGAAATGTCCGTCTTTCTGTCTATCTGTTAGTTTGAACACACTTCGCTGCTAAAATATGGCGTTTCCGGTACAAAATTAACAGTGAAGTAACAGTGCTTGCATTGTTGCGTTTCGTTTGGTCAGTGAGAGCGCTGGAGGCCCACCTCTCCTCCCCTCTCCTCTCCCACTCCCCCCCCCTAAACCTTCCCCCTAAAGGGTGGTAACGCACTTGCGACTCCTCTGGTGTTGGTAGTGTCCATGGACGGTGGTGATCACTTAAAATCAGGTGACCCACCTGTTCGTTTGCCAAATATGATATAAAAAAAAAACAGGAAAATCATAAAGCATAACCTCGAGTAGCATTTAGTTGGTGTTTCATTAAAATTGGCCCATACCTACCTATTTCGTTCTATACCCACCTACATCGTTATAACCAGTCGATAAAGTGATTCACGAGGAACGTTTTGATACCTAATTTGTCAAGGATTTTTTTTATAATCAGGACGGGACAACGTCTGCCGAGCCCGCTAGTTCAAAATAAATGTATTTGAAGCAGCATTTCTGTAATTTTACATCTACTTAGAATCGAATATTTCTTTGACTACAATTTAAAACGCCAGTGTGGACTCGCGGGCGTTCTCTAGTTATAAATTAGAATACACGAGCATGTTAAATTAATTAATTTTTAATTCAAAATAATCTAAATTGACCTATTATACTAATTATAAAGGATTAATTGAAGCGTTATCTAGTTGTGCTCTAGAAAGTTTTCTCTAAATGGTATTTGTTTTCTAATTTGATAAGAGTATTTCAATAATGTATTTAAATTGAGTTGTACTAGTATAAAAGGAGGGTTATTTTGCAAAATAATTACATAGCAATAGAGAAGTGGGATAGCTGTTAACACTTGAAGCAATATGAAGAGTCCTCTGGTGAGTAATACTGAATTAACATTGTAATATTTTCCTGTTTTTATATCACGATCAGTGCACGAACGTGCACATGTAGAAAACATTTATTCAAACTTATGCCACAATATGGGTTTGTCAGTACCATAGACCAGGGGTTCCTAAACTTTTAACGGAACAGTAACCAAATACCTTTTATTTTATGGAACCCCATCCATGTTAAATAATTACAAATTAACACTAAAATTTCTCAAAGAACTTTTTTTTAAAGAATTAATAACATAATTATTTGTTGTCCAAATATATCCCCTATTTGCGTGTAAAACTTACTATCAATTGGACGGCAAATTACACAGCAATTTGACCGCAATTTATCGTCATAAAATGACATATACCAGTATGAGAGTAAAATTGCATTCAAACTCAAAATCAAAAACACTTTATTCAATTTAGGCCCTAAGAAGGCACTTATGAAGGTCAAAACTACCAACGGTTCGGACAAACAACCCAGTCATCGAGAAGAACCGGCAAGAAACTCGATCTGGTTTATCTTTTTAACAAATATATATAATATTTACAATAATAATATATTATATATAATAGTAAATGTCACAAACGTTTTTAATGGATGCACAGAGATGAGTCAATTCCAGACATCACCATCGTTCACATATTGATCCACTCTATAATAGCCTTTTGACACCAAAACCCGCTTGACATGGCGCTTAAATTCGCAATCCGGCAAATCGGTAATATCCCTTGGGACTTTGTTGTAAAATCTAACACTATTTCCCAAAAAACTATTACCGGTTTTACTAAGTCTAAAACGTGGGACAACCAGTTTGTCACAATTTCTAGTATTTAGATTGTGCCGGTTTTTTACGAAATCTAGCTTTTCAAGGTTCTTACGGACATACATTAAATTGTCAAGAATGTATTGGGAGGGCAGAGCCAAGATACCGTATTCCTTGAACTTGGTCTTTAAGGATTCGCGTGGTCCCATATTGTAAATTGCTCGAACTGCCCGTTTTTGTAATAAAAATATGGTGTCTACCTCAGCTGCTGTCCCCCACAACAGAATGCCATAAGACATTAAGCTATGGAAGTAGGCGAAGTAGACTAACCTAGCAGTGGCAATATCAGTTAGCTGGCGAATCTTACGTACTGCAAATGCAGCAGAACTTAATTTGCTTGCCAGTTGTTTAACTTGAGGACCCATTGTAATTTTGAATCTAGTGTGATACCCAAAAATACAGTATTATCAACTAACCTTACAAAATTCCCTTCGATCTTGATGCTATAACATGTGGCACGTTAGGCAAAATAAATCTCATACATTTTATTTTACCTGTATTAAGTACTAAGTTATTTAATGCAAACCAATGAGAAATTTCGTTTAAAGTATTATTTACATGACCAACCTCTGAATCTGTCCTTTTTATTTTAAATATACTTGAAGTATCGTCTGCAAAAAGCACCATGTCAGCACAGTTATTGACCATTAGCAGTAGATCATTTATGTATGTTAAAAACAAGAACGGTCCTAGAATAGAGCCCTGTGGGACGCCAATTCGCGCAAAGGATCCTGCAGAGGTTACCCCTTGTATGCTAACTTTCTGACAACGATCTTTATTGTAGATTGACACTTTTATACGTTTCGAGGTAACAGCATAACTTGTAACAAATATTGTAACTCGGGAAGTGTATATATCCTTATTAAAATTACAAATGCAACAATAAGTTTGTTTATTTGTCACGCTTTCACATCTTAACTACTCAGTAGAAATCATGAAATTACCTAGTATTTAAACCTATAGGGCACCTATTATTTAGAAATAAATAAACTTTCCCCGAAGGATAAATTAATTCTACGGGTCAAGCTGCGAACAAAAGCACACACACAAATTGCTGGAACCACATCTCTTGTTTCAAATTTAGTTTGCTAACGTTGTATTCCAGCTTTTGGTGTCAATTTGACAGTCATTTGCAGTAGCAATTTGACAACGATTTGTGACATGTACTTACAGTTTGCTGTAAATTTGCTGCAAAGACGTTTTAATTGCGCTAGATGAATGAATCTGGATATCTATTTATTCGTTTATTCGAATCGCCAATAAGATATACACTCGGACAGTCCAATACATACATCTATAAAGAATCACTATATACAAGTGCAATTTTAATTGTTGCATGACAGAGCAAATAACTTAATTAAATTGTTCATAACTTAACATGTAGGATTCTTAATTCCTTTTTGTTTCCATCTTAACTTACTTATGTATATCCCTTTGCTGAGACTGTTTGTAAAGATGTCTAGATCTGAGGATTTAGCATTACAATGCGATATCATTCTATTCAATGGGAAATAAAGGCGCTAATTTCTTCGAAAATAATTCGTAGCGAGACTATTCAAACGTAAAGCTGTAGGTAGGTTCATAGGGACAGTTTTTTTTTATACTTTATGGATATTACCGTTTGAGCACAATCTCATTTAATGGTGAATGACGATAAGGTTTAAGGTAGTGAGCATGGTAAGTCTAGAAAGGATTGGCTTTCAAGTGCTGTTGCCGGAATACACCAACAGGTGCTCGATGAAAGATTTTCAACTTGAGGGTGGTAGCTTGCCAGATGGACTTAGAAAAAACCTTACCACCATGCTATAAGTTTTATCACGATATTTTCCTTCACCGAAACCTCTGACAGAGATGCTACGTCCATCGACGCGGTGTCAGAACACGCTACCAACTAGACGGTCATAGCTTCAAAACGCTTAGGCTTATTATATCAACTCTACTTATTTTCTATTTTTTCTAGGTTATCGTCTTCTTGGTTATGTGCTGCATTGCTTTAATGGGGGCAAGTCCTGCACCTTGGAGCGGCGCCGGCGGTGCTGCAGCTGGCGAAGCACCGTTAGTGATCGCCGCTTCTCAACGTTCCGGCAGCACTTCCGCCTCTCGTAGCCTGGCCACTGCAGATAAGGGAGCAGTCGTCGCAGGAGCCAGTAGCTCCTAACTGAATCAGCTGCCATTTTGTCACATTACACTGTTATTTGTTATTTCTAATAAATAAATATGTAAGATAACATAATAAGAAATATGTCATTTTATTACCTTCTACCTACTACTAAGACCAATAACAGTTCTTTTAGGTAGTAGTGTTTGATTTTATAACAAAGATTCTAAGCTACTGATCTGCCGGATAGTACATTAAAGCATCATGTCAAACGGGTTCTAATGTCTAAAGATTATCATAGGGTAGATCAATATATGAATGACAGCGAAGTCTGGAAATAACGCCAATCTCTCTACGTCCACCAAAATCGAATGTAACTATTTATGTTTGTAAAAATATGTATACACCATGAAAGGATAAGCCGCATCGAATTTCTTGTCTTCTCGATGACTGGATTGTTTTCCGAACCGATAATAGCTTTAACGTTCATAAGCGCCTTCTCAGGGCCTAACTTAAATTAAGTATTTTTGATTTTGAAGTGATCTTGTACCCATGGCAACTGATAACGTTCATTTATTTTGTGACATGTATTTTATAGGAAGTTCAGCAAGGAAATGTCACAGATGCATATAAAAATTTATTGAAATTGTTTGATCAAGATACCGTTAGTGATGGGGGACTATTTTTCCGAACATTTAACGTTCATAAGCGCCTACTCAGGGCCGAAATTAAATTAAATAATTTGATTTTGAAGTGATAGTGTACCCATGGTAATTGATAACGTTCATTTATGTTGTGACATATAGTATTTTATACGAATTTCATCAAAGAAATGTCACAGATGCATATAAAAATTTCTTGAAATTGTTTGGTGAAGATAAAATTTCTAATAGTACTATATTTCTCAAACTTAGCTCCCTCTGAATGTGACTTATTTTCGTCATTACACCTTTTTGTGAAGGGCAAAAATTAGAAAAAAAAGTATAAGATACTAAACAAGCACTGGTTCAATTTTCCACTTGAGCCAGTCCACGAAGTAATGGCTGTTTCACACATCGCTGACGCGAAGCTTCTTCTGACGCTCTTACTGACCGAATGAAACGCAACAATGCAAGCACTGTTACTTCACGTCGGTTTTCTGTGTAGTACCCCGGGCGAGCCGACCCATTCATGCTGAAACCATTAATAGCTTCAGCGTAGCAACATATTTTAAAATATTTTAACAATGTTAAGAATACACAAGAAAGAATAATGTTTAAAAGCGCGCGATAGTCATACTATCCATCAGGAAATAATGTGCTATAGACTTCAAAGTTTCTCTCTTTCTCTTCCTGTCTTCGTATATTCTTTACCTATGAAATTACTGTTTTGTATGAAAAAATTTAAACGAATTTTTTTCATGTATTGTTTATTTGTATTAATCGACGAGATCACCCATGCAATCAATGCATCTTTGCTAACGCAATGGCAGTTTATTGATGCCCTTCTTAAAGCAATCAGCTGGACGGGAGGCAACAAATTCTTCAAAGGCATTTTGTACTGCCTCTCGGGTATTAAACTTTTCTCCCGCCAAGGAGTTATCCAAATTCTGGGTGAAGCTGTTAAGACCTTGCTTGGTCAATAGCGTAGTCAGTTCGAAAAAAAGGACACTGAGATACACAAAGACAAACACAACACTTACAGACATCATAAATATATATTTACATATTAAGTACTCTTAGTTATTGTGTTATATTAAAGTTTAATTTTGTTAAAACACATAAAATTACCCACAGTATTGACAAAAAGATATAAAAATACACAGCTTTGTGCCTTTATTAAAATCAGACGGAAGTAGTATAATATATTGTTAGGTAAAATATCATATAATAAATACTAAAATACTGTTCTAAAGTTGTAGTCCGGTGAAGCTGTGAAGACCCTGCCAGGTCAATAGCGTAGTCAGTTCGAGAAAAAAAAAAGTGTTCTAAAGTGTCTTCATCCAACCCACATTGACATATTGAGTTGTTCTTGGTTCTGAGCTTTACAAAATGGACTGGAGAGCACACGTCTATAGATAGATCCTCAGTCTACAGAAAATAGACTTGCAACAGTTACGAAATTTATAAAGCCATGGCTTACCAGGAGTGTTGTTCTGAATAGAAGCACATGGTTTGCCTGTAATTGGGTTGGACACATTCCAGTTTGAGTTCCATCACAGAAACAAATCAGTTTTATTTGGGGAGGATAAACCTGAACATAGGTTTTATAGTGATCAAAATTCCCAGTCTGGATAACTTCTTTAGCGATAAGATCAATAGCTTCATTACCCTGGATCCCACTATGTCCTCGCTAAGAATTCTAATTTCAAATTAATTTTATTTTAAAAACATGGAATTCTTTTTACAAAAGTAGTCATTTGTTTATTGATTAGTGTTACATTTTCATCGCATTTCAATCTTTTTTGTCATCATGGATACGTTAAAAATTCGATTAATTAT
>MU158781.1:751949-816491 GCA_015888305.1 Antheraea pernyi | reverse complement strand
AGAAAACTACATGTGGCAGAGATGCGAATGTTAAGGTGGATGTGTGGTGTGACTAGAATGAATAAAATTAAGAATGAGTATATAAGAATTTTTTTTTTTTTTTTATGTCATAGGTGGCAAACGAACAGGTGGGTCACCTGCTGTTAAGTGATCACCACCATCCATGCACACTAACAACCCCAGAGGAGTCGTAAGTGCGTTGCCATCTTTCGGAGGGAAGGGTTAGGGGAGGGAAAAGGAGAGGCTAAAACCTATATATACATTTATAGTTACCTCTTTTACGTTTCACTTCAAAACTTCAAAAATTCACTTAAAAAATCTTTCGATTTTTTCAATTTAAAATTAATTATTTACTACATTAATCATATTTTAAAATTATGACCCGAAAATAATTTAGCATTTCCTGAACCACGTAACTGTATATAAGAAAAATCGAAAAACAGACGAAGCCGGCGTTAAAGCTATATAGATATATTAAAAACATATTTATGCTTACTTCCTGTGACGTTATCGAAGCGTGAACATAACGTTATGTGGTTATCAAAGTTCGCCGACGCGCGACTGCACCGGATACGCGTCACGCGGCCGGAAGCAGGTGCACACAAACACCGCCCAGTACCGCACCGATGGACAGACAGATACACCGATACCAGTATATATATATATATACATCTACCCCTTTCATTATAAAGTACAAAATGTATAACTTCGTCACCAATTGTGTATTATTTTAAAATAGGGTAGTCATGAAAGTCTAACACCATTTGAAATAGATTTTTTTAGGAATTCGGGTACATTTAGAAAATGTTATTGTAGAAAATATAAAACTGTGGATTTCTTAAATCTTGAAATCGCCAACACTCTGCAATGGTTTTTAATTGTGCAAGCTTTTTAGGGTGTAAGGGGTGTCCTTTAACATCATAAGACTTGAAACACCCAAGCCAACCTCACCTGCACGTGGTGCACCCTGCTGATTAACGAACAAGGCAATGGCGAAAGCGGGGTGTTAGGGTTTTACAGCCCAACTGGGTCGCAACCACCATGTATATGGCGAAAAACCCGTCATAGTTATTCGCTTCTGCGGGTCGCGTTTCGGGATCAGCCAATGCATATCCAGCTTTTCGCAGTGGCGACCGGCGATGGATAGTGTCTCACTCGGTGGTCGCCATTGTTTTTGGATTGTACAATGCTTACCATAAGGCATAGTGGAGTCATTTTGCCGTGCTACAATAAAAAAAAAGCGGCAAAATTTAGTCCTACATATTTGCATTCACAAAGATACCTTTAACAACAATACAAAAACGTTTAAGAAGACATCTTTAATAATTTGCAAAAAAAAAATCAACATAACAATAACATAACGATTATCGACTGTAACACAAACCTTTAACTAATTCAAACGTTCAAACTTTGAAATTTGATCGGTTTTGGAAATTAAGAATATATAAATACAAAATAACAGGTTATATACTCGGCCGTTAATCGGGGTGTTCACCCGTTAATGTGTCTGTGTTAGGTCCATTTTATTTCAATACTACAAAGTGACTAATTTGATACACAGTGCAGTGTAAAAACCATAGTAATAAATTATATCTACAGTTGTTCGCCAGTCGCCAACGTCATGCCGACCTGCATATGTAATTATCAAAATACATGTACACAGTCAGATCTCAAAATGTCACAAGTCAAAAAAAGTTACGTGTTTGTCGACTTTTTGACATTTATATGACTAATCGCCTATATATATAGCTTATAATTTTTAATTGAAACATGTCAAAATAATATTAAATTTTAGTGTCAAAAGTTTCGATAACAACAAAAACCATTTCTTTCTTTAAGGCAGACAATTTCATTAATATGTTTAAAAAAAAGAGGTTTATAAATATATATAGATTTTTTGGGCTTGGAAACCTCTCGGGCGTCCCCAGAACACCCTACTAAGTTATTATCACAATCAAATCAGTAGTTTTTTAATGAATCGAGGACAAACATACAAACATTGATTGTTACTTATAATGACTACTAATGTAACAAAAAGCGCCTGAATGTTGATTGGAATTACACCCTTGAATATACAGATGCCTGATATGAACAATATCATATATAATAACAATATCATATATCATCATCATCATACATATTAATACGTGAAGCCTAAACTTTGTATCCCTTTTTAACGGAATTGGGCGAACGGATGGACGTTAGCGTTTTTGGTATGCTGAATTAGTGGATAGGAGATATATCTATAACACGTTTATATTTCCTAATATTCGAGGTTCTCTCTCTTCTATATCTGCCGCAAATTAATATATAATGCTCGTGCTTAGAGTTACACGAAGATAAGATATGGTAGCATAATTTATGAAGATTATATATATATATATATATAATTTTTAGGAAAGACTTTCTCTATTTATTTATTAATATTTGGCTGGCTTTAGAGATATCAATAAGATATTAGATACAAATTGTTTTTCTCTTTAAAATCGATAAAACGAATCCTATATTTCTAAGTGTATGTTCGTCAAGCATCTCGATCTTATTGGTTATCTACAATACAATCGTTGGCAAAAAAAACAATAATATTGAAATAAAAAAAAAAACAATTATTATTGAATTTAGACGGTGCTACATGGACTTTCGACATGGCTTTTGTCTTGCCATTGTTCATTTTTAGATCATACATACACTAACAACACCAGAGGAGTCGTAAGTTTTTTTTTTTTCTCTCAAACTGACTACGCTATTGACCTGGTAGGGTCTTTACAGCTTCACCGGACTACTAAGGCAAAGCGCTTAGGGCACTCAGCCTATTTTGGATTTTAGTTAACATACACAAGGGTGCACGCACACCTCGGCTTAGGCTGTTATCTGAAAAAAGACGCGTCTGTCCTAGCTAAACTATACATACATATATACATTTGTGAACCATACAATCGAAATTGCATGATTCATAAATGCATACGTGTATATCGGAAATGAAACGAACTAAACTATTCGATTCAGTTCGATTGAGGGAAAAAAAGTAAACCCTCCCACCATGTGTACATATGTGCACGTGTGTGAGAGAGATGATCTCATATGTGTGTTCAAGTGATGTAGGTGAGTCACTGTATCGCGATAATAATATCACGAGGGCTCCGCGCGGGGACGACCTAGGCTCGAGATATTACTGAGAACCACGATGTGTGCGGGAGCTAAAAAGGATCGATTACAAAAGCGCGGGCGCAACACGCATTTAATAAGATCGAATTTAAATTTACTTAACGGCGACGGCACCGAAATCTAAAAATAGACATAACAAAAATTATTATTATTGAACGGTCGTTTTTAGGGGAAGATAGACGTAAATACGCGATTTACTCTATCTTATATGAGTTATTTATTTTGAACAGCTGCGTGCGCGAATCGTTGTAATGTAGCCACTATGGCTGGAAACCTATGTATTGCAGTGACGGATCCTAGAAGAGGATTTCGGGCGGTTTCTTCGTATGCCGAGATCTCCGAGATCTCGTGGAAGATGAGTAATTGACCTGCGTAGTCAATACTCGATAGGGAGAAGGAATAGGCGGGGTGATCCTGTGAAGGATTAGCCGCCGGAAGTCTGGGAATGGGCTGGGACGCGGGCTTAGGAGCCCACGGAGCCTGAGGGGCCCGGTAGGGGCGGGGGGGCGCGCTAGTCGCGGGTGCGGACGCTGCCGGTGCACGAGACGTGCTCGGCAGGTTCGGGAAGGCCTCTCGAGACATGAGAGGCGGAGGTCGAGGACGGGCGGGGGCAGCGGCCGTCTTAGACGGCGACGCCTGCCTGGGGTATCGAGGGCGCTTTGTGCGCGGGGCGCGGGGACATCCGCGATAATTCGCGGTATGGCCCACGCCGCGGCACAGAACACAGCTCGGAGGGTCGGAGGCGTCTTTCGTGCGAGAACACTCCCTAGTGGAGTGGTCGCCGAGGCACTTAACGCACCTGGGTTTCAGGCGACAGTTTCGTGCGGAGTGTCCGTACACCTGGCAGTTGTGACACTGCGAGGGCACAGACGTTTTGCGCGGCGGCTCGACTATGACGCCGGAGAGGCCGCAAAGGGATGTAAGATTAAAAATCGCTTTCCCCTGAGGGGTGCGATCGAGGACAACGAGAACCATATCATATGGAGCCCTGGTGCGCGGAGAGCGCATACGATGAACCTCGCGAACAGGAATCTTCTGTTCCTTGAGGTCGTCTGAAATGTCGTCAGTCGGGAGTTCTGAGGGGACTCTACGGATCACAACCCGTAGTTTACGCTCCTCTTCGAGAGAGTGCGTGAAATAGCCCCACTGGTTGTCCCGAAGGAAACGAGTGAGGTTGCGATGGGCGGTGGACGTGGCTACCTTCACCTGAATACCTACAGCGGTATTCACGGCGGAGGTGTAAGGGATACCTGCCGTTTCCAGCAGGCTAGAAATCTCAACCCAAGACGCTTTGTCTTGGATCGTAACGGGGGGCGGTGGGCGGGGCTTCTTGCCCGAAACTGCGGAACCCGCAGCCACGGGCGAGTCGGGTCTAGAGGGCGCTGGTGTCGCCTTTGGCACTTTCGCGCCATCGACGTTTGCGATCTTTTTAGAGGGCAATTTGTCCTCCGGATCGGAAGAGGAGTTCGAGCGCTTCTTGCGCGGTTTGCGGTGCGTGACGGTGGTGAAGCCATCGTCCGCAGCAGGGGCTTGCTCAGCCTGAGGGGCTTGCTCGGCAGGGGGATCCTGCTGAGCAGGAGGGTCTTGCTCCATGTCGGAGCCGGAGTCGGAGTCGGAGTCATCGCTATCGCGATCGGCTGGGATTGGGAAGTTGTTGGAAGCCTCGATCTTGGCATAGATCGAGGGAGCGGGCTTCGAGGAATGAGGGAGCTCGGTGCGACGCTTTGCAGCGTACGCATCGTAATCGTCTACGAGACGAGGACAGATAGCGGCTATGAAGCCGCGGAGGCTAATGAGCTCAGTCTCTAAGAGACTGATCTCTTGTTCAGCGGCCATACCGGGGCCTGAGGAGGGGAGTGGGGCGGGGGAAGACATGTGAAACCTCCCTGCCAGAGGGGCAGGGGGGCGCGCCTTAATGAATTTAACGGACTATCCCGAGTCCGGATCAAAGGGAGCTGTTTAAAACTAAACAAAATAGGAAAACAACGCAAATAAGTACCTGAGCGAGACAGGGGAAAAATAACATAAGACTACTTAAATAAACAAACAATAAAAAGAAAAATAAATTTAAAAATAAATCACTGAAGAATTAAAGAAATACGTAAATAAATACATAAATAAATGAGTAAATAAATAAATATACCAAGAAATAGATAAAGCAATAAATAAATACAAAGGAAAGGTCTCACTCAGTTCCAGGAAAAAGAACGCAGGTGTGGAACGCAGGTGTGCAGCGCACCTGTACAGCGCAGGTGTGCCGGATCGAAACAACACAATAACTGACGTCACTAAATCACGAGTATTAAAATCGAACTTAGCGTGCGCAGCTAACCGACAACCGCTTGAGTCGACGGTCCGATCGGAACCGAGTCGTAAGTGCGTTGCCACCCTTTGGTGAAAAGGTTAGGGGAGGGAGAGGGTGAGGAGAGGGAGTGGGAAGTGGGTTATCCGGCGCTTTCACTGACCGAACGAAACGCAACAATGCAAGCACTGTTACTTCACGTCGGTGTTTCTATGAGAGGGTGGTACTACCCCGGACGAGCCGACCCATTCATGCTGAAACCAGTAATAGCTTCAGCGTGCCTCTGCCACCTACCAAAGATGATTCTGATATTTTGTATTGAGACTGTGCAGCCTATCATATATTAATTAAAAACTGTGTATTGTATGTATGTAATTGTTGTTCGGAGTGCCAATAGATGTGAAAACCGGACTAATGTCAATAATTTAAAATTTAAATAATTCGCACTGTAACTAATTTAAAAATTCAAAACCGAACACAATAACTGAGTATTGAGTTTTCTCTTCTATCGGTAGATCTTATAACTGCCTTAACTTTTTTTTTTATATTTGTATTGAAGTTAGTCATAAGGGTCGAATATAATGTCCATAATGAGAATGGAATCGACGAAGTTTTTAAATATTAGCCTGGAGCGGAACTGTCGAGCTGATGGCAGACCGCTGCTCCATTATTAGGGATAACCACAGGTAATGTTCACCTCAGCCCGATTTCAGTATAAAGGTAACTAGCCACGGGCGTCTAGGGTTCGATTCTCGTTTGGTGCAGTTAAGTTTAAATGACTAGGATATGGTAAATGCCTCTAATGTGCAATACGATAATGCTTACAGGTGCCGTAAATCTATACATATACCTAATAAGAAAGTAACTTTAATGTGTTTGTACGTTTACGATTTTCGTAAAAAAAATTGTTGCGGGTAATAGAATACATTTCAATCATTTTTAGAAATGTCTGTCTGTTTGTATGAACGCGTATCACTGCTATACTACTGGGTTCACAATAAAATCTTATATGATAACGTCATAAAGCATATCTTCGAGAATAACGTAGTCTTTGTTTCATTCAAATCGGTCCACTCTATCAAAAGTTATGGTAATGGATTAAATACGTTCAGTTGAATTTATTAGCCATTGCTTTGTATATTAGGATCCACGTGGACGAAGTCGCGGGCACAGCTAGTCTATACTAATATTATAAAGTTGGATGGTTTGTTTGTTTGGTTGAACGCGCTGATCTCAGGAACTACTGGTCCGATTTGAAAAATTCTTTCAGTGTTCGATAGCTAATTTATCGAGAAAGAAGGCTTGCGAGGAAGAATACACCAATGAAGAATGTTTCAATTTTTTTATAGTATTTTTTTTCTCGAACTCCTAACAGCTAGGTCTTAACAGCTTCACCGGACTACTAAGGCGAGCGATTAATGCACTCAGCCGATTTTAATTATCATTTTCGAGTAGAGAAATATCTAAATCTATAACATTTACAGTGGGATTATGATAATTAAAGCAAGATACGAAATGTTTGATTATTTTTCTCGCTCCGTCTCTTTCTATTCTCCTTCCCCAGGAGCGTTGGACGTTTAACGCAACAGTGCTTTCATACCCCCTAATGGTATCGTTAAACGTTTGACGCGACTTTGTTGGAAGTCGCATTAGAAGTTTAACTTCAATAAAATGGTATAGAGATATTTTTCGCTTGTTATATTTGCAAAAAAAGAGAAGCAAAAAAAACACAATATAATGTAATGAAACCATAATAAGCATTTATCTGATACGATACTGATACTGATTACATTACTAATGCCACGTTTCTGAGATACTCGGTTAAACTAACCAATAGTTATTGACTCAACAAATATTCATAAGATAAACTGTCAAATGGCCCGTTGAGTTTTACTGACATTTATCGTATGATTGTGTGTTCAGAAACGCAATTTCACAAGTTATCAAATGTTTTTGAACAGATAAACTGTAATTAAAGTACCTCAGAAACCGGGCATAAGTCAAGCTAGGTGTTATAAGATGTGCATCTCTCACCAGAGGCCTCCCTAGGTAATCTCCAGGCGATAGATGCGGGGGTCCGTCCAGTCCATCTACGGAGGACCCAAGCGCGTGGCCACGCGTAGAACATGCTAATCGTGAGACCAATCGAACTTAGCGTGCGCAGCTAACCGACAACCGCTTGAGTCGACGGTCCGATCGGAACCGAGTCGTAAGTGCGTTGCCACCCTTTGGTGAAAAGGTTAGGGGAGGGAGAGGGTGAGGAGAGGGAGTGGGAAGTGGGTTATCCGGCGCTTTCACTGACCGAACGAAACGCAACAATGCAAGCACTGTTACTTCACGTCGGTGTTTCTATGAGAGGGTGGTACTACCCCGGACGAGCCGACCCATTCATGCTGAAACCAGTAATAGCTTCAGCGTGCCTCTGCCACCATGTAAATTTGATTCTGATATTTTGTATTGAGACTGTGCAGCCTATCATATATTAATTAAAAACTGTGTATTGTATGTATGTAATTGTTGTTCGGAGTGCCAATAGATGTGAAAACCGGACTAATGTCAATAATTTAAAATTTAAATAATTCGCACTGTAACTAATTTAAAAATTCAAAACCGAACACAATAACTGAGTATTGAGTTTTCTCTTCTATCGGTAGATCTTATAACTGCCTTAACTTTTTTTTTTATATTTGTATTGAAGTTAGTCATAAGGGTCGAATATAATGTCCATAATGAGAATGGAATCGACGAAGTTTTTAAATATTAGCCTGGAGCGGAACTGTCGAGCTGATGGCAGACCGCTGCTCCATTATTAGGGATAACCACAGGTAATGTTCACCTCAGCCCGATTTCAGTATAAAGGTAACTAGCCACGGGCGTCTAGGGTTCGATTCTCGTTTGGTGCAGTTAAGTTTAAATGACTAGGATATGGTAAATGCCTCTAATGTGCAATACGATAATGCTTACAGGTGCCGTAAATCTATACATATACCTAATAAGAAAGTAACTTTAATGTGTTTGTACGTTTACGATTTTCGTAAAAAAAATTGTTGCGGGTAATAGAATACATTTCAATCATTTTTAGAAATGTCTGTCTGTTTGTATGAACGCGTATCACTGCTATACTACTGGGTTCACAATAAAATCTTATATGATAACGTCATAAAGCATATCTTCGAGAATAACGTAGTCTTTGTTTCATTCAAATCGGTCCACTCTATCAAAAGTTATGGTAATGGATTAAATACGTTCAGTTGAATTTATTAGCCATTGCTTTGTATATTAGGATCCACGTGGACGAAGTCGCGGGCACAGCTAGTCTATACTAATATTATAAAGTTGGATGGTTTGTTTGTTTGGTTGAACGCGCTGATCTCAGGAACTACTGGTCCGATTTGAAAAATTCTTTCAGTGTTCGATAGCTAATTTATCGAGAAAGAAGGCTTGCGAGGAAGAATACACCAATGAAGAATGTTTCAATTTTTTTATAGTATTTTTTTTCTCGAACTCCTAACAGCTAGGTCTTAACAGCTTCACCGGACTACTAAGGCGAGCGATTAATGCACTCAGCCGATTTTATTTTGACAACTAGCTTTGACTAACTATTCCACGCGAACGAAGTCGCGTGCAGAAACTAGTTAATAATATAGTTCGTGTCACATTCCAGAACATTCGCAAATTATACATCCATGACTCATACCGTTTTACCGCATTCCAAATTCGAATTCTAAAAAGAAACCGGTAAATTCGAAATATTCGATTCTATTTTATTCTTTTTTTAAATTCATTTCAGACATGGCCAAGACGTTCGAAAAAAGAAAAAAGTATGTATACCTACTATATAGCGTATAGAGGGCCGCACGAAAGTTACTGTTATCTTGGCATATCCTCTCTAGGCGAAACGTCTATAAAGTAACAGATTTATTATCTCAAACGTTACGAAGAACGTTATACGGTACTTGATGGGCGCGCCGCTCCCCCCTTACTGCTATTGTTACGAACCTCCCATAAAGTTTCGTATTCGAGATACGGAATTATTCTACCTCTGGTCTCGATTTCGTTCGTTAATTTCACATAAACGGTCCTGTTACTTCATAATTCACTTACACTGTATTATAGATAGAAAAATTACAATTTTTTCTATATAAATTTGTGTATATATTGTTATGTTATTCAGAGAGGAATTAAGCTTTCTAAATTAATTCCTTATCTCTCTGGCGTGTATTTTAAATGCGGTACTTTATGCGCATGCGCGTTCATGTAATACCGTATTTCAATGGCCCGAGATGTGCGAAGGAGAATACGGTACTTTCTGAGTCTCGGAGCAACCCTTCGTCTTGTTCTCTGTCTCGTTCTTGCACGACGACTGTACCGCTCTACTTGTAAAGTTTGTGTTCCACTATATTTTGAAAGCTTTATTATTTTTCTTTCACTAGTTTTCACACCTATCTTTGTCCGCGTATTAATACACTAACTTATGCTCGCGGCTTCGTCTGCGTGGTATAGTTACGTTGTGCTTACGCTAACACGCAGTGGAAGCTCACAAAAGGGGAAAAAAAGATTTTGAAACATTCTTCATTCGCGCTGGCTTTAGCGTGATGATATATAGCGTTTCTCGATAAATGAGCTATCTAACTACGAAAGAATTATTCGAATCGAGCCAGTAGTTCCTGATATTAGCGCGTTCAACCAAACAATCAAACCCTCCAGACTTATAATATTAGTATAGATTATGTATTATACTCGTATAATCTAGTTTCTTACATGTAATAATTGAGTTTTCTATAGCGTGTGTTTATTTAGATAACTGCTCATTCAGTTAGATATGAAGGCTTTTAGATAATAAGGTAATAATTAATTAATATAGAAATCATCAGATTATATTTATAAGAAATTATATTTATAAGAAATTTTATTTATATGAAACATACGGACATCTGCAATGAATTGAAGGAAATAAATGCATACTTAATTGTTGCAAATACATAGCAAATTTCAGTCTGAATCATCAATATCAACAATTATTATAAAAAAATTGTTTGTGGAGTCCCTCCGCGCGGTAGACGTGAAACTTCGTAATGTGGAAATGAAAATAGTTTTAGTTTTAGTGAAATCATGTTGTTTCTTTAAGACAAACTTTATTAACATTGCTTACAATTCACAATTGACCGCATCTTTTAATTATCATTTTCGAGTAGAGAAATATCTAAATCTATAACATTTACAGTGGGATTATGATAATTAAAGCAAGATACGAAATGTTTGATTATTTTTCTCGCTCCGTCTCTTTCTATTCTCCTTCCCCAGGAGCGTTGGACGTTTAACGCAACAGTGCTTTCATACCCCCTAATGGTATCGTTAAACGTTTGACGCGACTTTGTTGGAAGTCGCATTAGAAGTTTAACTTCAATAAAATGGTATAGAGATATTTTTCGCTTGTTATATTTGCAAAAAAAGAGAAGCAAAAAAAACACAATATAATGTAATGAAACCATAATAAGCATTTATCTGATACGATACTGATACTGATTACATTACTAATGCCACGTTTCTGAGATACTCGGTTAAACTAACCAATAGTTATTGACTCAACAAATATTCATAAGATAAACTGTCAAATGGCCCGTTGAGTTTTACTGACATTTATCGTATGATTGTGTGTTCAGAAACGCAATTTCACAAGTTATCAAATGTTTTTGAACAGATAAACTGTAATTAAAGTACCTCAGAAACCGGGCATAAGTCAAGCTAGGTGTTATAAGATGTGCATCTCTCACCAGAGGCCTCCCTAGGTAATCTCCAGGCGATAGATGCGGGGGTCCGTCCAGTCCATCTACGGAGGACCCAAGCGCGTGGCCACGCGTAGAACATGCTAATCGTGAGACCGCACCCTGGTCCACAATCACGCAAGGAAGCAGAGTGGTTTTTAGCCGGTAGGAGTCCGGCATAACCCTCGCGCTGTCCCCCGGCAGCATGGGGGTATCCAATGTAGGATTTTTCACTCTTAAATAGAAAAAAAAAAAAAAAACGTGTTGTAAGATGTACTAAACTATATTATATTAAATTAAAAATGACATTATATTAAAAAGTCTTATATAAACATCTCCAGTGGTAATGTATGTCTATCTAATGTACAGTAACCGTTTTTGCATTAAAACCGATGGGAATTTTCAAATTAAATATTATAATTACACTGAGTATTTAATATAAAAAAATTCTGCTTTACAGTACAATAATTTAATTAATATCTTAGGAGATAAAGATATAAAATTACGCTCAATAAAAAAACTCACACAAGTTTAAAACAAAGTCATAAAATGATGAAAGATGAGACACTAGTACTTGATAAGGTAATAAAATTTACGAATATTATTGTTATATTTACATATATCAACTGTTTATTTGTTACATTTCAAGTATACTTTGTAAACAAGCAATTACTAATTACACTATAAACCAACTAACTAATTAGCTAAGAGATTAGATTATTCCTGAAGCATTTGCTATCTTACTTAAATTAGGTTCCCTCCAGACTTATAATATTAGTATAGATTATGTATTATACTCGTATAATCTAGTTTCTTACATGTAATAATTGAGTTTTCTATAGCGTGTGTTTATTTAGATAACTGCTCATTCAGTTAGATATGAAGGCTTTTAGATAATAAGGTAATAATTAATTAATATAGAAATCATCAGATTATATTTATAAGAAATTATATTTATAAGAAATTTTATTTATATGAAACATACGGACATCTGCAATGAATTGAAGGAAATAAATGCATACTTAATTGTTGCAAATACATAGCAAATTTCAGTCTGAATCATCAATATCAACAATTATTATAAAAAAATTGTTTGTGGAGTCCCTCCGCGCGGTAGACGTGAAACTTCGTAATGTGGAAATGAAAATAGTTTTAGTTTTAGTGAAATCATGTTGTTTCTTTAAGACAAACTTTATTAACATTGCTTACAATTCACAATTGACCGCATCTTTTAATTCAGACCGGGTACACACCGGCTGCCCCCCTTCGTCCGCCGGACCTGTGCAATAAGGAGATGAGCCCCCCGACCCATCCCCTCAGGTCCGGCTACGGTGGCAGGAGGAGTTGGGCGAAGCGCCTTCTCCTCCTGCCTGTCCTCCTTTGGCGGAGACGGCCACTTTGAGGGTCCGCCTCGCGGGCCCTCTCCGCCTCCTCCTTCCGCGAGATGACCTCCTCGCAGAAGGAGGCCATCGCTCGCCAAGCCTGTCTGGATTGAGTAAACCAAAAACAAAATATTATATCATTAGGAGCTTAATATTTAAAAGTTTGCTATAATTATGTTATTTATTAGAAGTGTAACTTACGACTGCATTTTGTAAATTGTTTCAAAAACATGTCCAAAAAACCACCTTTTATTTTTCTAAATCTGACTAAATAAGATCGAACTATTTTAACGCACTATTTGGTAGACCATTTTTTGACGTGATAACGTCTTATAAATGTAGTTAAAAAGCATAACTCGTTGTCACGTTTCGCCTCAGCCTAGCGTGCAAGCGAGAGCATGGAACCAGCGATAGAGAGGCGCGATCGGCCTAAGCGTTCGGCTTATGACGAAGTATGCAATATTTCATCAATGTTTTCTTATGTCGTTATCACATACAATTATCGTCCGTAAACCGACTTTACAGACAACCAATTTTTTTCCACCTGACAACGCTATTGCCTTTTCACCTTCACCTTCATAATACCACGTTGTATGGCGTTGATTTAAGATTAACCTTTCATGAAAATGTTATTGAGCTCTCTGGTCATGCTTTATCGTGCGTGCAGCAGCCGTCCGTCGATGTATAACACGTTATCAGTTCAAAAACTGTTACTTTACCGATTTTACTACATCTGAAACATGGAACAACCAGTTTACCACAGTTTCAAGTATTTAGATCATGCCGGTTTTTTGACGAAATTGAGATTTTCCAAAGTTTTTACGCTATACATAGCATATCTCTAGTATCTCAGTGGAGGTTACGTCTTAAGTCGTCCCGGGCGGTTCCTACGTAGTTGTATCACGAATGTACATTTTGCCTGCTTTGAGATATTCTCTCTCAGTTCGCGAATAAAAAAAAAACTAAAACGTATACAGTTTGACGTAACGGGCGATATGATTATTAATAAAATCGTTAAAAGCCTATCAGTGTCTCGATTTGGTGACGTCACTGTCACAATTGATGACGTATGGTATTAGTGGGGTCAATAAAAAAAGTCGAGGGCATAAGGACTGCCGATAGAAGTGAAAACTGAAAACAATTGAATAACTGTGTACTCTTTCGAATTTTCATATTAATTATAGTTTGAATGACAGTATTTGAATTACAGAATTTGTTTATTGAAATTATTAACGTTAGTGTGGTTTTCATATATATTGGCACTCGGAGCAATAATTATATACATTTTTATAAAGTTTATTAATCAATCAAACGTATGATGAGCTGCAAAATATCAATATTACATATACACAGGCTCCTATATTACGCGTCGCTAATCTGACGCAAGTTCGGTCATATTTACGTAGCATGTTATGACGCGAAATTATAAATTTATCTCCTGCCAAAAATCCTCCTGCCAAACGCCTAAAGAAGTTTTCACTTCAAAAACATGGTGTATCGTAAAGACAAACGATAGAAGTGAAACTTTTGTATTACAGAGATACATTAAATTGATAAAATACAACAAAACGTTAAAGTCACGCGGTGTTCCCAGGCGGTCACCCATCCAAGTACTGACCGCGCCCTACGTTGCTTAACTTCGGTGATCGGACGAGAACTAGTGTTTTCAACACTCCACATGACATAGTGTTTTCTCCCGCCATTTTTCGTCACACAAAAAGGTTGCCGGTTA
Source organism: Antheraea pernyi (assembly GCA_015888305.1). Taxonomy (NCBI): domain Eukaryota; kingdom Metazoa; phylum Arthropoda; class Insecta; order Lepidoptera; family Saturniidae; genus Antheraea; species Antheraea pernyi. The sequence continues at coordinate 802,145 of MU158781.1, read as the reverse complement.
GAACTTCGAAGACTTACCATAATAAGTTCACATCAAAATAGGATTCCGTGGAAATATAACGAACTAGCTTCTGCCCGCGACTTCGTTCGCGTGGAATAGCTGGGCTTACTAACACGCAGCGTAAGCTCTTAAAAGGAGAAAAAAACGATTATGAAACATTCTTCATTGGTGCTCCGCTCCTATAGGTCTTAGCGTGATGATGTATAGCCTGTAGCTTTCCTCGATAAATTAGCTATCTAACACTAAAAGAGTCTTTAAAATCGGACCAGTAGTTCCTGAGATTATCGCGTTCAACCAAACAAACTCTTCACCTTTATATTAAGTATAGCTTAAATAAGCAATATCCAGTATCGAGAACTCCCCACTTGTAGCTGGTAGAGCCACGCTGAAGCTATTACTGGTTTCAGCATGAATGGGTCGGCTCACCCGGAGTACTACCACCCTCTCAGAGAAAACCGACGTGAAGTAACAGTGCTTGCATTGTTGTGTTTCGTTCGGTCAGTGAGAGCGCCGGAGACCCACCTCCCCTCCCTTTCCCCCTTTCCTTACTCCCCCTCTCACCCAAGACAGGCTAGCAATGCACTTCCGACTCCCCATGGTGTTGCAAGTGTCTATGAACGGTGTTGATCACTTAACATCAGGTGACGCACCTATCCGTTAGCCTGTTATGATATAAAAAAACGTGTACTTTTTTACACTGAACCAATATTTTTTTGCTAAATTGCACGTAGACAATGTTGCCGGCGCGCTTAGATTATAGAATACAAAAATCTGTCTGACTGTCAAGTTTGAGTAAGTAGTTCGAGAGATTAATTAAGACTTTTCAAACAAACAAAAATACAGTTTTATTGTTTTTTATTATATTACTAACTATAGATTAAAAAAACTTCCATACAGGTATTAGGTAGGACCTTAAACATAATTATAACTTTCTGTTGTTGCCTGTTTCGAAGGCAGCAATTAACTTACATTAGAATATAGATGTAAGAAAGGTTAATCAAAAATGGATGTGGTATGTAGCCGTTCGGTGTCACTGTATTATTTTTGCCGTACAACAATTTAAAACCGTTTTTTTAATCGTACATGTGTATAGGGATCGCATTTGATCAACGGAAGGTCTTTAGAGCGCTTTAATATTGAAAAATGAGTGCCTGTAACCGTCACACGCGACTGAAGAAAAACTTGATATTTAAGTTCCGAATTAGCTGATAGATTGCACTACAGATAATGAAGCTTTGATTTAATTTGTTACTTACAATGAAACCAGATGACAGCACGGTCGCGCGTCCATACATAAATAATTAATTCCATTGTATGATTTTTATTATTATTCTATTTTTTAATACAATTAGTATTATATAATAAGTTTATAAACTATTTATTGACAAAATCAAATTAACTATAATTTAATTAAAAAATTTAAAAACCGGATGGTACAGAATCGTGACGCCATATTGCCATAACGGACTTCCGTTGCATTGTCTTCCAGTTATATCATAGTCGCGCCTAAAGAAATACTTAAAAATGTTGACTTAAATAGCCTTTGCCCACGACTTATCTCGTGTAAAATTGTTATATTTCTCGGAAACATTATATTTTTCTAGATGAAATGTATCCCATTTTATTCTCAGTGCTTTTAACTATGTATACGCACAATTTCATAATAATCGGTTCATTAATTGAGGCATGAAAGCCTAACAAACAAAAAAACACATATTCTCATTTATAATATTTGTAAGTAGTAAAGATGACTAACAAAACTTTTGCATTACAGGCGAACGTTTCCTCCAGTCCGTTAGTGGTATCCGCCGCAAAATACGAACCCGTACCAAACGCTGCGCGTAGTAAAAGACGTCCGCGACATATTTTTACCGACCCTCCCGATGAAATAACGGCAGTGAACGATCAGTACCAGCCTGTCTCTCAATCGTTAATCTATGTCAGATATCGTACAAGCGGTTTCCATCGCTTTAAAACTGCAGCGTAGACTTTGATACGAGTTTAGATTGTTCCACGATATCGCTTCACAACGGCTGACGAGTACTTTCGAAATATTTTTCCACATCGCTGTTAAAAGTTTCTTGGAAGAATTTTGGCGAATACGGGCCTGGATGTTACGAACTTGGACAGATCTTGGTAAATAAGTTTATTTTCGTTTCTTTTGTATATAGGTTTTTTCCCTTATCAAACTGAAATAGTTTAGAATATTATCCGATACGAAATATATATAGGAGTTGTTGAGGTATGTATGCTTGGTACACATATATGTTTCAACAACTCGTATATGTATGAATAGTTTAGCTTAGCTTAGGTTAGCTCAGATAGGTCGCGAATTGCTTGTATCAGGCAACAGCCAAAGCCGAGGTGTGCCGCGCACCCTTGAGCTAGTTGTCAAAGTAAAATCGGCTGAGTGCCTTAAGCGCTCGCCTTAGTAGTCCGGTGAAGCTGTTAAGACCTTGCTTAGTCAATAGCGTAGTCAGTTCGAAAAAAAAAAAAAGCGAACGTTTCGTTGAACAAAAAGATTGCCGGTCAGCCGACCTATAACAATTTTCACTTTAAAAGTTGACAACTGGTCAGGAACCTTAAAAAATCTATATACTAGTGTTACATTAATCACGTATAGAGTCGATGCAGTCAGGAATGCCAAAAAACACTTCGTAGATACTGTCACTATTTATTTGGACAGAGCTTCGCCTTACAATACTTTGTACATAATTATGCGTAGATATCACAGACATTTTTGGTGTTTTGTCATTCACAGTTAATCAAACATAAAGAAAGCTCGTGCCATTTTTTTTGTGCGTTTTAGATCTGTGACGTAATCTAAGGTATCTCTTAAAATCATATACCGTAAAGGGTAGTTTTAATCTACATTAAATTTAAAAACTAACTAATAAATTATTATCTTTAGATATAATAGGCATTAACCATCGCTGACTTTTCCGTACATCTTTTGAAGGTAAACAATTCTTCTAGTTCATTATTTTAATGTGCCAGTACCCCTCCGACTTTTCAAACAGAGTCTACCCTCGCGTAATCATAGAATATGCTACCGTGGTCTTGTGGTGAGTTTCGCTCCCGCACACTCATCCCGACCCCCATTGGCAATGGCTCAAGCTTGTCAAACGATGTCAAAATCAAGTGCAACAGTTTGTGTAGTATTAGCAACTACTTAAACTTAACTTTACATAATGTTTCCATAATTTCTTTAAAATATCTTTAAGCACTCCTATATCAATATTAAATTATAATAATTAATGGTTCCAGTTTACATGCAAAGCGTGAGATACTACGCTTTTCTCACAGCGCCTCATCTGTTTTTAATTATATCAGAATTGTAATTGCAAATTGTTGTGTTGGTATTTATAGAGCGTAACTGCAACGGTAGTGCGGTCTTGCACCAATGAATATCATTTTTTGTTCTTTCTACCGCCATGCAGTTATATTACAGTACATATTTCTACGCCCGTGGTTCAATAAACGCAGTTTAAGTTAGAAAAAAAAAAGTTGAAGTGGTCACAAGGACTGTCGACAGAAGTTAAAACTCAAAACAATAGAATAACTGTGTTCTGTTTTGAATTTTTACATTAATTATAGTGAGAAATATTAACATTAGTCTGATTTTATACAGTGTATTTATTAATCAAACGTATGACCTTTTTTTTTTTTATTTACCTGGGGAAATCCTTTATGGATACGCCACCCTCTCGGGGGAGAGAGTGGGTTATGTCCGACTCGCACGGACTAAAACCCCACGGTGTACCGTCCGCCGCATGGTAGGGGCGGCCAGGGATCGAACCTGCTGTCTACCTGAGAAACCGCTCCTGCGGCAGCCTGGCGAATGAACGCCAGGCTTCGTCCTACTATAGAGAGACTACTGGGTACACAACCAGTCGTCTCCCCTCGTCGGCCTCACCTGTGCAATGAGGAGATGGGTCCCCCGACCCACCTCCTCAGGTTCGGCTCGGTAATCATACGTATGACCTGCACAATCTCAATAACATATCATCGCAATCGCATCGCAATACGGCCGGTCACGCTTACTAGCATGTTATGACGCGAAATTATAAATTTATCTCCTGCTAAAACTACCGCTGAACGCGCCTAAAGAAGTTTTTACTCCAAAAATATGGTATTCGTATAATAAACAGTACAGTCACAATAAGGTTTATAATATTGTAGTCACAAATAGCTTGTAAATGTCTAGCTGTTCCATTCGCTTCTAGAACATGAATAAAAACTTCTTTGGATTTTAGTACTGAAAGTTTTTATGGCACGGTAGGGAAAAATTTTCGTCACGCGTTACGTGTTAAATGTAAGTCGGTGTGTATTTATGTATGTATGTATATATTTATTTATTTATATATGTATAAATGTCCATCTGTGTGTAGTAGTATATTAAAATGAGTAAATGTATAGTTAAGTACTTATAACAGTGCTTGCATTGTTGCGTTTCGTTCGGTCAGTGAGAGCGCCGGAGACCCACCTCCCCTCCCTTCTCCTCTCCCTTTCCCTCCCCTAACCCTTCCCTCCAAAAGATGGCAACGCACTTGCGACTCCTCTGGTGTTGTTAGTGTCCATGGACGGTGGTGATCACTTGTTAAGTGACCCACCTGTTCGTTAGTCACCTATGAAATAAAAAATAAATAAAAGAATTCTACGGGTCTTCATATAGTTTATAAGCATTCTCATATGTAATAACTAGGCTCTGCCCGTGATTCTGTCCACGTGGAATAGTTATTCTGCGCTGACGCTAACACGTAGCGGAAGCTCTCAAAAGGAAAAATCCCCGATTTAGAATAATTCTTCATTGGTGCTCCGCTCGTATTGGTCTTAACGTGATGCCTATAGCCTATAGCCTTCCACGATAATTTATGTATCTAACACTGAAATAATTTATAAAATCGGACCAGTAGTTCCTGAGATTAGCGCGTGCAACCAAACGAACACTCCTTAATACATACTAGTGGGCCGGGAGGACAATGTCCTGCCTTGAAAACAAAAAATAACCTAAAAGTCAACCGCAGCGCCACCTACCGTGTCCCATTGTGAATCTAAACCATCATCGGCTCCACTGGAATGTGCACATAAAATTTCATCAAAATCGGTCGAACCGTTTAGGAGTCAGTGACATACACACGTACAGAAGAAATTTATATATAAAGTTTCACTTCTTTCTTACACACTGATACACGTAATGTTTTTTATTTGTTCAATCTAGTTTTGCAGATTATTAGGTATATGGTCAATTAATTAAACCCTGATCATCCAGACCGAATGATTGAAGAACCCTAAAGTGAGTCAGTCTACATATTATAAAACTAAGTCTTCTGCCACACGTCTGTCTGTCTGTTAGCGATAAACTCAAAAACTACCGAACTGATTTTCATGTGTATTTCACCAGTAGATAAAGTGATCTATGACGAAGGTTTAGATATATACTTTGTCACGGTTTTTGTTATTATCAGGGCGGGGCAACGTTCGCCGTACCCGCTAGTGTTACTAAAGAACTACTGGACATAATTATGACTGCTGTAAATAATTTCATGTTAGTAAAAAAGATACCATATCCACGATTCTAGTGAGCTCATATAATTCGTACATCGACTTTTTTTAGTAGACAAACTTTTTTGCATAGCGCTCGCGTGCCCCGTGACAGACAGACCGACAGGTCGATTTATAATATGCTCCTATCACACGATCTTAGCACGCAACTATGACCAGTTTACCGTGACCTCCCTTCATATACTTGTGCCTGCTAAATACACTATATGTTATTTTTATTGAAAAAAAAATATTAAAATGTATGTTTTATTATGTTTTTTGTGCACTAGCTGATCGCTCCGGCTTTGCACGAATGTAGCAACGAAGAAAATGACACCGAGGGTGAAATCTATAGGGCGTACTCAGCCTTATCGTATCCTTAACTCAGCTTAAACTTCACAAGTAATTACTCAGCGCAAAGATCGGTTTCGAATTTATAGTCTAACTAGATAACGCGTTGCTGTGGCTCAGTTATTATTATATCATTAGATATTGATAAGAATTCATTATTGTTGTTTAAACAACAAAAAAAATTATAAGTCTTGTTTATATTTATAAAAATGTAAAAATTTTGAAAAATAGAAAAAAAAAATAATAAAAAAAAGAAAAAAAAATTAATGAAAAATCTGCGTTTACTGCAAATGACGTCACTTCCGTTGCATATCTGCGTGACGTTACATCTGTAATATTTTTTTGCCTCATGTGCCTAAAGAAGTTTCACTTCAAAAAAATAAAATAAAAATCTACTTTTTGTGACGCTGGCTTTTTTGTAGGCATTACCAATCTCTACAACTTTTCTCTAGAATTTAATCATATATCTCTCATCGTTAAGGCAGCGTTCGTAAGAAAGGTTTTCGTTTGACCGTGACCTTGAAAATCCGACTACCACAAAAAAAGTCTTTTAATTCTTCAGGTTAATATATAGCCTATGACACTCACAAATAACGTGGATTTCTACTGGTAAAAGAATTTTCAAAATCAGTTTAGTATATCTAGATATTACTGCCCTGTATGCCGCCATCGGTAGAAGTGCCGAACACTTCATGGGGGGCGGTAGCTGCAAGCCACCTCCCGTGAAAGGGAAATCGCCTCTACCGGTGACAAGAACTCAGTAGAGATCAGCGTAGACGTTGGGTGGACGTGGGGAGGCGATTCGTTGACGTTCGTCCTTAAGCCGGACCAAGGGGAGACGGGCCCTTCTCTTCATTGCACTGGTTCGACCGTCTGGGACACGGTCTATGTTTGCCAGGCTGTCACTCTTTTAGCGCAGGGGGCTCAGTATCAACACTGGGCCGGCCGCCGGGGCGACATGCGGAGTGCCTTGTCATCCCTGTCATACAATTGTATGATTCACATATATGTATGAATAGCTTAGAATAGTTTAGCTAGGTCAGATCCGCGGTATCGACAACAGCCCAGGCCGAGATGTGCCGTGCACCCATTTAGCTAGTTGTTTGAATAAAATCGGCTGAGTGCCTTAAACGCTCGCCTTAGTAGTCCGGTGAAGCTGTAAAGGCCTTGTAAGGCCAAGAGCGTAGTCAGTCAGTCATTCTAAAAAAAAAACAATGACAATCAAGTAATAATGATAATCAAAAATGTATAGAAATGGAACTGTTACATTGTTATTTTGTCACACGTTTTTTTATTCGAATAAGTAATACCTAAGTTTCTCGTAAGTCGTTGAGTTTGCTGGCTCTAACTTAGTTCAGCTCAAGCTAAAGGAATGCTAAGCTTGCAACTATAAATTTATGTGGGTTTAATTAATGTAGGTGGTAAATCCACGCTGAATCTATTACTGGTTTCAGCATGAATGGGTCGGTCGGTGAAGTAACAGTAAATTTATGTGGGTTTAATTAATGTAGGTGGTAAATCCACGCTGAATCTATTACTGGTTTCAGCATGAATGGGTCGGTCGGTGAAGTAACAGTGCTTGTATTGTTGCGTTTCGTTCGGTCAGTGAGAGCGCCGGAGGCCCACCTCCCCTCCCTTACCCCTCTTCCATACCCTTCCTCCCTCTCCCCACAAACACAGGATAGCAATCAAAATCAAAATCAAAATATCCTTTATTCAATTTAGGCCCTGAGAAGGCGGTTATGAACGTCAAAGCTACTACCGGTTCGGAAAACAGCCCAGTCATCGAGAAGAACCGGCAAGAAACTCGATCTGGTTTATTTTTTCATGTCATATATTTCTATAGTAATATAAATATTCACATTCGTTATTAGTGGATGCACAGAGAGGGGCGTCATTTCCAGACGTCACAATCGTTCACGTATTGATCCACCCTATAATAGCCTTTAGATATTAAAACCCGCTTGACATGGTTCTTGAACTCACTATCAGGCAAATCGGTAATGTGTTTTGGGACTTTATTATAAAACTTAACACTATTACCTAAAAAACTGTTTTTGGATTTAGTGAGCCTGAAGCATGGAATGACCAATTTGTTGCTGTTTCTAGTATTTAAATTATGCTGGTCTTTTACTAGATCCAACATATCTGAATTTTTGCGGACATACATTAAATTATCTAGAATATATTGGGAGGGCAGAGTTAAGATACCGAATTCCTGAAACTTAGTCTTTAATGATTCGCGAGGCCTCATATTATAAATTGCTCGAACTGCTCGTTTTTGTAATAGGAATATGGTGTCCACCTCAGCTGCTGTCCCCCACAACAAAATACCATAAGACATTAAGCTGTGGAAGTAAGCGAAGTAGACAACCCTAGCAGTGGCAATATCTGTTAGCTGGCGAATCTTTCTAACTGCGAATGCAGCAGAACTTAGTCTTCCCGCCAATTTTTTTACGTGAGGACCCCATTGTAACTTTGAATCAAGTGTAATACCCAAGAACACAGTATCGTCAACTAAGCCTACTAGATTCCCATCGATCTCGATTCTACTATTAGTAAACCGAACATTAGGCAAGGTAAATCTTATACATTTTGTTTTGTTGGCATTAAGCAATAGATTATTTAACGCAAACCAGTCGGAAATTTTATTTAAAGTATTATTTAGATAACTAAGCTCTGAATCTATTCTTTTTACCTTAAATATAATTGAAGTGTCGTCCGCGAAAAGAACCATGTCAGCACAGTTATCAACCACTAGCGGTAGATCATTTATATATACTAAGAACAAAAATGGCCCTAAAATAGAACCCTGTGGGACGCCAATTTGAGTCAGTGATCCAGCTGACGTAACCCCGTCTACACTAACTTTGTGACAACGATCTTCTAAATAGGACACTAGAAGGTCGAGAGAAGCTCCACAAACACCATAGTGTTTTAATTTCAAAATAAGGGTACTATGGTCAACGCAGTCAAAAGCCTTAGACAGATCACAAAACACACCAATTGCATCCTGCGATCCCTCCCAAACTCGAAAAATATGACTTAGTAACGTTGCACCAGCGTCAGTAGTTGATTTTGATTTTGTGAAACCAAACAGTCGACCATCCAGAATCTTTTGCGCTTTAAAATATCCTAATAATTGTTTAAGCATAATCTTCTCGAAAATTTTGCTTAAGGACGGCAGTACAGAAATTGGTCTATAATTTCCAAGATTACTCCTACAGCCTGATTTAAATAAAGGAACCATTTTACTTATTTTCATTAAATCGGCAATGCACTTGCGACTCCCCTGGTGTTGCATGTGTCTATGGACGATGGTGATCGCTTAACTTCAGGTGACCCACTTGTTCATTTGCCTAAGGTCTGAGAGTGATCTATGGACCTGACCCTAAATCTTTTTTTATAGTACGATCATGTAATGGTAACTGACCAATTGAACATAAATTCTGTCAATATTTTAAAATATCTCCTTACTGTCTTGTGTCTTGTTCACTTTTTTATAGAGATTTTTCGTACATTTTCTCTGATACAAACCTTATCCTATTTTACACACACAATAAAAATTAATTATCCAAACAGGTTCAGCCGTTCTAAAGTAAAGTAATGTAATCTAACATATGTACATTATAAAGAGGTAAAGTTTGTGAGTTTAACATATAAAGCCCAATCCATTTATTGGCACTTTGACATTTATGTTTATCTATACTAATATGATAAAGAGGTAGAATTTGTGACGTTGTAGGGGGTAATCTCAGGAACTGCTGGTCCGATTATTTCAATTTCAAATTCTTGTAGTGTTACAGAGCTCATTTATAGAGGAAGGTTATAGGCTGTATATCGTCACTCTAAGAGCAATAGGAGCGGAGCACCGATGAAGAATGTTTCAAAATCGGGGTATTTTTCCTCTTGGGAGGTTCCGCTGCTTGATAGCGTTAGCCCAAGTAACCATTCCACTCGGACGAAGTCGCGGGCAGAGGCTAAGAGGTAAAGTTTGTGACGTTGTAGAGGTTTTAATGTCCGAAGCGTGAGATTTGAAAAAAAAACACTCACTGTTATTTTTATTTATAAAATAAATATTGCTTACTCTTTTTTTATATCATAGGAGGAGGGTCACCTGATGTCAAGTGATCACCACCGTCCATAGACACTAACAACACCAAGGGCAGTCGCTAATGCGTTGCCAGCCTGTGTTTTGGAGAGGGGAGGATAGGGGTTTGAGGTGGTTCTCGAGCGCTCTCACTGACCAAACGAAACGCAACAATGAAAGCACTGGTACTTCACGTCGGTTTTCTGTATGTCCGGTGGAAGTACCCCGGACGAGCCGACCCATTCATGCTGAAACCAGTAATAGATTCAGCGTGGCTCTACCACGTGATCCAACTACCTACCTACTCTTTATAACATCAGCTACCTGCCAGTGAAAGTCTTATCAACTGCCTCTTAAATGCAACTGCCGGAATACACCAACAGGTGCTTAGCGACAGATTTTCAACTCGAGAATAGCTTGCCAGACGGAGTTACAAAAACCATCATTCTGTGGTTATATCACAGTTTATCTTAACATAAATCTGCTAATTAGCAATTGAACCTACGTCGATAGACGCAGTATTCAAACATATCAAACAACCAACATAGCAAATGATTAAAAAAAATGGAATTGATTAATAACAGGTCAACTTATACTGGTCATGCCCCCTACCAATGACACCCTGATAAGAATCTTTCATTGGAATCGGTGGTAATTCGAGCATTATTTTTGCGATTAGGATCGTTATTTGTGAGTCATTGGGAAAAACAAGGAGCGATTTTTAAAATTTCACTGCTCTATAATGTATTAATCACTAGTTGATACTCGCGGCTTCGTTTGCGTATTTTGAAGTAAAAATTCTTTAGGCACGACTCGGAGGTAACTGGACGACAATGCAACGGAAGTTCGTTACGGCAATATGGCGTCACGTTTCTGTACCATTCGGTTAGATAATAATTCAACATAACTAAAACTTCTATTAAATCATAATTAATTTAATTCGTTACTCATCATAGTAATCTGTTCGTACTTTTCTATATTTTATTTACTTTATAACAAAGAGTTGCTAATAATATTTCCTGTGTTATTTAAGTACCTAATAAGCTGATGGCGCTACAGATAATGAAGCTTATATTTAATTTGTTACTTACATTGAAACCAGATGGCTGCACGGTCGCGCATCCATATATACATAATTAATTCTATTGTATGATTTTTATTATTATTCAATTTTTTTTTTTATTATTTTTTTATTTTTTATTGATTTTTTTACAAACTATTTATTGACAAAATCAAAAAAGTTTTCCTTCAATCGCGTGTGACGGTTACACGCACTCATTTTTTTATGCAGATGAGTGTGTATGAAGAAACCAGTTTTAATAACAGGCCAAAAATCATACCCCTAAATTATTATTTTGGAATGAAATTCGTTCTTTTTTTAATTTAGTGACTTTAATGACAAAAATAGACCAAATGAATAAAATAATCAAAAAACAGACAGGCGATTTTGCTGATACAACTCAACGTGTCTTTTAAATATTTGTAATACAACAAGGAAGATGGAAAATATATAATTAATAAGAGATATGTCAAGAGGGCCACTCGACAATGGCAGTAATCGAGGAGATTGGTTGCCAAAAAAAAAACCAAACAGACCATACTTGCCAAATATTGGGGTGTAACCCGTCGAATAACATCACAAGACTTGAGACACCGAAGCCAACCTCACCTGCACGTGGTGCACCCTGCTGAATAACGAACGAGGCAATGGCGAAAGCGGGGTGGTAGGGTTTCACAGCCTGACTGGGTCGCAACCACCATGTATATGGCGAAAAAGCCCATCATAGTGATTCGCTGCTGCTGGTCGCGTTTCGGGATCAGCTTGTGCATATCCAGCTTTTCGTAGGCCGATCTGGCACGATGAAGTCTATAGAGATCTCGTGCCGCCCCAACTATAGCGGCAGACGTACACTGTGTGGTTTTAGTCCATGCGAGTCGGACATAACCCACCCTCTCCCCCGAGAGGATGGTGAATCCATAAGAGATTTAAAAAAAAGGCCAGCATGACAGCGGCGACCGGCGATGGATAGTGTCGCTTGGTGGTTGCCATTGTGTTTGGATTGTACGAGTACTGTGCTTACCATCAGGCGTAGTGCAGTCATTATGCAGTGCAACTATAAAAAAAATAGGTACAGCCGTTCTAAAATTACTTACATACATTCGGCAATTTATTTTTATTTATATATAAATCTAGCTGTTCCCGCAGCTTTGTTCCCGTGGTACCTTATGTAAAAAACGACTATTAAACCAACTGAATGTATTAAGTCCATTTACTTATCTACTTAAGTCGTACTTAAGTCGCGTCGTCATTAAAATTACAATAACTTTTGATAGAGTGAACCGATTTTAATGAAACAAAGACTAAATGGTATTCGAGGATACGCTTTATAAATTACATTACATTACATATATTTCTAAAAATGATTCCAATGTATTTTATTATTTATTCCAAGACACCTGCAATATTTTTTTTTACAAAAATCTAAAAATTACAGACACGTTACATCTACATTCTTATTATTTATGTGTAGATCGTTTTGATATCACCAATTTTCATGGATATTTTCTTCTAACTTACCTTCTTTACAGTCAGAGTAATAAAATATACTGCTTTGTTGTTGTTTTAATAAATACCCCGAGTATACGATGCGGGGGTCCATTTTTCATTCTACTCATTATTTGCAACCCTTTGCCAATCCGACTTTGGGAGGGACAGCAAAACAATCAAGAAAATGTTTTAAATATTTTTACTTTTATAAATTAATAGTTTTGCCTCGCTTGTGTTAATGTTGATTTTGAAAAAAAAAGTACAGCCTAAGTTACTCGCTTAAAATTTAGCTGTCTATAGGTGAAAGTATTTTTAAAATCGGTTTAGTATTTTTTGAGTTGATCAAAAGTTACTCAGTTACGCTTCCTAGTGTAATGAACAAAAGTATAATCGGTCAAATTATTACTCTGTAAGCACTGTGACTATTTATCCGAGCAGAGCTTCGCTCTATAATAACATCGACATAGCAATGAATGTCCAATTTTTTTTTCGCGTGGATTCATTTTCAGGGTAATATCCTCTGACTGAAGCTTCACTCTCCCCCCGCCTTCTGCGGGGGTGTCTACTGTTTTGGAGAACACCTGTAAGTGCTTTCTCCGGGGACAAGCAAGGGCGCAACGCTGGACCGAGCGGGCTGTCCGGAGCGTCCGGAATTGCGAGAAGCGCGAGTGACCCACGGGCCTCGAAAGTCGTTCGCAGAAGGCTGTTTGGCCCTTTGATGCAGCCTCTAGAACACGCAGGTACAGCGCCATCCAGCGGCACATCCCCTCCGACAGAGGCCCAGCTGTAATCAGCTGGGTGAGAGTGAGGATATCACTCTCGTACGCTTCTGTCGGTGAGGACGGTCCGCCGGGAGGCTTCTGTCGCGCATCCGTAGAAGAGCAGGCACGGAGATGCGTAGTCCGGTGGGCGTTGCTGGGGTCTTCTTATTTCGTGAGGCGGCGGAGTCAGTAGGCGAAGCTGGGGTTGACGGTTGGCATTCTGTTTGGCCCTGAAAAGGGCCTTTGTTTACGCGTCGACTCGAAGTAGCTGAATTCGGCAGGGTGGCGCGGGAGGAACGCAACGTCGCGCAGGTCGGAGCGCGCGGTGCTCTCGTACGGTCTCGAACGCGTGTGACGACGGAGCGTCTAGAATGTCCGATTAACGTCATCTTGCCTTTTATAGGCCGAACTCTGTAATAAGGTGGCACTAATACCGCGCCAAATCATGTTTTCACTTAAATAACATTTTATACTTAGTATACAAATTCCTAACTCGGTGTAAGTAATATTAGTAACATATATATACATACCTAACATGATATACACATAACATTACATACATTATTATTTAACTAAGCACATACTTGCCCAGACATAGATGTAGTATAACCCAATGGCTAAAATACTGTAAAAACTGGGCTAAATAAACGACTATCATACCTGTAAGCCAATACGTTTGGAATACTATTAGGACGATACTTGATTTCGCCTAGTTTTAAAATCCCTTCATCTTTGAAGCAGATTGTCGACGCATGATGGCGTAAATACTCTTGCTGCGGCAGATATACACGACGTTCTATGAAAATGAGGTAATCCCAAAAACATTCTGAACGCATTATTACTCTTTGTTGGCAGAGCGTTAGTTTCAACCTATAAATACACATATACAAAACTAACCTACAAATATATACCCTCTTATACAGTGTACCGGCCGCCATTCTTTTCAGGGCAGCATGGGACCGACCAAGGCTGTCACCATGTCGTCCAACGGTCAGCTCGGCGTAAAGTGCTGCCGGGCCCTGTCCTAATAGGCTTCTATGGATACACACCAGCTGCCTCTTCTCATCCGACGATTCTTTGCATTGAGGAGATAGGCCCCCGGCCTCTGTTCCATCCCGTCAAACTATTCCAAAAAAAGTTATAATTTTAGAATGAAAAGAAAAAGTCATATTAAAGTTATTTAGCTTTGTTTGTTTGTTTGGGTTGAACGCGCTAATCTCAAGAACTACTGGTCTGATTTGAAAAAATCTTACAGTGTTACATAGCACATTAATTGAGGTATATATCATCACGCTAAAACCAACAGGAGCGGAGAAACAATGAGGAATGTTTCAAAATCGTTGTATTTCCCCTTGAGAGTTTCCGCTGCGTGTTACCGTTAGCCCAAAGTTATTCCACTCGGACGAAATCGCGGGCAAAAGTGAGTTTAAAATAATACTTTTGCTGTCGTCGGTACGAGGTATTTTCCCCGCTCTCGCATACCGACGTAGTCCCGCGGGCATTTTTCATTCCGACTTGATTAAACCCGAACCCGCCTACTGCTAATATATAAAACCTGGTGCAGTTTGTGTGCTGCACTATTGTTCACACTTCAATACACATGCATACACATACTATAGGTAAATGTGTATTACAATGTCTTGTCTTTTGTGCACTACGCATTCGCATGTCGTTTTTCCAATTGATTTTACCTATACATATAATATTAATGTAAAGCAAACGTATCTGTATTTTTTTAGACTTTTGTGAAAAATATTGTAACAGGAATAAGTCATAAAATACATTTCAATCACTTTTAGAAATGCCTGCCTGTCTGTATGAAACTATGAATAAGAATCATTGCTAAAATACAGTGTTCATGATTAAACCTCTTCAAGAAAATCATAAGGCATATCTTCGAGTACCATTTAATCGTTGTTTCATTAAACTTAGTGTTGCCCAAATGCAAGACCAAGACGAGAATTGGCTTAGTCTTGGTCTTGCATCAATACACCTGGTTTTGGTCTTGGTATCGCGCTCTAAGTCTTGGTCTTGGTCTCGCTGCAAGAATCTTGCAAGTCTTGCAATTATCTGTAAGACTATTTCTATTTATTAAAAGCGTTAGGTTAGACTTTAGAAAAATACAACAGATCAGTACATTTTGAGCTTACTACAAAGACATAAGAGTGTCCGTTATTTACCAAGTTGGCTTTTTTGGTTTAGGTATCCTTCAAATAATTCTAAAAATGTTTTGTATTGGTCTAAGTATTCTAAGTTAGTCTAAGTATTGGTCTTGCTAAAATTTGGCGGCCTTGGTCTTGGTTTGACCAAGACCAAGACTGCAAGACTGCAAGAAATTTTGGGCAACACTAATTAAAATCGATTGGGTTTATTAAAAGTTTTTCAGTGTTATTACAAAAAAGTTAAATACGTATTGAACCCTGGCTTTAAAAAGGTCTCACATTAAATACACTGCGGTCGCTCAATGTTCGCCATCTTGCTCTTTTGTCTCGCTTTGGTTACGTTAGGTTAGACTTGCGAAAAAAGAATAACGCGAACTTGCCTCGGGCGAGCGCAGTGCATTTATTAGGAAACTTTTTAAAACCAAGTATTTAATACGTATTTAACTTTTTTGTAATAAGACGGTTTAAGTTTAATGATGGTTCGATTTAAGAACAAGAGAAAATAGATAAGTAAACGGACTTAACACGTTCAGATGACTTTATAAATCACTGTTTTTTACATAAAGCACCAGGCGCACGAAGTCGCGGGCACAGCTCGTACTTAATATAATTGTTCTTGAAAAAAAACACATAATAATATATGTGGTAAGATATTCTTTAATATCCCTATAATTAGCTACCACTTTTGACTAGATAATTTGCCACAGAGCATTCTCTTTCTAAACTTAGTATCTACTATTTTGCGTCACAACATTCTTAGTGTAATTCATCGGCAGTGTGCTAGGTTAGGATAGGTTGGAATAAATGAAAAGTATTCTTCATTCACAATTGCGAATCAGTTTAACCAATTATATTATAACTAATATACAGTGACTTGTTGAAACTTGGCTAACTAGCTTATTGTTGACGGCTGTCCCTTCAATCCACCCGTATCTAAGCAACATATAACTATTTCTTTTTCACCGCCGATATTGAGAATATGCCATCTTCCTTCCACATTTTATCTAAGAGAATGTGGTGTTACAATGTTACTTTACGTATGTGTGCGTTATCGTGTCAAATTGTTTTGTCAAAATATAATTGAGTTTTACCCCAAAATAAAGGTAAAGTACAATAAAACGGCTTTCAAACTTTAACTGTAACATAAATATATATTAAGTATTACAACAGGTGGAAATTAAAAAGATTTATTAACTGTATTTGTATCAAATATAATTCCCGCCTACGTTGTTGTATAAATTATGAGTGGAAAATAAAATAATACGTAAAAGACATTAATGATATATTTTAGTGTAAAAGGTGTTGGCAGTTTTACAATGCGTTTAGATGTTTAGTGTCAATAAATCAGTTGCTGAGATTTAAAAAAAATCGAACTTGTTTTTCTCTCTTTAAATTAATAACGCGTTGGCAACGTTTCATCCTAATAACCTTGAGATGTTCAATTAAATATTTACTCAAAACTAACTGATGCGGGACTGCTTCTGCAACATTTATTATTTTAATAATATATTTTTCTTAATATGTATATATTAAATTTGTTAGATGGTAGAGCTACGCTGAATCTATAACTGGTTTTAGCATGAATGTGTCGGCTCACTCGGGGTAGTACCACCCTCTCACAGAAAACCGACGTGAAGTAACAGTGCTTGCATTGTTGCGTTTCGTTCGGTCAGTCAGAGCGCCGGAGGCACACTTCTCCTCTCCTTCCCCCTTCCCTTCCTCCCCCTCCCCCCAAACACAGGATAGCAACGCACTTGTGACTCCCATGGTGTTGCACGTGTCTATGGATGGTGGTGATCACTTAACATCAGGTGACTCACCTGTTCGTTTGCGTCCTATGACATAAAAAAAAATATTTTACTAATTTTTAATGTATCTTTTACTTAGATTTAGGGAAAATTATTTTTATTTCTTATAACAATATATTTTAATGTTCCGAGTCAATGTTTATATAGTTTACAGTTATATTGGTATATGTACTGGTTACAAACAGTGTCGCAGATATCACAATTTCTTATAATGAGAAATATTTTTTTATTTTATTTTGTAAGAAGCAAACGACCAGCTGGGCCACTTAATGTTAAGTGATCACCAACGTCCATAGACGCTAGCAATACCAAGAGAGTTGCAAGGCTGTGTTTGGAGGGAGTGCGAATGAGAGGGAGGGAGAGGGGGAAAAGGAAGGGGAAGTGGGTTATCCGGCGCTCTCATTGACAGAACGAAACGCAACAATGGAAGCACTGTTACTTCACGTCGGTTTTCTATGAGAGGATGGTACTATCCCGGACGAGCCGACCCATTCATTCTAAAACAAACGGTGACTTAAACAAATCTAACAAATAAAAACTTAAGTTAACTTAACGGAATATGTGAGACTATTCTGTAACACAGCGTTCCGAGTGAGGCTAGTGAGATATATGTGATTATTGTATCTATGTATTTCTATTATACCACACCACCAAATAGCAAAGCATAAGGTGAGTTTGTGGATAAACGTTAAAACCTATAAGGGATCACCCAATAACTACGTGAGACATTTTTGAGAATTTTTTACAAACCCCTACCCATCTAATTAGATATCGTTCGTTTTTCTCGGCCCACATCCACCCTCCGCTAAACTCACGAGAGACCTTTCTGTAGTTTGAGTATTGGCATTGGATTTATTTCAAGTATACAATTTACTTTACTTTTCTATATACTATTATTATATTTAGTTATAACTAACGTGCCCAGCGGACGCTGTTCCGCTCTGACAATAAAAAAACCTTGACGAATTATATAACTAAACCTTCGTCATGAATCACTTTATCTGCTGTTGAAAATCCTATGAAAATCTGTTCAATAGTTTTTGAGTTTACAGCGAACAGACAGACAGAGAGGCAGACAAACGTGGCAAACTTTGTTTTATAATATATAGCGAATATAATTACATTACATTTCAAAATATCAATACTAAATAACTTTACATCTATTCATGGATTTTACCATTTAATATATGAATATATAGAATTCAGCATATTTAAATTTAGAAACATGTTTACTTTAGATTAATCTGATTTTCTCACATTTTTGCTCAATAAAAATGACGTGATATTTGCCGAAACCCCCTCTCCTTTCCATATGAGATTCTACTAGACCCCCTAAACCACACACGTAATTAATGGACACCCCCTTAATTATATACAAAAAAAAAACACAATGAAGAGACCACGAATACAAAAACACTGTATAATATATTCCATCTCATCATCTCAAACGTAAAACCCCATAGTTATATACGTTTTCCGTTTAATGCGTTAATGGTATCGGCTGCAAATGATGAAACCGTACCAAACGCCCCGTATTACAAAAGACGTCCTCGAAATATTTTTACCGATCCTCCCGATGACATAACGGAGCGAAAGATCAGTACCAGCGTGTCTCTTCAAACAGAACGTAACCACAGATCACGCCACCATGGTCTGGGGGTAAATTTCACACCCGCACACCAGACTAGGCCCCCCTCGGCAGCGGCTCAAATCTAGGTTCGTTCCCTCGACGTGGAACCCTTGAGTACGTTGCTCGCGCGAATACAGTGACACATTACACATATCACCTCCACACACGTGCACGCTTACACATGCAAGTGGAAGAGTTTTATTTTTCTCCCTTATAAAACTGAAATAGTTTAAAAAATTATCCGATACGAAATATATATAAGAGTTGTTGAGGTATGTATGCTTGGTGCATATATATATTTCACTAACTTATATACGTATGAATATGTAGCTTAATTTAGGTTAGCTCAATTAGGTTGTGGATTGCAAGAACTAAGCAACAGCCAAAGCCGAGGTGAGCCGTGCACCCTTGAGCTAGTTGTCGAAATAAAATCGCCTTAAGCGCTCGCCTTAGAGTCCGGTGAAGCTGTTAAGAACTTGCTAGGTCAGTAGCGTAGCCAGCTCGAAAAAAACAATTTAATAGATTAACTTACCTACTATATTCTCTCGTACTTAACTCGAGCCCTCATTCAAATTAAAATAACTTTTCATTGAATGAACCGATTTGAATGAAACGAAAACTAAATGGTAATCGAAGATATGCTTTATGATTTTCTATATTAAATTTTATCTCGAACGCAGTACTTTAGCTGTGACGCGTGTCCAAATAACCAACTGACAGATAGACATGTTGCTAACCACTTATAGGTGTATTCCAGCTGCATTTGAGAGCCTGCCCCTCAAGGTTAGCGTATTTAATGGTGGTAGAGCCACGCTGAAAGTATTACTGGTTTCAGCATGAATGGGTCTGCTCGCCCGGGGTAGTACCACCCTCTCATAGAATACCGACATGAAGTAACAGTGCTTGCATTGTTGTGTTTCGTTCGGTCAGTGAGAGCGCCAGAGGCCCACCTTCCCCCAGCCCCCCTCTCTCTTCTCCCTCTCTCTCCACTAACCCTTCCCCCAAAAGGGTGGCAACGCACTTGCGACTCTTCTGGTGTTGTTAGTGTCCATGGGCGGTGGTAATCACTTAACATCAGGTGACTCACCTGTTCGTTTGCCACCTATGATATAAAAAAAATTACTATCTTGGACCATATCGTCATTCCATATCAGAACTAACCAAAGAAGAACCAAAGAAGAAATACAATAAAGATACCGCGAATAAAAAAAAACAGTACCAGAGAGACGTATTACTTAGCATACTATGGATTCACCGTGCGGGTGCCGTGTCCATCGCGTGTCAGTGAGAGAAACTCCGAGTAGGAGTTTTTGGCGGGACTTTGGTCTGTCATGTAGTGGATATTATATTTTATGCATAATCTTGTGTTACTTGACTCTATATTGTGTAAAATTGGTGGTGTTTTATGTAATATAGTTCGTTTATTGTGCATAAGTGAAGTGAATGGAAAATAATACCACGGACCATGAATTCTGAGATGCCACAAAAACTCCATGGAAAGTTCTAAAAAGATGGCCACCATCTTGTTAGTTCATTGTAATTATATCAAGAAACTTGTAATATCGATACTCACTTGACAATGGCAGTAATAGTCTAAAAAATTAGTTGCCAAAAATAAAGTTAAAAAAAAAACTCCGAGTAGTTCCCGAGACTTGTGACCCGGGTGAAAGGGGACCTCCCTTTCCAATGTACATTAATACTCACCTTAACTACTCGTGCTTCTCTCCCTGCCTATCCAAATCTGATATGAACCTGCTATGCGGCTTTAGAGACTCGTTCTAATATAGAACTCGCTGCAGGTCAGGAAAAACACAGGTCTTTGTCCGGGTCAACGCCCTCACAAGTCTAACCTTTTTTTTTTTTAACGTGGAGTGAAAATCCATCATGGACTGTCAGGCCCCCGGGGGAGAGCCTGAGCTGAACCGACCACCAGCCTTTGTGATAGTCACGCAGGGGTGGTGCCATTCGGCGACTTCAACCGGCTAAAACTCCACGACAACCAACGCCGCACTATGGGTGGTGTCACGGGGTGCGCGAACAGGCTCCGCAACACCCTCCGGCGGCAGGCGTTTCCCACGCCACACACGACTGAGGCAGCCCGGTTGTGAGACTGCCTCCCAGCCCGCCGAACCCGTGCAATGGGAGTCAAGGGCCCCCGCCCCTTCCCCCCTGGGTTCGGTTGGCAGCGGAAAGGCTAAGCCGCTCCGCCGCCACCCCACCGTTGATTTTTTACCGAGGTTTACTCCTCATCCGCCTCAGCCACCCTGAGATCCCCTCCGGCCTACGCTATCCTACGCAACCCCCTCATCCCTCGATCCTGACCCTACCCTACCTTACTCAAGCCCTACGCCCGCCAATCCCCTGGACTTGCCTACCTACTTAGTACTATCCAACACCCCCCCCCATTCCCCCCGCCCTACCTGCACCCTAACCCTACCAATCCTACCTACCTACACAAACCCTACGCCCGCCTAACCTCTGATCTTGCCTACTTACTAGGTAAGTAGGCAAGCCAGAGGTTTCCTAATCCTGACCCCCCCCATACCTACGTAGCCTACGTGGGAAGATCCCTCAAGGCGGCCTCTGGTGGAAATCACCTCCTCCTCTCTCACAAGTCTAACCTAACCTAACCTAACCTAACCTAACGTAACCAAAGCGAGACAAAAGAGCAAGATGGCGAACATTCAGCGACCGCGGTGCATTTAATACGAGACCTTTTTAAAGCTAGGGTACAATACGTATTTAACTTTTTTGTAATAACACCGTACAAATGTATATGTTTGCCTATTTAATGTTGGTTCTTCGTTCCATCGAATTTCAAAAGCGAAGCCTCCAACAAATCAAAACAAATCGAGTTATGAACGTAAACTTTAGTATGGCCCATCAAATAACACATTAACAGGGTAATGCTATAAAATTATTTACGAACTCACCTGGTTTAACGAGCGAACCCTGGACTGAAAAGTATTTTTTATGCCCAGTTTACGATCCCGCGGCCTCTCACCTATTTTATCAGAACTGTGTTGTATACATTTTTCGTGTACTTACATTTTAAAATAGACACTGTTTACCAAATAAACAATAAATTTATTATTTCGCTTAATAAGCTATTAAATAGGTAATACTTTCTGTCTGTTTGCGTACTTATATCTCGAAACCGTCGATCAACAATAACTAGATATCGGGTCGGTGCGAAAAATACGTCTCGGTAAATAACAGCTCACTTGAAACATGAGCTCTTATTTTGTTTAGTTTGTTTGAAACACAGCCAATGTAAGCACGTTTCACATGCCGCAGTGTATTCAAAAGATGCAAAAATAATACCCGTAAAAGCAATTTAACGGCCGGGAGTATCTTACTTCCTCTAAATACATGTTGAATAAGTTATATTTTAAACTTTAAACTAACAAATAATATTAAATTTTGAACAAAATTACCGATTTTAAAATGTGGTACAAATGTTTGGTCAAGGCTCGCCAATCACGCCAAACACGCAGAATAACGGGGGAAAGTACTTCATTCATTGCGTGTTAAGGTTGAATTCACACTAAATGTTGTTTATGTTGTCTATTAATTTATGACGGCAGTAAAAAACGTAAAACTTGAGTATTAAAATCAACCAGACAGATGTGGCGGAGGACCTTATTTTATAATATGTGGTGAAAATAGTATAGATAGCTATAACGGTCATGATTATTACCTAGAACTTAGTGATTCATTTTTCATTGTATCTTCACATGATTTTAATGAAGGTCTCCTTGACGACTGCGCTT
The DNA here is from genome assembly GCA_015888305.1 of Antheraea pernyi. NCBI lineage: Eukaryota > Metazoa > Arthropoda > Insecta > Lepidoptera > Saturniidae > Antheraea > Antheraea pernyi. The sequence goes on along the minus strand of MU158781.1, from coordinate 779,478 downwards.
AAAAAGGTCTAGCTTTCAAAACAGCTGCCAGGAAACAGTCAAACCGTAATGGCAGATGTTCAACATGACGGTGGTAATTAGCCAGACGAATAAAGAAACAGCCTGTCCCCATATTATAATTACAGTGCATTTTAACACTGAAACTTCAATTTCTTTGCGAATTCTAAGGCATATACCGATGGTTACGAACCAATATCGTCTATCTCAGTTTATTACGTATTTCACTTTTTAATGCAAATAGATTCATGTTGATTATAAATAGGCCAATCTTACGCGAATGCTAGGACGTATATCGTATTTCTGCATCATTTTTCTATTTTAAACATTTGAAGTATCTTTTCTATACAAAGCAGAGAAATGCTTTTTTTATCTCCTGTAAAATTAACTTAATTAAGAGAAACACTATTGATTCTTAACCATCGATACGTCGAATAGCGTGCGTGTTATAATACTAGCGTCTGCCCTGGACATCGTTTGCGTGGAATAATACTTTGGGCTAACTGTAACTTCAGCACGCGACTACGTTTACGTAGAAGTTGAAAATGTTTGTAAATAATATGTATGTTAACCCCGATTTTGAAACATTCTTCATTGATGCTGCACTCCTATCGGTATTAGCGGAATGATATATCTACAGCCTTCCTCGATAAATGTGCTATCTAACACTGAAAGAATTTTTAAAATCAGATCAGTAGTTCCTGAGATTAGCGCGTTTAGCAAACAAGTTCTTAAGCTTTATAATGTTAGTATAGATTCACAACTAGCCGTTACTTGCGTCTTCGCTCGCTTGAATGTAGAATTCCGGTGTTCCGCTGTTGAAATATAAAATTCATTCAATAAATTATTGTGCAACATAATGTATTGATTTGCATTTGTAAGAATTTATTGTGACTTTTAATGTTTCTCTCATTTTTTTTTAAATTGTTGCACTGCAAAATGACTGCACTGTGCCTGATGGTAAGCACAGTACAATCCAAAAACAATGGCGACCACCGAGTGACACACTATCCATCGCCGGTCGCCGCTGTCATGCCGGCCCGCGAAAAGCTGGGTGTGCACAGGCTGATCCCGAAACGCGACCCGCAGAAGCGAACCACTATGACGGGCTTTTTCGCCATATACATGGTGGTTACGACCCAGTCGGCCTGTAAAACCCTACCACCCCGCAATTTGATAAGATTAAATAAAATTTGCACAAGACACTTTCTTTACAACGGTTTCAGTTATATACAATAACTAGGTCAACCCGCGAGTTCGTCCGCGTTGAACCTGATGTACTGATAAAGTCTTCTGAATCAAGTCTAATTACTATATACTTTTCTTTCGTACTTAAGTCGCGTTGTCATTAAAAGTACAATAACTTTCGACAGACCGAACCGATTTAAATGAAAGAAATAACTGTTACTCGAATGTATGTTTTACATGGTGGTAGAGCCAGGCTGAAACTATTACTGGTTTCAGCATGAATGGGTCGGCTCGTCCGGGGTACTACCACCCTCTCATAGAAAACCGACGTGAAGTATCAGTGTTTGCATCGTTGCGTTTCGTTCGGTCAGTGAGAGCGCCGAAGAACCTTCCCTCCCCTCTTATCCTCTCCCTCCCCTATTCCCTTCCCCCAAAGGGTGGCAACGCACTTGCGACTCCTCTGGTGTTGTTAGTGTCCATGGACGATGGTGATCACTTAACAGCAGGTGACGCAACTGTTCGTTTGCCACTTATGACATAAAAAAAAATGTTTTATGATTTTCTTGACAAAACCTTTATCGTAATTTTTTATCGTATTTAATTACTAGCTGTGGCCGCGACTTAGTGTGTTTGAAACCTTATGTAAAGAACTGCGATTAATAAAGTCCTCTGAATGTATTAAGTACATTATACTATCTACTTTTCTCTCGTTCTTAAGTCGCGTCTTCATTAAAAGTACAATACAATAACTTTCGATAGACCGAATCAATTTTAATGTAATATAGAGATATGCTTTATGATTTTTATGTCATAGCTTGCAAACAAACAGGTGGGTCACCTGGTGTTTAGTGGTCACCACCGTCCATAGACACTAATAACACCAGGGGAGTCGAAAGTGCGTTCCAGCCTGAGTTAAATGAGCCTGAGTTTGGGGAATAGGGAGGAGAGGGGAGTTGGGCCTCCGGCGCTCTCACTAACCTAACAAAACGCAACAATGCAAGCACGGTTACTTCATGTCGGTTTTCTATGAGAGGGTGGTACTACCCCGGACGAGCCGACCCATTCATGCTGAAACCAGGAAGAAGTTTTGTTAGTTTTAGCAGTGATGAGCGTTCAAACAAAACAGACAGACAGACATTTCTAAAAATGATTGAAATATATTTTATTATTTATTTCAAGACACCTGCAACAATTTAAAAAGAACAGACACGTTACTTTCATTCTTATAGTTTGTATAGATTTAACAAAGTTGTTATCAATCGGTAATGTAAATTGGGACTGTGTTAGAGAACACTAATATCTAAAAAACTGTTGCTGGACAAAAATATACGAGTATGTTGGAAATCGCGGCTAATAGCGATTAATAAGGATTAATTAAAAACAAGAATTGCACTCGTATTTCCTTTATTGAGTTTAATCTCGGGATGTCAAAGTAGATAATGTGTGTCTCGGACGCTTGAAAGCGGCGAGTTGTGCAAAATGCTTACACTTCAAAGGTGCCGCCTCGCGTTAGGGTTGCCAACCAAGTAGCAATTAGGACCTGAAATAAACGTACAATGAAATTTCAAACAGTTTACACTCATAAACCACAATTTTATACATTTATATGTAAAGTAGGTGTGTGCGCGACTACGTCCGCGTGAATTTTTTTTTTTTTTTTATAAAAAAGTGACAAGTGACAAAGCACGGCAAAGTGACTGCACTATGCCTGATGGTAAGCATAGTACAATCCAAAAACAATGGCGACCAACGAGTACATACTGTCCATCGCCGGTCGCCGCTGTCATGCCGGCCTGCGAAAAGCTGGATATGCACAGGCTGATCCCGAAACGCGACCCGCAAAAGCGAATCACTATGAGGGGCTTTTTCGCCATATACATGGTGGTTGCCAAATGGGGGTGTCAAATAACATCATAAGACTTGAAACACCCAAGCCAACCTCACCTGCATGTGGTGCACCCTGCTGAATAACGAAGCCAGGCAATGGCGAAAGCGGGGTGGTAGGGTACCACAGCCTGATTGGGTCGCAACCACCATGTATATGGCGAAAAAGCCCGTCATAGTGATTCGCTTCTGCGGGTCGCGTTTCGGGATCAGCATGTACATATCCAGCTTTTTGCAGGCCGGCATGATAGTCGCCATTGTTTTTGGATTGTACTGTGCTTACCATCAGGAATAATTTTGCAGTGCTACAATAAAAAAAAAAGGTCAGAGAAAAAAGGTTCGCACGAAAACGTTTCTTACGAACGCTACCTTAACGATAAGAGATATATGATTGAGTTCTAGAGAAAAGTTGTAGAGCTTGATAAAGTAAATATGTTTACCTCCCAACGAAGTGGGCACGGGTCAGCTAGTACTAGATAAATAAAACAATTACGCATTTTTTTCCTTTATTTAACAGCTTAAAATAAGTGAGTCCTTTAACACTTAATAGTGTAATACACTAAGAACACTTAGTTGTAATGTACCTGATAATCTACAGTATGTCACATAGAGCTCCGAGCCGAACCTGAGGTGATGGGTCGGGGGACCCATCTCCTCATTGCACAGGTGAGGCTGACGACGGGAGACGACTGGTTGTGTACCCAGTAGTCTCTCTATAGTAGGACGAAGCCTGGCGTTTACTCGCCAAGCTGCCGCAGGGGCGGTTTCTCAGGTAGACAGCAGGTTCTATCCCTGGCCGCCCCTACCATGCGGCGGACGGTACACCGTGGGATTTTAGTCCGTGCGAGTCCGACATAACCCACTCTCTCTCCCGAGAGGTTGGCGTATCCATAAAGGATTTCCACAGGAAAAAAAAAAACTGTCACATAGAGCTGTCGCGCCGGACGCTCCACTAGCGGTCGCATCACGTCGCCTGAGCGCCACGCTTGTTTGTGTTTTATGAACTTTCTTTAGAGTAGTCAAACAGACAACAGGATGGAAGAACGTCACGCCCGGTGTGACGTCAGTTAATGATATTATAGCTATAAGGCGCTTCGACAGTGCCTTGTTAGTTGGCTTAGTTTTTGACGGCTGCCCCATCAATCCGCCTGTGACTGCGTTTCACTAAGCGCTCACAACGCTCACACTCACGACCGCGAGTTTTACCGTTCCACTTATTCGCGGGCGTTACAATCGTACACCCAAGTGGAACGCATAATGGGGCGTTTTGAGCGTTCAGGTGAATAATAGATACAAATGGCGATCTACAAACAAGTAAATAAGCAAAAGCTTTAAGAGGTTATGTCTTAACAGTAAATTGTAATAATTATTATGTAAATTGATTTAAGTATATTGAAAGATAAATGTACAATTCAGTTTTTATATTTAATTTTAGTGCAGTATTATACCATATTTCATGTAAATAATGTAAATATATTAATAAATATAATTAATCCATTAATTATATACTGCATCAAATAATGACATTTTTACGGTTGCCATCTTTATTGAAAATCCCGCCAATTTTGTCAACGCTCACATCGACCCATCTCCAGACATGGGGCGTCGTGAGCTTCGCGTGAGCGTATGTTATGACGTCATTAATGACATTTTCGGCACGACCGCATCGCTCGCGATCGTCGAGTGGAACGGCTGTTGTGAGCGTTGTGAACGTCTTGTGGAACGCGCCCTGTATGTAAGCAACATCGTATGTGTGCGTTATCGTGCCATTTGTTTTGTCAAATATCACGTATATAGGTAACGTATAAGTCTGCCTCAAACTTTTTAACCGCCACACTACTATTGCACCCACGTTGATACATGTGTCCTACTATTACTACTTGCAGTACAGTCGCGTTCAGAATAGTTTTGTTGTTGTTTTAATTACGTTTTTTTTATTTTCGTTTTTTTTTTTGTTATCATTCTACTTCGAAAAATGAGATTTCTATGGAAGGCGTTGTTTATTAGAAATTATTTATTTATTATGAATGTATATTATTGTACAATTAGCTGTGTCCGCGATTTCGTCTGCGTGTAACCTTATATAAAAAACAGTGTTTAATTTTTTAATTAAGTCATCTGAATGTATTAACTGCATTTACTTAACTACTTCTCTGTCGTACTTACGCCGCGTCGTCATTAAAACTACAGTAACTTCTGATTGAGTGGATCAATTTTAATGAAACAAGGACTAAGTTACTCCCGAGAATACGCTTTACGATTTTCTTTTCTGATGGTTTATTGTGTACCAAATATTTTAGCAGTGATGCGTGTTCATTTTTTTTTATGTCATAGGTGGCAAACGAACAGGTGGGTCACCTGATGTTAAGTGATCACCACCGTCCATGGACACTAACAACACCAGAGGTGTCGCAAGTGCGTTGTCACCCTTCGGGGGGAAGGCTTAGGAGAGGGAGAGGAGAGAGGAGAGGGGAAGGAAGGTGGGCCTCCGGCGCTCTCACTGACCGAACGAAACGCAACAATGCAAGCACTGTTACTTCACGTCGGTTTTCTATGAGAGGGTGGTACTACCCCGGACGAGCCGACCCATACATGCTGAAACCAGTAATAATTTCAGCGTGGCTCTCCCACCATTAATCATACAAATAGACAGCCATACAGACAGACATTTCTAAAAAAAAACGTATTCTATTACTTATTCCTAGACACCTGCAACAATTTTTTTTACGATAATTGAAAAGCTACAGAAACATTAGATTTACATTCTTAATATAATTATGTATAGATGAGAAATCTTCTGAACGTAGCAACGTGGTCGTTATACTACCACATTCTCATAATGTAACAGGCAAATATGTACTTGAATCGTAATTCATTAAAACCTGATATATTGTACGTATAATATCGAGACAACTTAAAGATTGATGTTTATAATATTAAATTCCTATATATAATAATGTTTTGAATTTATTTTGTATTAACCTCTTGACTGTACTATGCGCAAGACCGAACTAAAAGATGTATTCAGAGCGGCCAAAAACTATGACAAATCAAATCAAAAACACTTTATTCAATTTAGGCCCTAAGAAGGTACTTACGAACGTCAAAGCTACCACCGGTTCGGAAAATAACCCAGTCATCGAGAAGAACCGGCAGGAAAGTCGATCTGGTTTATCTTTTTAACAAATATATATAATATTTAGAATATATTAGGTACATGTCACAAACGTTTTTAATGGAAGCACAGAGATGAGTCAATTCCAAACATCACCATCGTTCATATATTGATCCACTCTATAATAGCCTTTTGACACCAAGACCCGTATTACACTAATCACGTATAGTGTCGATGCAGTCAGGAATGGCAATCAACAGTCCGTAGATACTGTCACTATTTATTTGACCAGAGCTTCGCCTTACAATACTTGTTACATTATAAGAAGAATGCCTCGATATCACAGACATCTTGCCTTTTAAAGGCCCATCTATATAAGTCAAAGCGATTAATATTTATATGTAATTTCGCAAAATAATTTAAGTAACACAAGAATAATAAAGTATGAACAAATTAATGTTATTTAAGCTATACAACAATTTTATATAATTATCCTTATGTATTTCTAATATGGTTAGTAATCTGTTTCGACATGAAGATCAGCGACATCTTGCCTTTCATGGCCGAACTATGAAGTCAAAGAATATACTGTTATTAATAATGATCAAACTAATGATTCAATTCTATATAATGATATCTATTCTTATTTAAGTCCTATTAAAATCTATATAATATTAATAATTCTTATTTATGTATCTTTAATATGGTGGCACTAATGTTAACGTGTCTCTCTAATATGGTGGCGCTAGTATCAATGTGTATCTCTAATATGATGGCGCTAGTGTCGATGTATATTTATAATATGGTGGCACTAATATCAATGTTCTGGTCGTGTTGTAGTCTCGTCTCTTGAATGTGATGCAGCGGCACCGGAGGTGGGTGGTAACACCCGCTTGACATGGCGCATAAATTCGCAATCCGGCAAATCGTTAATATCCTTTGGGACTTTTTTGTAAAATCTAACACTATTTCCCAAAAAACTGCTACTGGTTTTAGTAACTAAAACGCGACGGTGATTATGTAATTACAAAATCGTTCAAGGCCACATATTGTATGACTTGGGCCATCAACTATTTAAAAATTCATCAATGATATTACTGCGATTCCATCATCCATCAATCACAAACATCGCGGTCACGCCACGTCTGCTGTTTGACCAAACCTTTAGTAGCGTAGTAGGTTTTAGTAGGTTTAAATAGCAACCCAAGTAACATTAGTCTTGTAAGTACAAATTATTGCGTCCTTAAAATTCCCAAGACCCATCGGCATCTGTATAGACCCTAGTTCTGTTTCTAAACTTGGCTATCGAAGTGTTTTAATCGTCTGACAAAGAAATCTTGTCGCCATTCCCTATCTACTGCTATGCGGTCGCTTTGGCTATCTATCTTGCCTTTTAAAGATTGTATTTTGATGTAAGAACATTAAAGCCGTGTTTCTAGTTAAACTTGTTTAGATACGTTGTTAGCTTAGTTCAATCAATAGCACTATAAGGAGTTCTAAGCCTTTTATGGGAGTTAACCAGTATCAAAGGATTTTTGTATATTGCCGATTTTACCAAACAGTTTTGAAGTGAATCAAACTTATTTTGAGTCTGTGTGAATTGAGTTTTATGAAGGGAAAATATGTAACGAAAAAGAGATGGCTATAAATTGGCGAGAGAATGAGATAGTTCATTGTAAATGCATTCGAAATATATACATAGAGTGTTAGGTTATATTTCATTCTTCTGCTACGTGAAAGTCCAACGACTTTGAAATTTTTGGCGAATAACTACATGTAAACTTAATATGATAATATTGCGAATTATTGGGATAAAATCTATACTAATATTATAAAGAGGCAAAGTTTGTGACGTTGTAGGGGGTAATCTCAGGAACTACTGGTCCAATTTTAAAAATTCTTTCAGAGTTATATAGTTCACTTATCGAGGAAGGTTATAGGCTATATATCATCACGCTAAGACCAGTAGGGGCGGAGCGTCAATGAAGAATGTTTCAAAATCGGATATTTTTCCTCTTGAGAGCTACCGCTGCGTGTTAGCATTGGCCCAAAGTAACTATTCCACGCAAACGAAGTCTCGGGCAGAGGCTAGTTATGAATACGTGGTAAAACTAATGGGTCTAATACTCGTCTATAAATAATGAATATTTCATGCAATTTTATGGGATGAAACTGAACGGTAAAGATATAGCTATAATGTATACATATTTTAGGCTGCGAGAGAATGAGATAGTATATTCTTAATGCATTCGATATATATAAAAAGAGGGTGTGAGAGGGAAACGTTGCAATCTATAGCATATTATTTTCTGTTGGATCGTGGCGACAAATGGCAAAAGCGCACTTTAAACAAAATTCTCTGTGATTAACTATCACTGTTAAGTTGTAAAATATTACAAAATCATGCCGAAAACTAACATTTACCACCTCCATAGCGTATTCATTTCGTTCTCTTAAAATGAATACTAAGTCTTGCAACTACCACGCGTGAACTACACACAATTTTTTTTAAATGTTTTATAAGCACGCGCTATGGAGCTCATCAGATGGTAAGTGTAGATGAGGCTGACGACAGATCGAGCAGCTTTTTTTTATGTCATAGGAGGCAAACGAACAGGTGGGTCACAAGGTGTTAAGTGATCACCACCATCCATAGACACTAACACCAGGGGAGTCGAAAGTGCGTTGCCAGCCTGTGTTGGGGGGAAAGGGAGGGAGGGGAGAGAGGAGAGGAGGGATGGTGGGTCTCCGGCGCTCACACTAACTGAACGCAACATTGCAAGCACTGTTACTTCACGTCGGTTTTCTATGAGAGGATGATACTACCCCGGGCGAGCTGACCCATTCATTCTGAAACTCCAGCGTGGCTCTACCACCTACAAAAACTACATGCATCTCTTGAACACTCAAGTTATAAGATCCCGGGAATGAATTCTATTCCTTTGGCGTACGGTATAACTTTGAAAGGACGCCGTTATATAAAGACCGGAACTTTAAGGAGAGTAATATAAGAAACTATATTTTGCTCGTGCAATTTATAATTTGTCCCTCAATAACATTACCATTTTTATGTACTAAAGTAGGATCCTACCTTGAATCCATAACCCTTTCCTATACCTCCGATGTGTATGTAAATTATCTTTACGGTGAGTCGTGTAGTAAAAGTGTGAAATCTTACCCATCAAACTCACTTTAATAGAAAAACTCGAGGAAGTCCATAAGGCGGCAGAAGTGGAAACTCAAAACAATAGAATAACTGTGTTCCGTTTACAATTTTTAAATTAATTATAGATATATGCAAATTACATAATTCGCAAATTAATATTATTATCACTAGTCTGGTTTTCACGCCTACTGCCACTCTTTTTTTTTATATTATAGGAAGCAAACGAACAGGTGGGTCACCTGATGTTAAGTGATCACCACCGTCCATAGACACTTGCAAGACCAGGGGAGTCGCAAGTGCGTTGCCAGCCTGTTTGTAGGAGGAAGGGGGTAGAGGAGAAGGGAGGGGGAGAGAGGAGATGGGCATCCGGCGCTCTCACTGATCGAACGAAAGCATTGTTACTTCACGTCGGTTTTCTGTGAGAGGGTGGTACTACCCCGGGCAAGCCGACCCATTCATGCTGAAACCAGTAGTAGCTTTAGCGTGGCTCTACCACCTACTAAGTACAATATTTATACACAGTTTATCTATACTAATATTATAAAGCTCGAGGGTTTGTATGATTGAACGCGTTAATCCCAGGAACTACCGGTCCGATTTTAAAAACCCTTTCAGTTTTAAATAGCTCATTTATCGAGGAAGGCAATATCCCGGTAAGACCAAGACCCGTGGAGCACCAATCAAAAATGTTTCAAAAACGGTCTTCTAGCGTTAGTCCAAATAAACTATTACACGCGGACAGAAGCTAGAATGATATATCGGTGTATAAACCACTACCATATGTTACATTTCATGAAAATCCGTCCAGTAGTTGTTGCGTAAATCCCGTACAAACGAAAGACACACAACATTTTAAAAAACTATATAAATATATTTTGTCGTTGATTGTAAGCATCCTCAGAGTATTATTATATATCATCGTGCTAAGACCAATAGGAGCGAAGCAACAATGAAGGACCAAAGAATGTTTCAAAATCGGGGTTTTCTTCTCCTTTTAAACTATTCCAGAGTAAAGTAACGGACGAAGTCGCTGGGAAATATATAATATACTGCACAATCTAACTACAAAATATCAAAGATGTACAGACTGCTACATTACGCTTCGCTAGTCTGACGCAAGCCGCGCAAGGGTAATACGATCATGGTTACCAATATCTCATGACGCGAAATTATAAATTTACCTGCCAATAACCTTAGCGCGCCAAAGGAAATTTTCACATAAAAAATAATAGTTTTAACTAAAAAAAACACGCTTTCATAAAAAATCCATCTAAAAAACAGAAAATAAAATTTAATAAATTTGGATTAAGAATAGTGTAAATTAGAATTAAATTAGGTTAGGTTTTGTAAAAAGTGACAAAATAACAGTGACGCAGCACCTCCAGATATCAGTATTTTTATCTTTTTTTTTATGATTGCGTGTTTTTTTAGTTTTATTAAACTATTATTTATTTTTCACTTTTTATTTTACTTTTTTTTGGATTATTGCATTGTCATCGACCTTTGACAGGTGTGCAAAGTTTGTATTTAATCTGATCGTTCAAAGTAGGACAAAATCGAGCTCAAAGGGGGTCGGTTACAAACATACATACAGGTGAAGCTAATAAAAGCGTGATAAAAACAATAGTATTTGCCGGTGCTTCTCGATGACTGGATTGTACTCGTAAATGGTGATACGAGTATCGTTTTGGCCTTCGTAAATACCTTCTTAAGATCTAAATTTAATAATAGTTTTTATTACAGCCTTTATCAAAAACTGTACATCGAATTCTTGATTGGTATTCCCTCCATATGCAACCCCGTATCATGACTGCATCTATAAAAACCATTATACAAGAAAGGGGTAAAATAAATCAACAAAATTCCATCCGAAATTCTTTATATACATTATACATGATTACTTCAATGACTTATACAATAATTAACATTTCTTTTACTACTTACATACAAACAACACCGAATTTACATCTACCCTCTAATCAGCATCGTATAAAAATACTTTCCGAGCTCATACTCGTATTAGGAATTCTCGAAATTGGATACACTAAATACATATTCGTTATAATGACTCTTATATCTAATGCATATTTTATATCCACCATTGGGTTATGTAGGATGTCCCAAAATTCATGCATAATTTTAATTTTGTGCTATTTGGGCAGTTAAGTATGGACAACGAAGAAATACAGCGTAACAGTCTAGAATGATTAAATATAGAGTCATATAAAGTCCTTAAACGATATTTAAAAAAAAATCTTGTATGCCTACCAACGCAGTCTGTTGGTTGTGAATTAATTGCAAAATAGGAGCGTGAGAAATTTGTGATTCTAATGAGACGGTGATAGATATTATACAGCCTTAGATATATTTCAATATCTGTATCCACATAATTTCCTGGTTGTGTCACATATCGTTTAGGCCCTTAGTTCCCAAAATAGTCCAGTTGGACCCCCGGGGATCCACGGGAGACTCGACAGGGGTCTACGTTAACGTGACAAAAAAATGGGGGTTCACAATTCGTAAGCGGGGGACCACGAAAATATATCTGATTTTAGATTGTGAAGAACTAAAATGTTAGCTTCACTTCACCTATCAATATAGGCCGATAATATTTTAAGAAGCTAAGTGACTGTTACTTCTAAAAAATTGCATATTCCATATAAAGTGTCGAGACTTGCAAATTCCATTATTAGATCTAATCTTTACATTATTTGTCGAGTTTTGGGAATATGGTAGAAACGTAGCTAAGGGGGTACACCGAAACTAGCTAAATTTTGTCAAAGTGGTCAATGAGAAAAAAGTCCGGGAACCTCTGGTTTAGGCGATATGAACTGGCCGCCTTAATCATGCGACTTAACTCGACCTGACTTTTTATCTGAGGTACATTCAAGTCAGCAATGTTTGCCCACAACCTCAAGAACATTTTTGCATTAATGGAGGAAAGGATACGTAATTATGTAAAAACGTCATGGTAATTTTCAAGAAAAAAATACGTATTTGCCATATGGCTTACCTCATTTACTATTACAAAATCCCATCAATGTATTAATCAATAATTAATTCACAGCTTTCCGATTAATAAACCTGTATTCTCTATTAAATTACTTGATGCCTGAATTTTGGCACATGTTTTTTACAAATTTATAATTTTAAAATTTTTATTTTATTTTCGGAAACCAATCATCTTGTAGATTATTACTGCCATTGTCGAATAGGTTTCTTACTTGTTAAAACTTTCAATGGAGTTTTTGTGGCAAGTCAGAATCCTTGCCCCATGTTATTATTTTCCATCCACTTCCCTTGTGCCCAATAACCAAACTATATTACGTAAAACACCGCAAATATTACAAAATATAGCGGCAAATAACACAACATTATTAATAGAATATAAATCCCACTTCATGACATTCTAAGATCCCGCCAAAAACTCCCATTCATCAAAGGTACCATGCATTTTTTTACCATAACTTTTCATCGCATCTTTGTTCATTCTACATTTTTACCAACTAAGTCACAAATGGCTTTTGCAACTGACGCACACTTGTTTTTGATGTTATTGAGAGATTTATAACATAATTTAGTCTCTACTAGCGACGATTTTTGAAGTTCCCATAAGCTACTTTTATAGAGTTCATTAATGCCTTACGTAATTGGCTTTAAGGTAAACAAAGTCGGACATAATTATTCGCTTCTGTTACGTTGAACAAATTAGATTTGAGAGCACAGCTACATTCCATATATACATAAGCAGTTGTCTTGGACATATTTTGGTCTAGTCCAGTAGTCGGCAAACGACGGTTCACGGGCCACGGAATATTATATATTAACTTGTCTTGCAATAGATGAGTAAGGACTTTTTAAATGGAAATCTACAGAAAACAGGCACACTTTTAGAAATGTGCCGCAGGAATTCTTATAGGTCTTGAGCTTGTTATCAAGCGGCCAAGTGCCTTAAGCGCTCGCCTTAGTAGTCCGGTAATGCTGTGAAATCCCGTCAGACCAATAGCGTAATCAGATCGAAAACAAAATATTTAGAGAGCAGCAAATCTTTTTAAAGCTCGAGAGTGTGCTTTTAATCATAAATGTTTGAAGAAAAAGCTAAGCCTTTAGTCAAAAAAAGACTAGATAAATTTCAGTGATATATCGTTTATAATTGACTGTTTTGGATAACGAGTTTGTCGACTATTGGTCTAATTCGCACCCGGCATATACATCGGCCATGTTTAAACTACATGTTAAAAACTTTTTGTTATCTGTTGACACAATCTTTACGTGGACAATCCTCGCATCAACGCTTCTGTCACAGACCTGTCATGTGTAGACATAAAAAAATCCTGAATTATCTATACCCATTATAAAGCTGAAGAGTTTGCTTGAGCGCGCTAATCTCAGGAACTACTGGTCCAATTTGAAAAATTCCTTCAGTGTTACATAGCTTATTTATCGAGGAAGGCTATACGTATATATTATGACGCTAAGACCAATAAGAACGGAGTACCAATGAAGAATGTTTCAAAATCGGGGTTAAAGTATGCATTACTTGGAAATATACCTTCTACATAAACGAAGTCGCGGGTTAGCAGGTTAGCGTTAGATTAAAGGAAGCTAGTCATATATAAATTACTAGCTTTTGCCTGCGTGTTTCCTGGGATTTATGTGGAATTAACATATGCCTCGAGAACAGTACTTTTTTCGAATGTTACCATATATAGGTAAAGTTTGTGAGATTGTGAAGTTATAGGGGGTAATCTCAGGAACTACTGGTCCGATATGAAAAATTCTTTGAGTGTTAAATAGCTCATTTATCGAGGAAGGTTATAGGAGCGGAGCACCAATAAAGAATATTTCAAAATCAGGGTTTTTTCTCCTTGAGAGCTTCCGCTGCGTGTTAGCGTTAGCCCCTTCGATCAACAAGAACTAGATAAAGGGTCGGCGCGAAAAATACGTCTCGGTAAATAAGAGCCCACTTGAAATGTGTGCCCTTATTTTGTTTAGTTTGTTTGAAACACAGTCAATGTAAGCCCGTTTCACACGCCGCAGTGTTTTCAAAAGATGCAAAAATAATACCCGAAAAAGCAATTTAACGGCCGGAGTATCTTACTTTCGCTAAATACACGTTGAATAAGTTATATTTTAAGCTTTAAACTAACAAATAATATCAAATTTTGAACAAAATTACCGATTTTAAACCTGTGTTACAAATGTTTGGCCTCATCACGCACAATAACGGGAAAACGTACTTTATTCATTACGTGTTAAGGTTGAATTCACACTAAATGTTGTTTATGTTGTCTTTTCATTTGTGAGGGGAGTAATTTATTGCTTTGCTCGTTTTATCGTAAGTATTAGATAATATATTGTACATTTGTGACTTTATTCCTAGGTGTTATGGATGTGATTAGGTTGAACTTAAAACTGTTTTAAAACTTTTTTCCCCCTTTCTTAGTAAACAAATAGCTACACATAAGTAAATATTTACGCGGACAGATTTTAGCTTCAATTTTGTACGTGACCCTTTATCTAGTTTTCGTTGATCGAAGGTTAGCCCAAAGTAGCTATTCCATGCGAACGAAGTCGCGGGAAGAAGCTAGTTATAAATACCAACTTTCAGGAAAACAGGTTGAGTAGTTTCGGAGTTCATCATGGACAAACATCATGACACTAGATTTTTATATATTTAGATAATATTAATTTCAATGACGTCCCAATTATTAATTTTATTAGCATTGGACTTTAGAATTCGAAGACGTTCAAGGAACTACTTAATATCGAATAGGAAATCTATAGTTAAATATCACCTACGAATAAGAAAGTTTATGACAGTCTAAGACTAGATAGGTGCCTAGCTGTGGACAAAGATGTTCTGGTGCTTTTTTTGTAAGTGTTTTTAAAGTCGGTCTTGACTTTCAAATTTTATTGTTATATATAAGATATCAGAACGTATTTTCAATCATTCCCTAAACGGTTTGTCCGATTTTTTTAAATTGAAACTTTTCTTCCATCGCCTCAATTATTTTTCGCCCATCTATCGCATGTCGCATTAGGGGTAACGTGAAAGACGCTCGGCAGACCAGCCAAGGCCCAATATGTGTATCATCTGAATGCTTATATTATACTTATAATGTATTCCGTACTCTAATACGCAGATTAAAATGTATTGTTGGATATCTTATATATTTCCCATTATCTATCCCATTTTCCAATTATCAAGATAAAAAATATGATTTTAACCGACCTTAACTCGAATAATTAACCAAAATGGTTCAGTTAAATGCCTACGATCCGAATAAAAAGTGTCACTTGTATCGTGGTTTCATAAAACCACAAAACTTTATTGTAGTTACAGCGTCACCTGTACGGTCCTTAGCTAATCAGTAGGTGTCACTGTTGTTCAGATTTGGAGTTTTTTTTCTAACCAACCAAATCTTTTATACATCTATGTTATTCCATCGTTCACATAAATAACGATAATAAAAAAAAACATATAACAATGTTTTAAACGGTAAAAATGTGTACGAGGTGCTTAAGAATTTACGGAATGTAGCTGTGCTTTTAAAGTTGCCACAGTTTTTTATTAAAACTGTTCGAATCACGACTTTAACTTATCATATACTCTCAATCGAGTGAAAACTAGCGAAAGTTGTGACGTCATTTGTTATACAAAATAGTGATGTGAAGTTATCGATATTTTAATCGATAAATCGAGCAAAATAACGTAATCAGGTAACCGGTAAACGAAACTAACATGTATAGACTGTATACCCTTAAGACTACAATGCGTTTCAAATTGGAAGATAACTGTCAATCCGACATTTCCCTAAAATCTCGCGTTCATTTTTAATTATACTATTGGAAAAACAAAATCTTTAATTTATAAAATACAAAGAGTTTATATTTTTTTAAAAAAATGCAACTACATACATATAACACAACTCGGATGTGGCACACTAAGGAATATTTGATACAACATGAATGACCGTTTTGAGCAATACAGTGTAAACTTTTTATTACGAATTTCAGGGGACCGAGCATTTTTTTCCCGTTATAATTCTTTTTTGACGCGTTAGGGAAAAATGATGAAAGTAAATTTATACGTTGCGCGCGCACACCGTCACGAAAAACCGACACCCAGAAGTTAACTATAGTCAACTTTTTCTATTGTTAGTGTCGTTTTTTCTACAAACGTAGAATAAGGCGAAAGAAAAAATTTTGAAAAGATTTTTATCTTGTTACGCCAAAGAAGTATAACTTCTAACGCGTGTACATAAGTACACACACACTTTTTTTTGTTCTCGAACTGACTACGCTATTGACCTAGCAAGGTCTTAACAGCCTCACCGGACTACCGTTATACGGAAGGAAAAGAACAAGTAAATGATCCTGTGGTAAACCAACGAAATTGAACTAATTTCTAAGTTATACAAGGTTTTTCGTCATAACGAACGACGCTATAAAGAGGTTACATAGTACTATGAAAATACATTATTCTTTGCCAACTTAACTTGAAATAAATAGATTTTTAATACTTTATATACTCTTACCTAAATGTAATGTTTATTTTTGTATTATACGTAGTAGTTAAAATTATTAATATTACAATTTTATATGTCTAATAAAATATCTAATAAATGGCGAGTGAAGTTGGCGCGAAGTCAATTATCTTCTGATTTGAAACCCTAGTGAAGTTACAGATAGTTTACATACTAAAAAAAATTAGCAAACCAACATGTCCAGACAACTGGCCCACAAAATCAACCAATTATGGACGTATATAAAAGAATGATGCTTGTCTGTGATTTCGAAATAAATCAGTTTTTTCTCGAGCTCATATTTACACGTTACCATAACCCAAACAAGTGTTATAACATTTTTGTCTGTTTGTCTATTCAACCTAGCCAATCACCAACACGGTTGAACTAATATTGCTAGGGTTTTCATTGACAATTAAAGGAATTTTCAAACAGTTTCGCTTTTTCATAGACGCTAAGGAGTTATATAAAATTACATGATTTAATTATCATTTTTTTATTACTATATATTTTTAATTTCTTTATTATTATATAGTTCAATTTGATTTTTATGTATCTTCATCAAAGCTGTACTAAATATTAAGGTCTATTATTAGCTTATTCACAATTTTAAAAAGTGAAAGTTGTTCTAATTTGTACATATATATTTTAAAAAAACTAGCAAAATTTGCAAATGGCGTTCAAAAACGTAGAAATTTTCCCACAAAAATGTGTGCAACATTGATTTTTGTACAAAAAAATATTGTTCCTTCCTATAAAACTTTAACTTATTGTACGTTCTTATACTTACAATGGACTTAATAAAATTAACAAAAGATGCGAGATTATGTCGAATATTTAAAATTATGCAATTTTATCGACAGTTGTCTCTTTTAATTTTATTTTTTATCGATAGTTTACGTATCCCATCACTAGGTCTGAGTGTTTCTCAAGTTAAAACAATGCGGAAAATAAACTACTACATATTTGTCTTCCATTTTATAGAGGTTTATTTTGTTTGGATTGGGAAACTATTTTAACAAATCCTACCCAAACACACCCAAATCTAGTTGACTAATTTATAATCAAAACTAGATTCCAATTGTTTCTAATACATACATTTTTTAATATTACATACATACATTGTTACTGTTATCAGATGACGGATTGGTACAGAGTCTAAATACGAGTTTTAGAAATTATTCTTTAACGTATACCAAATCTAAGAGGTGAGAACTTTTCTGGTCCTAGCAAATAGAACATTATAAAAAATTGAATTTTACATTCATAACTGTCCTTGGGCTTACGAAAACCTCCTTAAATCCCCCTAAATAAATAAAATAATCCCCCTAATAAAACTCACTAATCTTTCACCAATCAACTGAAATCAAATCAAAAATACTTTATTCAGTTTAGGCCCTAATAAGGCGCTTATGAACGTCAAAACTACCACCGGTTCGGAAAACAACCCAGTCACCGAGAAAAACCGGCAAGAAACTCGATTGAGTACATCTTTTTAACATATATATATATTTCAAATACATTATACGTTACAATACCGTTTTTGATGATGTTTGAAGACCAATGATGTGAATGTCTCAGAAACGAAAATATTATAAGACGAATCAATTTTACTAGCATATCATTCGTATCCAGTCTAACTGATCTACTGTCAAATCAAATATAAAGTCCTTCTATAACTGTAAACCGATAAAAAATTCAGTATTCGTGATACATTTTTTCCACCCATTGGATTCCAGTGTTGTCTTGGAGGAAATAAAAGTCAACTACTTTATTACGGTCCCAGAATATTTACAAATTACATGGCTTATAAGCTTTCTCAGGCACAATTAAATCAACCTAAAGTTATAAGGCTTTTATAAACGACCTGGTGCTTGACCTCAGATTCGACAACATAATAAATATAAATGGATTTTTTTAGTAAAACTTCTTTACGCACGCTTGACTTGGGGAGTAAGCTGGTGAATGCGTCACGAGAGCGTTACGAGAAGTGTGATCGGGCGAGGAGAACGAAAGTTAAAAAGGAGATATAAGTTAGTGAAGGTAGAAAGAGAGTTACGTTTCCTATGATCAATGTAAACCCATAATAAATGAAAATATTTCTAGAAAATTAATATATATATATATATATATTAGGGCGTTAAACTTTGATCTTGAATAACTTTTGACTGAGTTGATTTATCAAAAATTGACTTCAAACCTTTTTTGTAGAACGTTAAATTCTCTACAAAAATAATGAATGGGTATTGCAATACGATATATCGTTCATTAGTTATAAAAATCAAAAGGAAAAAAACTTTTTCCTGTGTTATTCTTATGGGAAATGGAAAAGTGCGATGCGGACAACCTAAATATTAATATTAAGGGCTCATATTTTGAGAAGCCTATTTTGGTATATTTTGAGAAGCCTATTTTGGTATTAAAACGAAACTTTTGAGCGTGGTTCCGAGGAAAAATATTTTTTTTTGATACGCCCTAATATATATATACATGGTATATAGTACATACATATAGATGGAGCTAAAGAAGTTTTTCTTCAGTCGTGTGGTCTAAAGCACACTTGTTTTTTTTTAGATCTTAGCGTTTGACCAGTCTCACCTGATATTAAATGATCTGGTCAGTTCGAAAGTGCAGATACCGAAACTCACCTATTTTGAAACCCTCAATCTGAGGGTAGTAGCTAACTATACGAACTTAGAAAAAGTCCTACCATCGTGCTACTATAGCTTCATCACGATTTTTTCCCTTACCATAAACTCTACCTCTTTCGCCATGTTTCGAAACAGGATTCGCCATTAGTGAAAAAGTTGGTTGTCTGTAAAGTCGGTTAACGGATGATAATTTTACGTTATAAGCAAACATCGATGAAAAACTGCATACTTTTATGAATTCAATTATTCTATATATAGATAGATGCTATACAAGCCGAACGCTTATTCCGCGCTCACGCTTGCACGCTCGGCTCAGGTGGATCGTAACAATGAGTCATGCTTTTTCATGCGTGCAGCCTACGTTCCTTGATTTATAAGACGTTATCACGCCAAAAGTTAAAAAAAACATAAGTATTTCATATCTATGTTAACATTTTTTTAAATTCTAGTATCAAATACTTTAATTGCCAATTAAGCAATTTAATTATATACAATTTATTCACGTGGCAGTGACCAGCTGGCGTTCATTTCGTTTATATATAAATTATACGTAACATATCGTATATATACACGGCGTACTCTAAAACTGTATAGATAATATAATATACAACACTACAGCTAAAATAAGTTACTTTAGAATGAATAAAATGGCAATACATAAAGCTTAATTACATAGAATTATTTAATTTAATGAATAAATAAGACTTAAGTCGATTAAATAATATAATATACACTAAGAAATTCTCAGAAAATGTGATGATAGTTACAACAATCACAAAACAAAATAATAAATAAATAATCAAAACATAATAACATCGTCACGTTTAAAAATTAAACCGTCATTTTTTATATAAATGAAAGAAAATGAAAATACATATCCTCCAACACATTATTAATCGAATAATAATTCTTAAAAAAGAATATAAATCGTAATACTTTAAAGAGATTAAATTTAAAAATCATAATTCATTCTCATATGACTCGTTTTGATTTCTTTAATTTTATCATATCTTTCTTTCATTTATTTTTAAATTTACAAGGAAAGAATATACTCCGGGATTATGCATACAAAATATAGTTCATTCTTTTGGACTCGCAATAATTTCTTTCATTTCATGTTATCTTTCTTTCATTTAAATCATATATACTTTCATTTAAATGAAAAGGATATCCTGCGGGATTACGTATAACAATAAGTTGTTATATTAAAATGTAATTAATTTTAAAATACGATATCCTGCGGAATACAATTCATTAACGTGGACTCGCATTAATTTCTTTCATTTTACGATATCTTTCTTTCATTTATATCATATTTATCTTTCATTTCATCAAATGGAATATCCTTCGGGATTATATATAAAAATACGTTGTTATATTAAAATGTAGGTACTAGGAGATCATGGCCGTGCATCGTTCGACGACTCCACATCGCTGGAACTGCTCGATACAGATTTCTTCGGTTTGTATTCTGTTATAACCACAGTTACACCACTCACTGTTACCTGGCGAATGATAATATCCAGAATGTAAAACAGCAGCCTAGAATTCAACTACGTACAGATTGATGTGGGACGTATTAATTAATGACCTTTGTTTGTTTGGTGAATTAAAATGAAACTATCTCGGTGTTATTACAAAAAAAGTTATTTTTTTCTCGAACTAACTACGCTATTGACCTGGCAGGGTCTTCACAGCTTCACCGGACTACAAAAGTTAAATACGTACTGAACTATGGCTTTAAAAAGGTCTCATATTAAATTCACCGCGGTCGCTGAATGTTCGCCATCTTGCTCTTTCGTCTCGCTTTGGTTCCGTTAGGTTAGACTTGTGAAAAAGGATAACGCGAACTTGCCTCGGGCGAGCGCGGTGCATTTTTTAGGAAACTTTTTTAAATCAAGTATTTAATACGTATTTAACATAAAATAAATATATAATAAAAGGACAATTTTTAATATTTCAATTATGTCAATTCCAATCTCTCCCTTCTCCAGCAAAAATGCCTAAAACTCTGGATAGATATCGGCTTATGTTCAGAATTAGGTGTGTTTTAAAATCATGTAGTATTTTTTTATATGTGAACGAACCTCTCTAGTTTGCGCTGAACTTCGGTCTACGTTACTGAGCCGGGGCGGATGCCGTCGTTTCTTCTTAAGCGAGTTCGCCGAGCGCGGCCTCTTCTGCGAGCTGGTGGGGGCGGTGCCGGCCGCTTGGGCGGCGACCAGAGCCGGGTTGAGCCGCGGCTTCCGCGTCGACGTACCTATAAGAAACATTTCTTGTACCAAAGATATAGACATTTCTACGCCTAGTCTACTTTATCTTCTTAATACGTTCCGTGCCAGGCCATTTTTGTCTGACATGTCCTTCCAACAGCTTGTTGGAAATGGCGAATTTTTCACAAGACTCGTTTTATTAATTACCTGCTAGTAACGATAAATAGTATTGATTGCCAAATTAGATAGAAGAAGAAGACTAATATTATAAAATCAATTTCTAAAACTTATGATCCCATTCAAAAAACTCATTATCTGTTACAAATCTATCTTCTATTATAATTATTCTTCTTTAATATTAATTGTTATAAACAATTCCGTTCGAAGAAACAAATGCACGGATGAAACTAATTCAACTAATTTTTTGTAGGTGGTAAAGCCACGCTGAAGCTATTACTGGTTTCAGAATGAACGGGTCGGCTCGCCCGGGGTAGTACCACCCTCTCACAAAAAACCGACGTGAAGTAACAGTGCTTGCATTGTTGCGTTTCGTTCGGTAAGTGAGAACGTCGGAGGCCCACTTCCCTAACTTCTTTCCCGTACACTCTGTCCCTTTCCCCTCTCACTTAAAATCAAGTGACCCACCTATTCGTTTGCCTCCTATGATATAAAAAAAAATCAAATGTAAGAAGAACTTCAATGTGTATTACATATTGGTACCTATTATCTACACACATACAATAAGAATCAAATCAAATCAAATACTCTTTATTCAATTTAGGCCCTAAGAAGTCACTTATGAACGTCAAAACTACAACCGACTTGGAAAACAACCCAGTCATCGAGAAGAACCGGGAAGAAACTCGATCTGCTTTATCTTTTAAACAAATATATATATAATATACTAGGCACATGCCACAAACGCTTTTAATGGATGCACAGAGATGAGTCAATTCCAGACATCACCATAGTTTACATATTGATCCACTCTATAATAGCCTTTTGACAACAAAGCCCGCTTGACATGGCGCTTAAATTGACAATCCGGCAAATCGGTAATATCCTTTGGGATTTTGTTGTAAAATCTAACGCTATTTCCCAAAAAACTGTTACTGGTTTTACTAAGTTCGAAACATGGGACAACCAGTTTGTCACTGTTTCTCGTATTTAGATTTTGCCGGTTTTTTACGAAATCTAGTTTTTTCAAAGTTTCTTACGGACATACATAAAATTATCAAGAATGTATTGGGAGGGCAGAGTTAAGATACCGTATTCCTTGAAATTGGTCTTTAAAGATTCGCGTGGTCCCATATTGTAAAATGCTCGAAGTGCCCGTTTTTGTAATAAAAATATGGGGTCTACCTCAGCTGCTGCCCCCACACAAATGTAAATTAACTATTATATAAAGCCGAAGAGTTTGTTTGTTTGGTTGAACGCGCTAATCTCAGGAACTTACTGGTCCGATTTGAAAATCTTTCGGGTTTAGATAGCTCATTTAGCGAGGAAGGTTTTAGGCTATATATCATCACGCTAAGACCAATAGGAGTGGAGCGTCAATGAAGAATGTCTCAAAATCGGGCATTTTTTTCGTTTTGATTGCTTTCGCTGCGTGTTAGCGTTAATATTATATACGTTGCCATGGTAACGTGGTAAGTTTCTATCGCAAACATTTTCAAAGATTATTCTGTGTTCCTATTCAAAAAGTTTATTCTACGTTAGTTTTACTTCCATTTTTTTATCTGCAATCTATTACGTATCATTGCATAGTATAAAACAAAGTTCCCTACCGCGTCTGTCTTTCTGTTCGCAATAAACTCAAAAACTACTCAATGGATTTTCATGCGGCTCTTGACCAGTTTGTATGTATAATATATAATATTTGTATGTATAAATAACTTTGACTAAGTATATACCTAAACCTTCCTCATGAATCACTTTATCTGATGGTGAAAACCGCATGAAAATCCTTTCAGTAGTTTTTCAGTTTATCGCGAACAGAAAGACAGATGCGGCGGGGGGACTTTGTTTTATACTATGTGATGATGATGATGTATGTTTTGAATCTGTAGGTATGTACAGATGTGTATGTTGTGTACCCACACAAACACAATGTGTTGCAAATAAATGTATTTTCTTTCTTTCTTTAATATCACAAAACATCAAGGTACCTTCCGTAATAGCTATTTCATACCAGAAACGATCTACTTCCATATAACCTGAAGCTATACAAGGGTATGGAAGTAAGAGGGAATGTAGCCCCCCGGCGGATTCAGGTATCTTTCTCGGCGCGAAATGGATGCATTACCGGTATTACTAAGGAAACTCGATACGAATTTAAACCGATCGAAATCAAAAGTACATTATTCAATTTAGTTCAAAAGAAGGTTCTTATGAACGTCAAAACTACCACCGGTCCGGACAAACAACTCAGTCATCCAGGAGAACCGACAAGAAACTCAATCGAGTTTATCTTTTTTAACATACAAATATTTATAACACATTATAATCGTTTTAGTGTATGCACAGGGGTAAATTCCAGACGTCACCATCGTTCCCATATTGATCTACTACACATAACGTGTCCTAAAAGTATACGCCCTGTACCCATAACTTCGCGCCAAAACGTCCGACTGACCTTTATGGAGTACCAGCGTAAGAAGTGACTCTTCATGAAGTCTTCAGCTACCATGGCAACCAACGAAGTTTGTTATTTCAAGCGCAGTGCACCTTTACGTACATTGTCGATTACGCGTTCGTCGGATTTTGCTGGCGTTCAAAATGACGGAGATATACGTACTTGCATAAGTTTTGTTGCAAACTCGGAAAGAGTCGTGTAGAGACCATCGAAATGACGCAGTAAGGCCTTTGCAGATGTTTGTATGGGCAAAACCCAAATATAAGAGTGGTACAAGCGAATCAAAGACAGTCGCACGAATGTTGAAAGCGATCCGCGTTCTGGCCAAACTTCGAGCGCGATAACACCGAAAAATGTCGAGATATGCATCTCCATCAGCCTCCGTACAGTCCCAGCATAGCGTCCTGCGACTTCTGGCTATTCTCAAAATTAAAAATTCCCGTCAAAAGACATCGGTTCGACGACAGAGGGTTGAATTCTTGAAAACGGTTGAAAACGAAAGCGACGCTTGCACTCATGACGATTCCGAAAACCTTTTTTTTTTTTTTTCGAACTGACTACGCTATTTACCAAGCAAGGTCTTAACAGCTTCACCGGACTACTAAGGCGAGCGCTTAAGGCACTCAGCCGATTTTATTTTGACAACTAGCTCAAGGGTGCGCGCCACACCTCGGCTTTGGCTGTTGCCTGATACACGCAATTCGCGACCTATGTAAGCTAACCTAAGCTAAGCTAACTATTCATACATATATGAGTTGTTGAAACATATATGTGTACCAAGCATACATACCTCAACAACCCTTATATATATTTCGTATCGGATTCCGAACACCAATTACCAGAACTGGATCAGGATGTGGAAGCACCGATGGGAGCGTCTTGTTCAGTCGAAGGGGGACTACTTCTAAGGATGTCATGAGCCGGATGAGGAAAGATAATGCCAGTGCGAAGTTACAGGTAGAGGTCGGATACTTTTCGGACGCACCTCGTATGATAGTTTGTTGACACCAAATCACACTTGACATGGCTTAAAATCTCTAAATCGTTTTAGACACTTGTTACATCACATTAATACATTGCACCTGTGCGAAATCGGAGCGAATCGACAGTATGATCATAATAGTATAATGAAATGAGTACAAACACAAAATTATTCGAAAATTATACCTAACCAATAGTTGTGGATAAGTGGCAAACGAACAGGTGGGTCACCTGCTGTTAAGTGATCACCACCGTCCATGGACACTAACAACACCAGAGGAGTCGCAAGTGCGTTGCCCCCCTTTGGGGGGAAGGGATTAGGGGAGGGAGAGGGAGAGGAGGAGAGAGGAGGGGAGGTGGGCCTCCGGCACTTTGTGTGGTGACGCAAATGTGACGTCATCTAAGATGGTCGCAAGACAAGAACACTTGTGTATTACTTAACACCTGGACTGTCCTAAACCATACAGGTCAAACGAAAGTAGACCTCATGAACCATAGGTCAATAGACTGTTGGCAGTAAAAGTTTAAAAAATACCAGATTTATTACAAAAATTGTAAAAACTTAAGTTTTATGTATTGTGTTTTTTACTAACCCAAGCAATTCGCAATGTCGTAAACGTATTTAAAAAAAGAACATATGATCCGCCATCTTGAGGTCTGAGTCTTAAGAAGTCAGCCGAGGGGTTAATATACTTAATGTATATCTAATATGTAGCTAATACTAGCGACTTCGCCTGTGTCGTTTATTATTTTATATACGGAGGAAAAAACTAAAAGAAAAGAACAGTTGAAAGTAATAATATACTTTGCTTGCAAAACTTATTTACAAACAATGTTATCCGTCCACTTCCCTTCTCCTTGGCATGCGTTGTACACCGCTTGCCCCACTTCTACACGACAAGAAAACACACGTAATACGTAGTTCTTATAAGTCTTAGTTTCATAATACTTAGCGACTTTTGAAGTGAAAACTCGTCGATGGCGCATAGAAGTTAATCCTGATAAAAGTGCCGCGATACTCTTCGATCCTTTACGACGTAGTAATAACCTCGAGCCCATCAGGCTATACGGAACCTATATACCTTGGGCCGACGAGGTCAAATATCTCGGTGTTACATTAGATAAACATTTAAATTTGGTCTTGGGTAGCCTCCATCCGTTGCTTTGTCATAGGAGTAAGATGTCCCTCAGACACAAGCTCACTTTGTATAAGACGTGTATCCGTCCCGTGATGACATATAGCAGTCTCGTTTTTGCGCATGTGTCGAAAGATAATTTTCATAAGTTACAAGTTCTTCAAAACCGCGTTTTACGTAAAGTGACCGGTGCCCCGTGGTACGTCCGGAGAGTTGATCTACATAGGGACCTAGAGATGCCTTCTATCTGGGTATACGTAAAATCACTTACGATTAGTTATTTTGAAAAAGCCGTGAGTCATCCCAGTCCGTTAGTGGTAGCCGCCGCAAAATACGAACCCGTACCAAACGCTGCGCGTTGTAAAAGACGCCCGCGACATATTTTTACCGACCCTCCCGATGAAATAACGGCAGTGAACGATCAGTACCAGCCTGTCTCTCTAAACAGAGCGTGCTCACGCCCACGCCCGCGTAACCACAGATCACGCCGCCGTGGTCTAGGGGTAAATTTCGCTCCCGCACACCAGACTAGGCCCCCCTCGGCAGCAGCTCAAGCCTAGGTCCGTTCCCTCGGCGTGGAGCCCTTGAGTACGCTGCTCGCGCGATACACTGACACAAAATCTTACATCACTGCGACAACATTACACATACCACCTCCACACACGTGCACGCATACACGCTTACACATAAAGTGGATGGGTTTTTCTTTTCTTTCCCGTATCGAACTGTAATAGTTTAGAATCTTTTCCGATACAAAATACACATAGGAGTTGTTGAAATATGTATGCTTGGTACACATATATGTTTCAACAACTCTTATACGTATGAATAGTTTAGCTTAACTTAGGTTAGCTTTGATAGGTCGCGAATTGCATGAACAGGCAACAGCCAAGCCGAGGTGTGCCGCGCACCCTTGAGATAGTTGTCAAAATAAAATCGGCTGAGTACCTTAAGCGCTCGCCTTAGTAGTCCGGTGAAGCTGTAAAGACCTTGCTTGGTCTATAGCGTAGTCAGTTCGAAAAAAAAAAAAAAGA
>MU158781.1:691084-751249 GCA_015888305.1 Antheraea pernyi | reverse complement strand
CTGACTCAGAGTTGCTATATATTATTATTTATTAAGAGCCATTTGACTTAATACTTTTAAAATGAGTTTATGATTGTAAGTGATATAAGGAAGTTAGACCTTAAATCGTATTAGAATATTGATCCTTGTGGAAAAGGTCTTATAACTTGTGATAAATTTATTTTTTCAAGTGAATCTATGAATTTTAAAATATTCTCAGACATGAAAGATTTGTTATAAACAAGTTTATATGTATCTATAAGTTTTAGTTGTTAATTTTTTTCTATAACAAATTACAAGTATATTACTATAAAAAAAGATAAGACTCTATCAGTTAATAATTTACTAAAACTTAATAATATTTTCATTATTATAAACTTAATAAAAATCAATAAGTGAATTTAAATCTCAATAAGATTTTTGTAATTGGTAAAAATATTTTGTTCTCATTCAACTTGGGAGATAATTATTCTTAAGAATCTTAGACATTGTCCACTGCCCATTTTCAGGTGTATTTAATAAGTTTTATTAGACCTTTTCCACAGGGATCAATAACTTAATGTAGATGGTACGGTGAGTGATTTGTAAGAGAGTGGTCCGTTGAAGTTGTTAAGACCTTGCTAGTTCAATAGCGTAGTCAGTTCGAGGAAAAAAGATTTATAAAGCAATGTTATAGTAATACAGCTTTCATTTAAATTTAAACAAATGCAACTAAAAATACATATTAAAATAAGATTTGGATAAAGCAAAAGTATTTATAATTATCTAAAAATAGAATCAGCAAGAGATGCTAGAATTAACTTTTAACACTTGCATTCTAAAACAAATATAGAAGTCAATAAATTATGATGGAATTTGATGTATTTAATATTGAATGTAGTGTAGGTATATAGTGTTAAGTGATTCGACGTTCAGAATTATAATTAAATATATTAATAATTGATAGTAAAAACAAAAAAAAAATGTTTATGTTGCGGAGTAAAACGTACAGAACCAAAAGTTTTTATTTGCATTGAGACGTGGCAGCGCCAGTTAATTCCAGGCGGAAGTGCAAAATAACGTCCACTATAATATATAATATTGTTTTGATTATTTATTTTGCTTTCGTGTAAATCAAAGAAGTATATTAAATAGAAAAATGTGTCATTTAGAAAATTGATGTCTATTTATAATCAGGTTGTCTAGATGTTTATTAATAACCGTTACAAATAAATTAGTAGTCAATTTTATCGTGTGATATACGTAAATATAGTTGAAATTAACTGAAATACTAAATATTTATTAAAACAAAATCATTTAAAATATATTTTTAAAGTTATAAATGGATTAAATATAAAAAAATGCTCAGGTAATGAAACATAATTTGAAGGAAAAGATTAATCAATAATTTATCGCTTCTTCGAATTCACACATATAAATAAAACTGGAGTGTCTTTTATTTTTCCTTGAAAATCTCCCAAACGGTTCAATCGATTCTAACGAGACTTTAACTGTCAGGTAGAAGATTTTCCAGAGTAGCATGATGAAATTCAATAATGATGAAATTCAACTGAGGTAACCTTAAATCAGTAAAAAGTTAAGTATTAATGACGAAAATAAAATTACAAAAATAAAATATATTTTAAAATTAAAATAGATAAAATAAACAGTTCTCATAAATGAAACCATTATAATATGGACAATGTCGCGTGTATCAGTTAGTCGTGTTATAAAATGTATTAATAATCTAGAGAAAAATTATTAAATGCATTTTTGATTGAAGAAGGCGTTACTTTGCGGAAATCCATCATTATATTAGAATAGACGCTACTTTGCATTTCCGCCTGGAATCGATGGAACACTACTACGTCTGACTGCAACATAAAACAAATCAATTAATCAATGAAGTAACGTCTTGGAATATGGGTGTAAGAGTCAGTGTAAATAAATACCTTTACATCACGAGTTTTTTTTACGAACAATATCTTGTATAACGAACTTTCAACTATCAAAAAAATGTGTAAATACCTAACTGTAACTAACGAACTTTGTCAACTCAAAACCTCTATTAGTGTTTTGAGCGGACAAATATCCAATTACTGGCTAGTTAAATATTTTGCTATTTAACGGGTAAAATATAATTTGAAAGGATAAGTAACTACCCAAGCGGCACAAAAATATCGATCTCGGAAATTGGAGTTACGAAACTCATGATTTATTGATGTCGCTAAAGTAAGTATTAGGAATATTGAATTATACACATAAGCCGGGTATTTGAAGAGCTTCATAATTAATTATTATCAATATTAATTAACTTAATAATTAATTTTTAAAGTACTTTGGTTAATTATCTGGTTCATTACCGACTGCACATTGGTAAAATAAGTGAAATGTGTATTTTACCGGTAAATTCTCTTCCCTAACTTCTATATAACGTTTCCATCGATATGAGCCTTACTCCCATAGTATGTGAGTAAAATCGGCTGAGTGCATTAAGCGCTCGCCGTAGTAGTCCGGTGAAGCTGTTAAGACCTTGCTGGGTCAATAGCGTAGTCAGTTCGAAAAAAAAAAACCCATAGTATGTGATTCAGTGGCGACAGGTTTCGACACATTTTTTTTTCGTAAAACAATTGTAGTTTTTTTTTCAACCTGACTTTGCTATTCACCTAGTAAGGTCTTGACAGCTTCACCGCACTACAACAATTGAAGTCGTTTGATGGAAAATAATGTAAACAGTGCTGGCACTCGTCACTATTGTTGAAGATTCTAGTTGCAATGGCTCAGAAACGTAAAAGGTGTTCCTTATCAGTCGCAAAAAAGCGAAACTTTATTATGTTGAGAAAAATTCTACGACAAAAAAATTAGACATAGCTAATAAGTTCGCGATACCCGCAAGTACAATGGCTACAATTTTAAAATTCAAAGATAAGTTTTCGGAAGAAGTAGAAGATTAAAATCATGCAAGTACAAAGACGTTGAGGAATGCGTGTTGAAGTGGTTAAAACAATGCCGAGACAAAAACATGGAGACTTCCGTGCTATTTATCAAGGGGTGGCTTCAAAATTTCAAAAAACGAAATGAAATTGTTTTTGTATGTGATGAGTGGAAACACGAACTGACAGAGCTGACCGCCGGATACGATCCCGAAGACATCTTCTACGCCGACGAAACTGGACTGTTCTATCAATGTTTACCTGACAAAACCTTCAATACCTCATTCAAAGGCGATAAATTTATTGAGGTGAATAAAACTATTTCTTTACCTCTTATAACAAATTTTAGACCAACCTTATCTCAGTATAACAAACCTTAGTTTAACGAATTACTTGATATAACGAATATTTTCGAGTTACCGTCCGATTTGTTATATCGAGGTTGCACTGTACTTTTAAAAATGTATATTATTGCTCCGACTGCCAATAGATATGAAAACCCCACTAATGTTAATAATTTCAATAACAAATTCCGACATTTAAAAATGTTTATTCACACTATAATAACTAAATATGAAAATTCAACTGCCAACACATTTATTTCAATGTTTTGAGTTTTCATTTCTGTCGGCGAATTTTTTTAGTTAATAAGTGTCGCTATATTTTTACTTTAGATAAGACCCAAGTATATAGGAAGTAAAACATTATAAAAATGCTTGCAATCTATCTATCATTTTATTTATAGAAGACATATTATAACATACAATTACATTATATATAATTTCAATAAAATATCATTTGAAGACCACCAATAATAAAATACCATCTTGTTCCTGGTCCATAGTATAATAGTTTTTAGGTTATATATAAACAATGTTAGTATGAGTGACTTTTACTCTCGTTATCTACTCATCTAACCTGCGTGCATTTACCTACGAAAGGTCAATGGATACTAACCGACAAAATTATAAATTACCATCATACACGAAATAGTAACGGCCGAGCGGACTATTCTCCTTGGTCGGGTATACACGACGTCGCCGCCATCTGTGGCTATTTCGGGAACTGCACAGCTATGGAAATCGCGCCAATGAATATTCGAGTGTTGCCAGGGATTACGTGTTTACTGGACGTAGTGTTTTTTATTTTTTTAACCTAAAAAAATACTCTCAATAGCCCAGTACCTCACTATACAGGTAATTCGATAAAAAGGTGTGGGCTGTTTCTTAATGTTACCGAAATTATTTCGAAAAAAAAAAATCGTTAAATTAAACGTTAAGTGAGGAAATAAAAGAGGATAATTGCTTTCCATAAATAGTTGCCTTCAAGAATGTTAGTAACGAGTCTACATAAGCACCTAATAAATCATAACAATGCTTCAGTTGTTGGTACAAAATATAGATATCCTGAGAAATCGAACACGGGATTCGAATATGTAATAATATAAAATACAAAGGGATAATTGACCATTGCCATATATTTAAATAGATTAAATATAATAAATCGTCTTTGATAAAGAAACATCGTTAACCCGCTATAAAGACATATTAAATCGATGATTAAAATAAGCATTAAGCTTTGACATTTACTATTTACTATTTTTCTATTTTATTTTTGGCAACCAGTATTCTAGTAAGAAAGAAAGAAAGATATATCTATTCAATGCATACAACACGTACTTACAAGAATATACATAATTACAAAAAGCAAGAGAGACAAGTGTTGCATGTGGTGAAAAGGGTTTTGTCTCTGCACAAGCTGCAAGCTTCCATGTGGAAGCGTTGCAGCGCTGGTTTTCAGACAAAGCCTGCTGTATATTAATATATAGACATAATTACAATTACACGGACGCATTTACATGATAATTTCAAATTAATATTACACATGCCCTTAATTAGTAGACTATTACTGCTATTGTCAAGTGCCTAACGATATTACAAGTTTCTTGATATAATTTCAATGAACTAACAAGATGGTGGCCATCTTGTTAGAACTTTCCTGGGAGTTTTTGTGGCATCTCAGAATCCATGCTCCGTGATATTATTTCCGATCCACTTCACTCGTGCACAATAACCAAACTATATTACGTAAAGCACCACCAATATTACACAATATATAGAGCCAAATAACACAAGATTATGGATAAAATATAATTAGACCACTACATGGCATTCCAAGATCCCAACAAAAATTTATTTACAATACAATTTGCGTAATCTGTATTACTTTATACAACTGTTTATAAGAATTTTTAGTCTATACTTCTGGCAACACTAATAAACGTATTTGTTTACATTGGAATTTCAATGTTGAAATTAATAATGAGAAAGCCAAAAATGTATATAATTTTCTAGCACATTTTTAAATTAAAACCCATTAATTATGCACATAATAGTGTGCATTCACATAAAATAATAAATTAAATCTAACCTTTTTACAATTTCCTTTTTAAGAATTACATTTTAATATTAAAACCAGTTTATATATCTATGAATATTCATAATAGAGATTGTCGAAATTAATATTCTAGGTAGTCTAGACATCTTGAAGGACACTGTCTGCTTTTCGCACGAATGCTAATCAATAAACTCCCAAGATAGTAAGTGTTAGGTTATGTTTAATTTTTTGCGATGTGAAAGTCGAATAACTTTAAGACGCTTGGCGAATAACTATATGTAAACTAGGGAATGTAATAATATTGCGAATTATTGAAGTAAAATAATGAATACGTGGTAAAACTAATGGGTCTAATACTCGCCTACAAATAATGAAAATTTTATGTACAAAGAGATGAAAGTTATGAATATTTACCTTTTCTAACATCACACATCGAACACTTGAATGCTTCAGCGTTATTTCTATAAGTACAAACGCTGCAGTCCCAATAATTTTCTTCCAACACTTTTGACGGCCTCTTGGCTCTCCGAATGGCATTTTTTTTGTCCATTTTAAAGCTCACACACAACTAAATAAAACTAACACACGTTAATCATGATACCTTCGTTTTGAAACCATAGTTTGTAATGCGAGATCGTAAATAATTACGTTTAAAAGTCATTATTTTTGTTTTACAGTGCACGTAAATTGTACACTTACGCCATGACAGCACAGAACGTCAAAGTCTTTCAAATAGTTGAGGGCGCCACTTTCTAAAAGACTGTTTTACCGACCATCATTAGTTTTTTTTAGTGGCCAAGAGATGGCAGCAGGTCAAATAATATTTGCATTTATTTTACTAGATGTTTTGCAGTTAAAGGAAATTTATAATTATTTTACCTTATAACGATTACAGGCATATTAAATATTTTTATTTCATATAGATTTTTTTAGTATGAACGAAAATACTTATATCTATATTATTTGGTTTAGTAGAATTAATTTGTTCTACTTATAGTCGATTTAAAACTTTATGATTAGGTAATAGGATTGAATATCAAGTAAACCATCGAATACAGTATAAAAAGTTCATCCATAAAAGAAGGTTCGTAGGCACTGAATTCTGAGAAGCGATCCTTTTTGTAGGATAGTCTTCAATTTTTTTCTACCTGTGATTTCTCAAACGATTTTATTTGACGTTCCCATGCGGCTGCGACTGCCTCGGGCTATGATTTGTGCAAGACGAGAAAAAAATTATGACGAGGGTGCTCGCTGGTTCTTAGAAGATTTTTTTTTTCTGTTTCCTGCTTAAAGAATTGCCAGTGTTTAACATAAGTTTTCTTGCTCTTGGCATTATATTAGTTCGATTCAGCGTAAGCTTTACTTTAAACTAATCCACCTCAAATATTTTTTAATGATAGAATGTTATTAAAACGACATAAATTAATAGTTTATAATATTGTAAGTGGACGGATTTAATAACCCATATTATTTTTAGCAATTATCAATTTATTTATTATTCTCACAAATAAATAATTGATAACTATCTTCTATACATTTCATAAGAATGTAAGTCTAACGTGTGTCTCTACTTATTAGATTTTTATGAGAAAAATTGTTGCCGCTGTCTAGGAATAAGTTGTTACATAAATTTCAATTATTTTGAGGAATGTCTCTCTGTCTGTTTGCTTGAACACGTATCACTGTTAAAGTACTGTATTCGTAATAAAACCTCCTAATGCGAAGTGCAGCATACATACGATATATATATTCATTCATCATTTTATATATATACTAGCTGTTACCCGCGGCTCCGCACGCTCTTTTTAAAAATGTATTAAAGAAATGTAAAATTGTGAGTGGGTATGTACATTAAGGAAACGCTTTTTCAAAAACATTTGTAACTACGATACGAACGCCATCTACTGTAACATGTAACGTGTACATTAGATATATGAATACTAATGGTATATCGAATGGGATGGGATTTATCATCAGCAACATACCTGGAACTTCAACCTACTATATACCAAACTCAGTGCTCACTAACACTATATAAGAAAGTAATGCAAATTATAAGCTATACATTATCGAACAATATATCTTAAATATTTTATTATATAGATATAATATGCCCGTATTGTCGATATACTTAAGTTATTCTTATACGTTGCTATATTCACTGAGTTATGTAGAAATATAGCCGCCAAATTGACCAAAAAGATGATATAATTCATATTACATACAGATATATGACTTTCAATTATGTATATTTATTCTAGGAGTCCAGTAAGGCACACGTCTCACGCGGTTGTAACATATTTTTGATCAATTTCACACGGATAAATGCACAGTTAGCAGTTAATCACTACGTACTGTACCAATTCAAATAAAAAAAAGTACCATTAAAATCGGTTCACAATTGACGAAAATATCGGTTAACATACATAAAAAAATACATACAACCGAACATAGTAACCTCCTCCTTTTTCGAAGTTGGTTAAAAAGTGAGTCCTCTGTCAGTTTATCTGTTCGCGATAAAGTCAAAAACGACCATTTTCATGCCATTTTCACCAGTAGATAGAATGATGATTCATGGGGAAGGTTTAGGTATAATTTGTCAAGGTTTTCATTTTATTATCGGGGCGGGACAACGTCTTTTGAGCCCGCTAGTTATCTACCCGTAAAAGCCCCGTAAAAGTCGTTCCAACCAATTAGGAGATAGTAGAATATTGCGGACGAAGTCTTGAGTAACAAAATAAAATAGTCTAAGTTATTTCTTATAAGGTGAGTTATCTGCCAGTGAAAGTCTCGTGAAAATCAGTTCAAGCATTACGGATATTCCACTGCAGCCGAAGGCGAATAAAAAATCTAAATTACTTTTTATGAGGTCTGCTATCTACCAGTGAATACCCCGTGAAAATCGGTCCAACCATTTTGGAAATAGCCATGCGGACGAAACCGCGGACAAATAAAATAGAATATGTCAACCGCTATAATTTCGGCTATCTGGCAGTAAAAAGTAAAATTCCCGTTAAAATAGGTCCAGCCGTTTTGGAGATTACCCGCAACAAACAAACAAACAGAGAAAATATACTAATATAAAAATATAGACAAAGTATAAAGAAAATTTTTTTTGGTCATTTGTAGCCATATCCATTCATCAAAAAGTTGTTATTTTAATTGTACATACACAAATTTTATTTTTATAATACGTAATAGAGAACAAATAAAAAATTAGAAATAAAAGTAGTATAAACTTTTTGCATAGGAAAACAAAATAAACTTCGAAAATGTTTGCGATAGAAATTTACCACGTTACCATGGCAAAGTATATAATACTAACGCTAACGAAATCTTTATTTGAACAATTTGGTTTTATGATTATGAAGACTAAGAAGATAATAATGATGGATAAAATAATGTACGAAATATTATATAGAAGATTTGGCGCTTATGTCTTTATTGTAACTTGGACATGGAAGAAAATTGATTAAAGGTTATATAAGAAATACCTATATTGACAACTTCAGAATTGGCTGTATGGATTAATTTCTTCGCCTGTCCTAATGAACGAATATTATTACTACTACTAACGCAATCTCTCAAAAGGAAAAAAGTGCCCGATTTTGAAACATTCTTCATTGCTTCTCTGCTTCTATTGGTCTTAGCGTGATGATATATAGCCTATAGCCTTCCTCGATAAATGAGCTATTTAAAACCGAAGGATTTTCTCAAATCGGACTGGTAGTTCCTGAGATCCTTGCGTTCAACCAAACAAACAAACAAACTCTTCAGCTTTATATATTAGTATAGATATATATACATATTCATAAGAATAAAGAAAATCATAAAGCATATTTTCAAGTAACATTTAGTGCTTGTTTCATTAAAATCAGTAGTTCACTCGATCAAAAGTTATTGTAATTTTAATGATGACGCAACTTTAAAGTACGATAAAAAAATGAATAAGTAAATGGACGTAATATATTTACATGACTTTATTAACTGTTGTTTTTTTTACGTAAGGTTAACAGCTAGAAAGTAATAAAATCAATTTCAATCAGTTTTAGAAACTGCCTGTCTGTTTGTTTGAACATGCATCACTGCCAAAGTAATGCGTTCACGATAAAAATTCAAGAAAATCATAAAGCATGTCTTTAAGTAATATTTAGTCTAAGTTACATTAAAATCGGTTCACTGTATCCAAAGTTATTGTACTTTTAATGACGACGCGACTTAAGTACGAGAGAAAACTAGATAAGTAAATGGACTGAATACATTCATTAGATTTAATTAGTCATGTTCCACGCAGACGAAGTCGCGGTCACTAGTACTTATTAAATACAATAAATGTATTGTACAAATCTATTTGTTGAAATTGTTTGTTGTTAGATGAAAAGAATCGTGATTTAGTATACTAGAGAACGTGTTATGTCAAGCGGGTCTTAATACATAAAGGTTATTACAGGGTGGATCAGTATGTGAACGATAGCGACGTCTGGAAGTGACGCCTCTCTCTGTGCAACCCCTAAAAACTAATGTAGCTTTATGTGTCTATTATGTTGTAATAATAAAAAAAATGTTAGTTATTGTGAAAAGATAAACCAGATCGTGTTTCTTGCCGGTTCTTCTCGATGACTGGGTTGTTTTACTAACCGGTGGTAGCTTTGACGTTCATAAGTGCCTTCTCAGGGCCTAAATTGAATAAAGATTATTTTGATTTTGAAATACTGAGTAATGTTTAAATTTAACGTAACTGCAAGTCTTGCAGGGGTCGGTCTTGGTATCGGTCTTGCTAAAACGCAAGAACAAAACCAAGACTGCAAGACCAAGACTGATTTTGGCAACACTAAGTCACCGGTTTACTCCCCAAGTCAAGAATTCGTATGTATTACTTCAAATAATATAAATCCTGAAATGACACCTGATAGAGGACATTGGAAGAGGTAAATATGTTGTGCAGATCCTATTTAAATGCAATAAGGCTAAGATGTGACGTAGAAGTCTTTTGATTGACAAATATTATTCTTAATTTTATTTCAAACTATAGGGCACGGTGGACGTTGTCCCGCCCTAATTATAAAAAAATCTTTAAAATATTATATACTAAAACGTTCCTCATGGATCACTTTATCCACTGGCGAAAACCGCATGGAGATCCGTTCAGTAGTTTTTGAGTTTATCGCGAACAGACAGACAGACAGACGCGCTAGGAGACTTTGTTTTATACTATGTAACGATGATCGGGCACGGTGGACGTTATCCAGCCCTGATAATAAAAAACAAGCCCTCCTCATGAATCACTCTATCTACAGGTTTGTAGGTGGTAGAGCCACGCTGAAACTATTACTGGTTTCAGCATGAATGGGTCGGCTCGCCCGCGGTACTACCACCCTCTTGCAGAAAACCGACGTGAAATAACAGTGCTTGCATTGTTGCGTTTCGTTCAGTCAATGACAGCGCCGGAGGCCCAACTCCCCTCTCTCCCCTGCCCCTCCCCCACTCCCTATCCTATCCCTCACTTGCGACTCCCCTGATGTTGCTAGTGTCCATCGACGGCGGTGATTACGTAACATCAGGTGACCCGCCTGTTCCTTTACCTCCAATGACGTTAAAAAAACTGCTTGAACATCTGTTTAATAGTTTTTGAGTGACAGACAGACAGACGTGATAGAGGACTTTGTTTTATAATATGTGGTAATTGTCTATCCATCCGATCTTAGTCCGTTATGTAGTGGATTTTATATATTATTGAAGTTATACTTCTTTTGGCGCGTTGGGTAAAAATGATGAGAGTAATTTTTTACGATGTGCGCGCACACCGTCACGAACAACCGACACCCTGAAGTTAGCTATAGTCAACATTTTGTTTCTTTGTATTTCTTTGTATTAAATACCTTTTTTCTATTGTTAGTGTCGTTTTTTCTACAAACATACAATAAGACTAGAAGCTTAAGAAGCTTACTAGAAGAACATAATAACGTGAAAAGACATTTATGCAAGCCGGCATGACAGCGGCGACCGGTGAGGGATGGTGTGTCTCTCAGTGGTCGCCGTTGTTTTAAGATTATACTGTGCTCACCATCAGGCACAGTAAAGTCATTTTGCCGTGCTACGATAAAAAAAAAGTTTCCTACGAACGCTGCCTTAACGATGAGAGATATATGATTGAGTTCTAGAAAAAAGTTGTATCTTGATAATGCCTATTGATAATGCTTGTTACCGCCCAACGAAGTGGGCACGGTTTAGCTAGTTTGACATAAAGATTTTACCATTTCAAATTAAAATTTACCATTTTTATAAACACTACAAGTCCAGCGATATTGTGTGTTTTCTTACTGTATTGAACTCTAGATAAAGTCTTGGTTATCCGAATCAGGTTGGCTACCAGGTTAACAGAATAAATTACTGTATGAGAAATACAAAAGTCGTAGACCCGCAGTTGAACCTCCCTCGAGCAATGATAGAGGGACAAACAAAACTTACTCTTTTCATTTTAGCCCGCGTCGAGTCGCGTCCCGCTTTGCGAGAATATCACTGTTTTACACTACGAACATATCAAGTACCTACGTAGAGAGAGGGAGTTTTATTTTAGCTAACCAATTTTCTAGATTATTACTGTTATTGTCGAGTTGGTAACAGTACAAGTGTCATGTGATTATTTCAATGTTCTAACAAGATGGTGTCGCCCTTGTTACAACTTTCCCAGGAGTTTTCGTGGCATCTCAGAATTCATGCACCGTAGTATTATTCCCCATCAACTTCACTCTGCACAATAATCGAACTATCACCACCTATATTACAAAATATAGAGGCAAATGATTATTAAAGAAGTGTATGTGTACTTATGTAAAAATACAAGATAAAAAACTTTTCTAAAATTTTATCCTTCGCCTTACTCTACGTTTGTAGAAAAAACGACACTAACAATAGGTTAAAGGTATTTAATACATTGAAAGTTTTAATACAAAGAAATACAAACGACAAATACAAAGAAACATAATGTTGACTATAGCTAACTTCCGGATGTCGGTTTTTCGTGACGGTGTGCGCGCGCATCGTAAAAATTTACTCTCATCATTTTTCCCTAACGCGCCCAAAGAAGTATAACTTCACGAAAAAAATCTTCACGAACTAACCTAAATATTCGCACGGTAATAAAAGGCATGTGGGAACAGTGATTGAACAACTTTAAGCTAAATTCCTTGAGTGAACGTACTTTATAATTACACAGCTGGTCTCGATGACACAGTAAATAGATGCAGAAGGTCGACTTAGTACAAAACGTCGTTTGTACTACTTATTACATAGATCTATATCTTATAGATTATCACAGTATTATCTAGACATAGTGTTGATTTGAGAAATGGTCATGCTATATCCTTTCTCTTGTTATCATCAGACTAACACCATTCTCGTAAAGAGTAAGCGAGATGGATATACTGAGATGTCTATATACATTGCTTAAGATAAATATTGTTTTGTAGGAAAGTACGAATTGAAATATATAGTTAAATAAAATACAAAATCAAATCATTTAAATAACATCGATTATTGTAAATTAGATCGGGCAATTATAAAAGTTAAAAGTTTTTAACAAGAAATGAACTTAAAAATAAGGAAATTTAAAAATATTTACAATTTACAATGTACTATTCGTTAAAGGGAAAAGTTAGTTTTCATCTGCAAGAACCTCTCTACAGGTGAAGGCCTCCTCCAAAGAATGCCATTTGTCTTTGTCTTGGGCTGTCTCAAACCAGTTTAAACCGGCTGTTTTTAGGATTTCGTCTTCCCATCGGCCATATGGTCTTCCTCTCTTTCTCTTGCCCTGAGGTCCTCTCCAGAATGTGGCCTTTTTTGTCCATCTTTGGTCTTGGAGACGCGCAACATGTCCGGCCCACTTCCATTTTTGTGCAAGAGCCTGTTCTAGGGCATCTATTGCTTTTGTTGATTGTCTTATTTTGTTGTGTCGAATTTTTTGAATTTTTCTGATGTTTAGCATGCTACGCTCTATTCCTCGTTGACAAGTTCTAACTTTTTTCTTGACCTTCGAAGTGAATTTCCACGTCTGGCAAGCGTATATGAGGCATGGTAGAAGGCAGGAGTTTAGTAATTTTGTTTTGATTTTTGTAGATATGTTGGATTTAAACACTTCTTTTAAACTCCAATATTTGTTCCAAGTAAGCTGTGTCCTACGCTCCACTTCTCTTTCGTTGATGTCTCTATCGAAACTTATTTGTTTGCCAAGGTATGTATACTGAAGTGTTTCGTCGCCGATGGACATTTGTCTCTTGTCTCGGGCAATTATCGAGATATATATATTTTGTATTTTAATATAAAAATTAAAATATTTTAGTAATTTGCAACAAAAGCAAAAAAAAGTGAAAACTACTTTACGTGCATTGAACGGTATTATTTAGCAGGTGATAGATTTATGATTTCGCGTCATGACATGCTACGTAAGCATGACCGGCCGTATTACGCTTACGCGGCTTTTTTTTATTTACATGGGGAAATCCCTACAGATTCCCACCCTAGTCGGGCAGCTGAGGGTGAAGTATGTCCGACTTACACGGACTAAAACACCATGGTGCCTTCAATCACCTATAGGCCGGGGAGCAGGAGCTGCCGAACTGGTATTGTGTCTACTCCCCGGCAGGTGTCGGCCCCTCATCAGGAGCCTCATCGCGGTTGAGGGGTCAAAATCGTAGACCCCTCAGAGGGGGCGAGAGTTGCCCTTCCCTACGATCGTGGGAGGCACATCGGCACAATGCACCTCAACCATACGGGCCTGTGCATATATTCTGTCAGGGCGACGGACGTGCCCTCGTCCGCCGCCCACAGGCCCTCTTTACTGCGGCCTCTGGCCATTGCTGACCCTGCACCGTCGTGATCGTCGACCGCTGGAGGGAAGCTGGCTGGTCTGCTCCCACTCCCTCTCCACCGTCTTCTTTTTGCGCTGCTTGCGTCAAACTAGCAACACGTTGTATAGGGGCTTGTGTACATGTAATATTGATATTTTGCAGCTCATCACACGTTTGATTGATTAATAAACTTCATAAAAATATGTATATATAATTATTGCTCCAAGTGTCAATAAATATGAAAATCATACTAATGTGTTTCAATTATAATATAAAAATCATGAAATTTAAATATTGTAATTCACACTCTAAATAATTTAAAAATTCAAAAGAGAACACAGTTACTTCATTGTTTTGAGTTTTCACTTCTAACAGCAATCCTTATGACTGCATCGACTTTTTTTTTTTAATTTATATTATTTTTGCTTTTCACTTTACGGTAGTTATGAACACTTTTGAACTGTAAACAATATACTTTAAAATAGGTCATCAACTTCAAAATTGATACATATATTTTGGTTTATATTTGTAAATTCTGTGGGCGAAACTAAACAAACTAAACACTGAGTAGACCTTCTGCATTATCTATTCTATGTCCGGACGTAACGATTGGACGTATATATATATATTCACACTAGGTACGTATCGTCACGACAGATGTTCATATATGTATGAACAGTTAACATAAACAAAAGAATCCAAGTAATAAAGATTCATTCAGTGTGACACTGACACATATATCGGTTATATTAAAGTAAAACTTATTATAGCACGGTAGAGAAAAATTTTCGTTACGTGTTAAACGTACGCTAAGTATCTATTTGTATGCATGTGTAAGTATGTATAAAGTCTATATGTTTTTTTTTCTTTTTTTTTAATGTCATAGATGGCAAACGAGCAGATGGGTTACCTGATGTAAGTGATCACCACCGTCCATGGACACTAACAACACCAGAGGAGTCGCAAGTGCGTTGCCACTCTTTAGGGGAAAGGGTTAGGGGAGGGAAAGGGAAGGCCCGATATTTGAGAAGCATAGATCGATCCCTTGCCGCCCCAACAATACGGTCGGACGGTCCACCGTGGGGTTTTAGTCCGTGCGAGTCGGACATAACACACCCTCTCCCCCGGGGGGGTGGCGTATCCATAAGGGATTTCCCCACGTATAAAAATAAAAAAAAAGGGGGAGGGAAAGGGAGGGGATGTGGGCCTCCGGCGCTCTTACTGACCGAACGAAACGCACCAATGCAAGCACTGTTACTTCACGTCGGTATTCTATGAGAGGGTGGTAGTACCCCGGGCGAGCCGACCCATTCGTGCTGAAACCAGTAATAGTTTCAGCGTGGCTCTACCACCATTAACTAATTAACATTAACTATGTATACTAGTAGTATATTAGAATGAGTAAATGTATATTTAAGTATTAATATTACGGGACTTCGTATGGTATATAAGCATTTTCATTAATAATTTAATATATATAAACCATTGAAGTTTCACTTCCTCCTCGTGTACGCACTGAAACACTTACTGTTTTTTTTTACATTTTTAATCGACTTTAAAAAGAAAGAGGTACTCAACTCGGCCGTATTTTTTAAAACGTTTATTACCCCAGAACTTGGTGATTTATAAACCGATTTGGAAATTCTTTTTTTATTGAAAAGGGGATATTTCAGAGGCTTTCCATTTTAATTAGCATTGATCACAGCCTCATCTTATGTGAAATGATGCGGTTTAAGC
Organism: Antheraea pernyi; assembly: GCA_015888305.1. Classification (NCBI taxonomy): domain Eukaryota; kingdom Metazoa; phylum Arthropoda; class Insecta; order Lepidoptera; family Saturniidae; genus Antheraea; species Antheraea pernyi. The sequence continues at coordinate 735,378 of MU158781.1, read as the reverse complement.
TGGTAAACACTCGAAACATAGAAGGGATTGGCTCTTAAGTGCCGTTGCTGGAAGACACCAACAGGTGCTTGGTGAAATATTTTCAAATTTGAGAGTGGTGGCTTACGTAGTGGTAGGTGGCTAGGCGGATTTTTGGTGGTGGTAGAGTCACGCTGAAACTATTACTGGTTTCAGCATGAATGAGTCGGCTCATCCGGGGTAGTACCACCCTCTCATAGAAAACCGACGTGAAGTAACAGTGCTTGCATTGTTGCGTTTCGTTCGGTCAGTGAGAGCGCCGGAGGCCCACCTCCCCTACCCTCCCCTCTCCTCTCTCCTCTCCCACTCCCTCCCCTAACCCTTCCCCCAAAGGGTGGCAAACGCACTTGCGATTCCTCTGGTGTTGTTGGTGTCCATGGACGGTGGTGATCACTTAACATCAGGTGACCCACCTGTTCGTTTGCCACCTATTACAGTGTCAGTCACATCTATGGATCGTAACTATATTTTGTGTTGCATTTCTGTATGGGTTGACGTTGCGTTCGATTATTCTCGGTGAATTGATCGATCAAATCATAACCATGACGTCACTGTCGATGACGTCATACTTACGCATAAACGCCATTTTCTCTTCGCCCCGACATATACGTTTTAAAATTAATACCAGCTTAATCAGTAACAATATTCAAATCTAATTTAATTTACATAATTGCCGCACTCTTATTTCTATTGCAATTACGTTAATTTATTTTAATCTGTAGAATTTAATCTTAATTATATGTAAACTTAATTTTAAAATGTTCTAAAGAACTATGTACACGCTTCAGCTTTGCACGGGTGCAATGAACCTATCAATGTGGCGTTATAAGTGTCGAAACGATTTAAAAACGTCTACTATTCAATAAATGTTTAGCACTTTGACATTTGCTGTTCATCAAACTCAAAGAAGCTTCCCCAGACTTGTATAGTCCGGTGAAGCTGTTAAGACCTTGCTTGGTCAATAGCGTAGTCAGTTCGAAAAAAAAAAAATCCCCAGACTTGCGACGTACGATTTTTTTGTTGAAATGAATCTTAAATCTATAATAGGTATCTTTTTAGATCTTAATAGATATTAGATGTTTATTATATTTTCTTAAGGGTAATTATTACGATCTACATTAATATCCCAAGATAAATAATTAATTAATAAGAATAAATTAATAAATAATGGTGGTCGCCATTGTTTTTAGATTATACTGTGCTCACCATCAGGCACAGTAAAGTCACTTTGCCGTGCTACGATAAAAAAAAATGGTTAATTGTAGTATTATATATATTATATTGTTCAAAATAGACTCGTCATTACTTTACATTACTTTTTGGCTTTACATTATCTTTATATAGTACTAGTCTCTACCCGCGACTTCGTCCGCTTTTTTTCTAAGGCGAGCGCTTAAGGCACTCAGCCGATTTTACTTTGACAACTAGCTCAAGGGTGCGCGGCACACCTCGGCTTTGGCTGTTGCCTGATACATGCATTTCGCGACCTATGTGAGCTAATCTAAGCTAAGCTAACTATTCATACATATATGAGTTGTTGAAACATATATGTGTACCAAGCATACATACCTCAACAACCCTTATATATATTTCGTATCGGATAATATTCTAAACTATTTCAGTTTGATAAGGGGAAAAAATAAAACCCTTCCACCTGCATGTGTAAGCGTGTATGCGTGCACGTGTGTGGAGGTGATATGTGTAATGTTGTCGCAGTGATGTAAGATTTTGTGTCACTGTATCGCGCGAGCAGCGTACTCAAGGGCTCCACGCCGAGGGAACGGACCTAGGCTTGAGCTGCTGCCGAGGGGGGCCTAGTCTGGTGTGCGGGAGCGAAATTTACCCCCAGACCACGGCGGCGTGATCCGTAGTTACGCGGGCGTGGGCGTGAGCACGCTCTGTTTGGAGATACAGGCTGGTACTGATGCGACTTCGTCCGCGTTGAATAGTAAATTTGGGCTAACGCTAACGCCGCGAGGCTACTGGAGTCTGGCCAAAGCTGTGCAAGCCAATTTTTGTCATCCAACAATGCCACCGTTGAGGTACTCTGATGGGTCACTGGCCTACGAACCGCAGGAGAAAGCTACATTATTAGCTAATCTCTTTGCGGCTAATTCTCGGCTCGACGATCGAAAAGCGCAACCGCCCACTATTCCTTGCTGCGGTGTCACTATGTCTGAATTAAAGTTCAGGCAGCGTGACATTCTTAAACAACTGCGATCGCTCGATGTCCGAAAGGCAAGTGGTCCGGACGGTATCCCAGCGGTTGTACTAAAAAAATGTGCAGCCGAGTTGGCTCCAGTACTTACGCGCCTATACCGCCTGTCTTATCTTTCTGGTATCGTGCCTTGGGCTTGGAGGGAGGCCAACGTGCAACCGATTCCCAAGAAGGGGGATCGGTCTGATCCCAATAACTATCGCCCAATTGCCGTAACCTCAGTGCTGTGCAAGTTAATGGAGCGGATCATCAACACCCAGCTTGTCCGCTATCTCGAGGATCACTCGTTGATTAATGATCGGCAATATGGCTTTCGCCAAAACCGATCAACGGGTGATCTTCTGGCCTACGCACTACACCGCTGGGGGGAGGCAATTGACAAGCACGGCGAGGCCTTGGCAATCAGTCTCGATGTTGCCAAAGCCTTTGATAGGGTCTGGCACCGTGGTCTTCTGTCCAAGCTTCCGGCATACGGTCTCCCCGACAATTTATGCAGATGGATCTCTGGCTTTCTACATGAGCGCAGAATTCGTGTCCTTGTCGATGGATGTGATTCGCAGCTCATGTCAGTAAATGCTGGAGTCCCCCAAGGCTCTGTACTTTCACCTACTCTGTTTCTTCTGCATATCAATGATATGTTGCCTTTAGGCCATATTCATTGTTATGCAGATGACAGCACCATCCATGGGTGCTATTACAGCAAGCCTTCTTGCAGTCGGGGGGAAACAGAAAAGAGACGGCAGGATCTTGTGATTGAACTCGACCGGTCCTTGCATCTCATATCAACATGGGGAGCAAGCAATTTGGTCGAGTTTAATGCTAACAAAACACAGGTGTGCGCGTTTACCTGCAAAACATCTCCATTTACTCCTCTTCCTGCTCTCCAGAACGTCTCGCTCGCAATGCGAGACAGCCTCAATATCTTAGGTATAGATATTCGCAGCGACCTCAATCTCAGGGATTACATCGGGAGCGTCATCTCCACTGCATCTCGGAGACTCGGAATCCTGAACAGGGTGCGACGGTTTTTCACGCCAGATCAGCTATACCTCCTTTATAAGGCACAAGTTCGGCCTTGCGTGGAGTATTGTTCGCACCTCTGGGACGGTTCCGCCAAATACCTACTAGATACCCTGGACAGGTTGCAGAGACGGGCTGTCCGCATTGTTAATGATTCAGACATTACACAATTTATAGAGCCGCTTCAGTTGCGCAGAGACATTGCCTCTCTGAGCGTGTTCTACCGTCTGTATCATGGCGAGTGTTCTGAAGAGCTATTCAATTTAATACCTTCCTCTCCTTTTCATACCCGAACCACGCGTGCTGGGCTCCGGAGCCATAGTTTTACGGTAAATCCTATCTGGGCACGAACTAAAAAGTTCGCAACTTCTTATCTCTGCCGTACCGTCAAGCTGTGGAACAATCTCCCGGCCAGTGTGTTCCCTCCTTCCTATAATATGGGGTCCTTCAAGCGTAACGTGAAGAGACATTTATGCAAGCCGGCATGACAGCGGCGACCGGTGAGGGATAGTGTGTCTCTCGGTGGTCGCCATTGTTTTTAGATTATACTGTGCTCACCATCAGGCACAGTAAAGTCACTTTGCCGTGCTACGATAAAAAAAAAAAAAAAAGCTCTCAAGAGGAAAAAAACCAATTTTGAAACATTCTTCATTTGTGCTCCGCTCCTATTGGTCTTAGCGTGATGATATATATATATGTATATAACCTTCCACGATAAATGAGCTATACAACACTGTAAGATTTTTTTTAAATCGTACCAGTAGTTCCTGAGATTACCCCCTACAACGTCACAAACTTTACCTCTTTATAATATTAGTATAGATATAGGTAAAATGAAGTCGCATCCGATGTCTGTTCCCTTAGATCTTTTAAACTATTCAGCGGATTTTAATAGATTTCCAGCAATAGATAGATTGATTCGAGAGGAAGGTTTATATATACTAGTGGGCGTCCAGTGGTCGACATTCGGCCATAGTTCATTAATTTTTTAAAGGGATATTTATTTTATATAAAATGCATTAGAAGTACATAAAATTTATTAAAATACCCCCCACTCACACTACTGCTTCAATTTTACACAACATATACACACATGTAAATAAAAAAGACATTTTGACATGTGTCAATAAAGGACTTCAAAAAAGGTTGTGAAGGAGGTTGCTATGCTCGACTGTATGTATTATTTTACTCTTACGTTCCAATTACCCTGTTTCATTCTACATTCAACAATGCTTCTAATGCATTTTATATAAAATAAATAGCTTTCTGCACTTCTCCTCCATATAAACTAGAATTATGCCAAGTTTCACATTCATCCGTTCGCGCATTTCTCTCAAAAAGGGATACAAAGTTTGGACTTCACGTATTAATATATAGATAATACATATATATTATAGTACAGAAAAGCCGAAAAATTCAAAGATTTGTAATGTGATGTCGTGATATACAAGGTACGAGGTAGAATAAATTAATGTATTACGGAATTGTATGTCTTAAAAAGGTCGATAAAACTCCGCGATGGTATATATTCATCTCTAAAGGATAATCCACAGTAACCATTTTTATCTTTTTACAAAAATAATTATGTGTTATTTACCAAGCTATTTTATACAATACAGTATTATTCCCTATCCAGATAAATACATTACATACGTTGTGCATGTCATGTAGATCAAAATTGCCCTTAACAGTATTTCATTAAAATATATATCTAAAATAATATAATAATTAATTAATAAATTAATAATATTATTAATAATATCTATAATATATTAAAAAAAAACCGTAATTTCTGTCGTCGGGAAGTCTAAAGTTTGCCCAAACAGTAAATATAAATAGCCTACCAAAGCTAAAGCCTAAAGAAAAATTGTAAAGCTAAAAGATCCTATCAGACTTCGTAACTATGTATAATAACCATAAACATACAGTGGTAATCCCAAGGAGGGTTGATGTCAGGCAGGCGGCCGATCGTAAAAATTAGCCAAATCATATACCACAACATGACAAACATGTTGTACCGACCCTACTTAGGTGAGATAAGGAAGCAGAGAATGAATATATCTACATTGCACCCGTGCGAAGCAGGGGCGGGTCGCTAGTTTTTAATAAAATGTAAAAGATAGAAATAATTGTTGTGTTTCTTATCTATTTTTCTTTTGTTTTATTTCATACTGAACGCTTAGATCATCGTTCCTATTTATCAAATCACTATGTATTACGCTAGGTTTACACATTAACAGGTGGCAATAAACTCAAAAAATAAAAGTCGTATTGTACTTATATAATATATACTTTAATAGGTGCGTTTTATATTTATACATAAATATTAAGAGAAAAAATCCTTCACTCATATGGAGTTTATGAATCTATCAAAAGTAAAAATATAAACCACACTATCGAATAAAATCGAATCGTCGCCATGTTAACCGAATGTTTAGTGACATTTCCTAGTGAGGAGGTCGTTAAACTTTTTAGTTAACTCTGGCTCGTTCGTGTGTTGCGTTAAAAGTAAAAAAATATCTTGCAAACCGATTCATAGACCTATAAATGCGAAGAATAAGCTTGTGTTTAAGTATATAAAAGGAGTTTGTGGCAGGACCTTAGTATGGTAGTTGGTTATTATATTTTACTTATAATCTTATTTATTTATACATTATGCCTTAAATACGCAATGGCGGACTTAATGCCGAAGGCATTCTCTACTAATCAACCATTAGTGCCATCTGACTCTATATTTTGTAATATTGGTGGCATTTAAGTAATATAGTTCGGTTATTGTGCATGAGTGAAGTGGATGGGAAATATAAAACAGAGCGTCAATTCTGAGATGTCACAAAAACTCCTTGGAAAGTTCTAGCAAGGGCTCTACCATGTTTTTAGAACATTAAAATTATCACAATATACTTGTAGTATTATTACCTACTCGACAATGGCTTAAATAATCTAGAAAATTTGCTGTCAAAAAAAAAAAAAGAAAAAAAAAAAGGTGAATTCTGAGATGCAACAAAAACTCTATGGAAAGTTCTAACAAGGGCTCTACCATGATTTTAGAACATTAAAATTGTCATGGTTTTAATAATATAGAAGATTGTAAGTGGGGTGTAAGGGGTGTCAAATAGTATCTAAGACTTGAGACAACCAAGTCAACCTCACCTGCACGTGGTGCACCCTACTGAATAACGATAGCAATGACGATAGCGGGATGGTAGGGTTTTACAGCCTGACTGGGTCGCAACCACCATGTATATGGCGAAAAAGCTCCTCATAGTGATTCGCTTCGGTTGCGTTTCGGGATCAGCCTGTGCATATCCAGCTTTTCGCAAGCCGGCATGACAGCGACGACCGGCGATGGACAGTATGTCACTCGGTGGTCGCCATTGTTTTTAGATTGTACTGTGCTTACCATCAGACACAGTGCAGTCATTTTGCCGTGCTATTGTAAAAAAAAAGATTGGTAGCCAAAAATAAAATAAATTCATATGAAATAATTGCAAAAATCCAGAAGGAGCATGTGTATTTTCGCGTACAAGAGAATGATTATACTGTAAAAGTCTGTTTCATTGCATTATAATAAAATGTATGTAAACAATCTCGCTCAGAATTAATCGATTTATCTGTTACCTCTCACTAATTGTGTGTGAAAGCTTAATCAGAAGTATATTTTACACGTGTTTATAAGTTTTCATCGTTGTAATCAATTAAACTTTAGTTTATTTAATATTAATTATACATTTTAATCGTAAATTGAGGTTATAAAAAAAAGAACTGGTTTATAGTCTATGTAAAGTATAATCTGTTTAATAGCTAAGGCGGGGTGCTGTCGTCAGCCATATTTGTTTGAACGCCATGTTTAAAATTGGAGTGTAACGTAATATAATGATTTAAAAATTAGAATGTCGACATCAATTAAGACCGAGAATTCGGTGTGCCATACAGAGTCTGTAATAAAGCGAAATACGACCACGCAGTACTCAATATCTGTAAACAGAGAAATTGCGTGAGAATTTTATATCTATACAAATCAGTGTTTGTTTCACTATCACCACATATTATAAAATAAAGCCCTCTGCCACATCTGTCTGTCTGTCGGTCTGTTCGCTATAAACTCAAAAACAACTGCACGGATTTTCATGCGGTTTTCATCAGTAGATAAAGTGATTGATGAGAAAGGTTTAGGTATATAATTTGTCAAGGTTTCTATTATCAGGGTGAGACAACGTTCGCCGGTCTCGCTAGTGGAACATAAATATAACAGAATGAATATAAAAGTATATACAGTACATATAAAAGTGTGTGTGTTCGTATGTACTCGCGTTAGAAGTTATACTTCTTTGGCGTAACATGATAAAAATATTTTCAAAATTTTTATCTTTCGCCATATTCTACAGAAAAAATGACACTAACAATAGAAAAAGTTAACTATAGGTAACTTCAGGGTGTAGGTTTTGCGTGACGGTGTGCGCGCGCACCGTAAAAATTTACAATCATCATTTTTCCCTTACGCGCCAAAGAAGTATAACTTAAATAAAACCATTTTTTTTAAATGTTTGTCTGTCCATCCGTTTGTTCCAACGAATCCCCGAAACAGACCGATTTTGACGCGATTTCCACTGGCAAATAGCTGAGGTTAAAGGAATAAAATAGGGTACATTTATCTAAGAAAAATAAAAGGTTTCATGTCTACATAATCCTTTATAAAGCCACGAACATAGACGAAGTCGGGAACGGCTGTTAGTCTCTAATAATATTACAAAACCCAAGATATTTTTTTGTTTATTCGACCCGTCACTTTCTGACTCTACCAATCTTATAAAAAAATATGTTTTTGCAAATTTTTTGGCTATTTATTGAGGAATAATATAGTCCATTGAACGTCAGGTTACAAACCTTAAAAGCGCTACAAATACCATACAAACTGTAACTTAGAAAGTACGCTAAGGAAGAACAAAGAAACTGTGTGGTGTTATGGCGCGATGTACCGTGCCGGATCAGACGTTGGTCGTTTGATAATAACGTCTAGGACCTAGCACTACCGTCCGGTATTGTATACCATATTCTATAGAGATAGAGCCACGCTGAAGCTATAACTGGTTTCAGAATGAATGGGTCAGCTCGGCCAGGGTACTCTCCCGACCCACAGAAACACTGACATGAAGTAACAGTGCTTGCATTGTTGCGTTTTTTTCGGTTAGTCTACCCAACAAACACAAGGTGGCAACGTACTTGCGACAACTCTGCTGTTGCTGTCTATGGACGTTGGTGATCACTTAGCATCAGGTGACCTTGTTCGTTTGCCTTCCATGATATAAAAAAAAACAGGGCACTGCCTAGTAAAATTAGATGTAGGCTAGAAGGATTGATCGAAAAGAAGATCGACGATCGAGAATTACAGTTAACATACTACTGCTTTCCGAGTGCATTCGGTGTCAGCTCGGAGTATTGATCTGTCGGTAATAACGTCAAGAATCGAGCATTACCAGAAGTGTCATGCTGCTTTCTAGCAGAATTTGGTGTACTGTAATAGGATAGTAATAAATCATCATCAATCATCAAATTAAATAAGTACCTTCATAAATGCTCTAAGATTGACATCAGCAAAGCCGAACGCTGTTAACTTGCAAGGTCTCTGACCTCTGGAAAAAAGTTTGTTTTCTATGCACTTCCCTCGTCCATTAGAAATTAATAGTCAGTAGGTTTACTTAAACAAAATTTTAACACTAGATTTTTCTCTTTATTTCCAATTTTATCAAAAAAAAATCAGGCCAATCTTTATATATAAATTTCTTCTGTGCGTGTGTATGCCACTGAACTCCTCCTAAACGGCTGGACCGATTTTGGTGAAATTTTGTGTGCGTATTCCAGTGGACCCGAGAATGGTTTAGATTCACAATTGGACCCGGTAGGTGGCGCTGCGATTGAATTTTAGATTTAAAAAAATATTATCGAGGCAGGACCACGTTCGTTCGGGCCGCTAGTTTTATATATTAAACTAGCGGGCCCGGAGGACATTGTCCTGCCTTGATAATAAAAAAAATCCTAAAATTCAACCGCAGCACCATCTACCGTATCCAATTAAAACCCTTCTCGGATCCACTGGAACAGGCACACAAAATTTCATCGAAATCGGTCCAGCAGTTTAGGAGGAGTTCAGTGACATACACACGTACAGAAAAAAATTACATATAGAGTCATGTTAAAGATGAGTCATGTACTTATATATTGAAAATTATATATGGCAGAAATACAAATGTTAAGGTGGATATGTGGTGCGACTAGAATGGATAAAATTAAGAATGAATATGTCAGAGGAAGTTTGAAAATAGCAACAGTGACAGAGAATGTCATGAAGAGACATTAAAACCATGAAACTAGAAAAGTGTTGAGTATGATAGTAGATCGATATACGAGTAAAGGTTATGGATGGACTGTGTGAAAAATGATATGTGCGTAAAAGGTGTGAATACCGAGATGAAATCAACAGGTGAGAGTGGAAAAAGAAAACATGTTGTGCCGGCCCTACTTAGGTGGGATAGGGGTGATGATGATGTACCTATATATTGGAATCTTTGTAATTAATCTTCACCCAATTTTTTTATAGGTTTGACCACTTAAATGACGATATGGTCTTAGATGATAAACAGGTCAAGTATAGAGGGGACTGATTCTCAAGAGTAGCTACCGGAGCACACCAATTTCGGTCACTAATTTCGAACTCGAGGGTTGCAGGGTGTTTGGGTTGGGATGTAAGGGGTGTCGAATAACATCATAACACTTGAGACATCAAAGCCAACCTCACCTGCACGTGGTGCATCCTGCACCCTGCTGAATAACGAACAGGGCAATGGCGAAAGCGGGGTCGTTGGGTTTTACAGCCTGACTCGGTCGCAACCACCATGTATATGGCGAAAAAGCCAGTCATAGTGATTCGCTTCTGCGGGTCACGTTTTGGGATCAGCCTGTGCATATCCAGCTTTTCGCAGGCCGGCATGACAGCGGCGACCAGCGATGGATAGATTCTCTCTCGGTGGTTGTTTTTGGATTGTACTGTGCTTACCATCATCATCAATCACTGTGCTTCAATAAAAAAAAAAATCACAATGTTAACCTTCACCAGAATCTCCGACCCTGTTGCAAGGATTCGAACCTACGTCCAGCGACGCAATATCCGAACACGCTATCAATATTTTGTAGGTGGTAGAGCCACGCCGAAGCTATTACTGGTTTCAGCATAAACGGGTCGGCTCGCCCGGGTTAGTACCACCCTCTCATAGAAAACCGAGGTAAAGTAACAATGCAAGCAAGGCCCACCTCCCCTTTCTCCCCCCGCTCCCTTTCCCCCAAATACAGGCTGGCACTTTCAACTCCCCTGGTGTTGTTAGTGTCTATGGACGGTGGTGATCACTTAACACCAGGTAACACACTTGTTCGTTTGTCTACTATGATATAAAAAAAAAAATTTTGCCATCATCGCTTCAAACAGTCCAGATAGTTCTAAAAAGGGCACACTTACCTAACTTGTATTATAAGAAAATGTTTTCGAATGCACGGATCTGCTAAATACCATTCACTATTGTAAATGGCATCGCTCACCTCCATACTCTGAAAAAAAAACTTTAAATTTCTTCTGAAAATAATTACTGAGTGTAAATAAATACAAAGGATATATATTTTATTCGATTTATTTTTTGTTATAAGCTATCTTTTTAGTAAAATTAAATCCAACACTAGCTTCTGCCCGCGGCTTCGTCCGCGTGAACAGTTATTTGGGGCTAACGCTAACACGCAGCCGAAGCTCTCAAAAGGAAAAAAAAACGATTTTGCAACATTCTTCACTGGGGCTCCGCTCTGATCTTAGTGCCCTATAGCTTCCCTGGATAAATGAGTTGTTGAACACTTAAAGAATTTTTTAAATCGGACCAGTAGTTCCCGAGATTAGTGCGTTCAAGCAAAACAAAGAAACCTTCTAGCTTTATAATATAGTATAGACTGAGTTACAATGACAAGAGATATCTATGAAGGCATTACTAAAACCCTCAGATACTCTTGTGGAAATATTTTTGGATTGTAATAAGTGACTCGTCAAAAAACTTCAAAAAACACTACTATATAATAAAATTGCGTCTTTTATCATAACCCTCCAGATATCTGCTTAAGGTTTTTTAAGTGGAGTTCCTTTCACCGAATTATCGTGTAGTAACCATATTAAAAAAAAGAATACATGTTGATTTAATTAATTGACTTTAAAAAAAAACATTTATTAATCTCATTGACACAGATATTCTTTCTTCAGGCGATAGATGCGTCTATTGCCGTAAAGCAGTATCCGTGTAGGAGAAGCACGGCTTGCCTCAGCCTCGCCATGTAGCAGAAGAGAGAAGAATAGTGTCTCTCTCGAGACGTAGGATGGACGGGCATTTACGGAGGATCCAAGTGCGTGACCAGGGTGGTGCATGCTAATCGTGAGATCGCGCAAGGAGGCTGAATGGTTGTTAGCCGGTAGGCGTCCGGCATAACCCTCGCGCTGTCCCTCGGCAGCATGGGGGTATTCAATGTAGGACTTTCCATTCTTCAATAAAAAAATAAATAAAAAAGGTATTCTTCCTTACCGCTTCCATCATGTTGTCTCCAAAGAAACAAAGCAGATATATTTGTGAGAAGCTCATTATGAGAAAACTCAAGAACGTAATAACCAATGCTATGTCGCTGATAGCCTGAAACATATATTTAAGGTTTGAAAGTTTTTTGAGCAAGTTTAATGCCTACTGGATTGTTTAGGGCATTTAAATTTTTATACAGGTCTTGAGAAAACAGAGTCAATAAGCACTACTATCAATTTAGAGTTAGTATGGAAATCATTTATGATGTAGTATCAATAGTTCTACTCTCATTTTATCACTTTTGTCTCAACCAAACATCATGACCAATCTCGATTTTTGATATGAGAAATTTAAATAGACTATCACTCATAATACAAAAACATACCGTAACATTAAATCCTGTAAGACAAATTACAATTGAACTTGATATGAAATTATAGAGAGTTGATTTTGTGTAAATTGCTTCCAACAGATTCGCCGACCTGTAAGAAAATACATTTCGTTTAACAAAATATGTATTAACATTTAATTCACTATCTATATCCACACTTACTCAATCAAGTCTTGATGCCATCTGATTAAATCTATGAGCTTCCTCCGAAACTCCTCATCATAAGGAGCCAAATACCTTAAATTGTCTTTTGTTGGTACTATTCGTTCTATATTATATCGCAACAGTCTGAACTGAATGCTCAAATACGTACAGAAAGTGTAGAAAAGGAAATCTGCAGCACAAATGTCCAATATAACGATGGATACTGGAAAAAAATCATAAAAGATATATTTATACTGTAATCATTTGGAGTAGATAATGCTAAATAGGTGTTTAAAGATAAGGAGTAATTTAACAACCCTGTTGTATTTTATGAAACCTGTCATGATATTATAACAAACTTACAGTGGAATTACATAAATTGCAAAATTTGTAAGGTCTGCTTTTATAAATTGTAACTTTTTAGACGATATGGCCTAAGACGATAAACATGCTACATTATATAGGGCCTGCCTCTTAAGTGCAGCTACCGGAGCACATATACAGCTGTTTAAGGACAGATTTTCAACTCGGCTAGCTAACGGTTAGGACTTAGAAAGGGACTGAGCGGACTTAGACTAAGGCCTTACAAAAGTACCACGACGTTATCACCAAAACCTGCGATTGGTTTCCAAGGGCTACGACGATTGACGGCAAGCTAACTTCTGACCTATTATAGCTTCCATGTTTTTTGATAAAGTTTTTTGGATTTTTGGTATTATGTGGCTATTTATACGTCTATTTATTTATTGCCGTTCTTAAATATAAACAAATATAGGAATAGAGGAAGACCGAATATGATATGGATGGATTGTGTGAAGAATGATATTCGTATAAAGGTGACATGTTGTCCTGATCCTATTTGGATAAGATAAAGATAAAAAGGTAATTTTTTTTCAATGCATTTTTTGCACACAGTATATATAATCTTAGCGAACGAATCAAATTTAATGCTATCATTCTTGTACTAGTTGAACAAAAGGTTTATTTGAAAGGTTACTAATTAAAACCCCATCCAAATAAGGCGATACGGGATCACGTGAGTATACACCAGTTCCCTCTGATATCAAGATTTAGCGGAAACACTACGCTATCTGCTGGAGGAAACCGCTGTACCAGTACAATGTACACACGGACCTCATGTCCATCTTGTCCCCAGGTTGGCGATGAAAGGAGGCGTAACACACTATGTCTCTCCCTGATTCGGCCTTCATTATTAATCAGGATTTCTTCCCGGGACACTCGAATTTCTTCAATGAAATTGTTTAAACACAAAGAAAAAATTCATAGCAGGGTTAACGTCAGGCAAGAGACCAGTCAAGTAACAAGAAAACATACTACGCCATTGCAAATCCGGTTAGGACAATTGCAAAAAAAAGAATCTTCTTCGATCATACCACTATACTTTTTTTTTTTTACGAGGGGAAAATCCTACATGGATACCCTCACGCCGTCGGGGGCAGCGTGAGGGTATGTCAGACTCCTACTGACTAAAAACCCCCGGGTGTACCTCTGCCGCTATAGTCGGGGCGGCACGAGATCTCTAATAATTTCATCGTGCCGCCCCAGCGGTTGGCCCAGCAGCGAAAGCGCCGCCGCCGGGCCCCTTCCTGTTAGGAGACAGCCGGGTACACACCGGCCGTCTCCTCCGTCCGCCGAACCTGTGCAATGGGAAGATGGGCCCCCCGACCCATCCTCCCTAGGTCCGGCTACGGTGGCGGGAGGAGGCGGTCGAACTGCCGCCTCCTCCTGCCTGTCCTCCGTTGGCGGAGAGGGCCACTTAGAGGATCGTCCTCGCGGGCCCTCTCCGCCGCCTCCTATCATACCACTATACTGACCTGACCAAAGCTGTCTCAAATACACAAACGGCCAAACTTTTGCATTATACGGATCAAAGGGATATACTATAAGAAACGGCAATAGATATTCCAACTCCCCAGTCTTGGCATACTTCAAACTCATTAGAATGAGAGGACTCAAAGCAAACGTAACTATAAGGACTGCGTTCAGAATAGCCAGGCCATTGATAACGGCATTCAAGAAGTTCATCTCTTTGCTTATAATCGAGTCTTTTTTCGCATCTTTCCTTCGACATTTCTCTTCGTTTTCCATGTATCTCAATTTATCCATCAATTTATTGACTGTATCCTCGTGTAGAACGAGAAATAACGATTTAAAGTTACTCAGAAAGCTCAGAGTGATGCACGGTGCCACGTATGTTAGTTCGGTGAAGTTTTTACCTTCAATAACGCCCATCGCAAACCATACAATAGCACCGAGTACATCAGTATTCAGCCAGAGAAAATTGAAAATATAGACAGAAATACTTTTAAACTTATCGTAACGTCGCTTCCGATCACTTCTTATATTTATACCGGAATATCGGAAAAATAATTCGATTTTTTTTATCGATTTATCGAAAGACAGTGCCGTTTCGAGCATTTTCACGAAGGCAGCCGTCCGTAGTGATTGTTTTAAAATAATTAAAACATATGTTTATGTTACACGGTAATGTTGAGGGATCATTAAAGCGGCTTTATTAATAATTAATGCGTGTTTATATAATTAACAGAAAAATGGACGTGTCTGTTTGTTCAATTTTCATTATTGTGATTCGTAGATGTGATTAAATTTGCTTACATTCAGAATCACATTCCGAGCGACCCATGGTTTTATACGGTGACTGGAGAGAATATGCTGTATCTACAGTTTGAGGATACGTCACGAATGGTCTCCGGTCCATCTCGCAAAGCTCAGAATCAGGGACAACTCGATATGTGAATGTGGGCTGGATGAAGGCACTCTAGGAAACATTTTTTTTATTTGCCCTAACCTATTGTATTGCGTATAGGATATTTTATTTAATAATACACCCCATCCATCTTTTGTCGATTCTATACATCGATAAATATAAAAAAAACATTGTGTGTACTTATTTACACGCGTTAGAAGTTATAGATCTTTGACGTAACAAGATAAAAATCTTTTCAAAAAATTTATCTTTCGCCTTATTCTACGTTTGTAGAGAAAACGATACTAAAAATAGAAAAAGTTGACTATAGCTAACTTCAGGGTGTCGGTTTTTCGTGACGCTGTGCGCGCGCATCGTAAAAATTTACTCTCATAATTTTACCCTAACGCGTCAAAAGAACTATAACATCAATTATAGACAAGCCAATAAGCGAAGTGTAGTCTGAAAAATAATTTAACATGCAATTAAAACTTAATAACAGATGTTAACCCTTCGTTGCGCAACTTATATATACATGGTGTTTAAAAAAACACGGATTTCTTGTGAGCTTGGAAATGTACTTACGTTTAGGTTTCGCCATCATTTTTATGTTCTAGTAGCTTTTGCTTTTTTAAACTTTTTAAGCTTTTTTAAACTTCACTCAGGTTAATTTAGATTATTTCGAGCCGAACCTGAGGAGATGGGTCGGGGGAACCATCTCCTCATTGCACAGGTGAGGCTGACGAGGGGAGACGACTGGTTGTGTACCCAGTAGTCTCTCTACAGTAGGACGAAGCCTGGCGTTTACTCGCCAGGCTGCCGCAGGGGCGGTTTCTCAGGTAGACAGCAGGTTCGATCCCTGGCCGCCCCTACCATGCGGCGGACGGTACACCGTGGGGTTTTAGTCCGTGCGAGTCGGACATAACCCACTCTCTCCCCCGAGAGGGTGGCGTATCCATAAAGGATTTCCCCACGTAAATAAAAAAAAAGGTTAATTTAGATTAAAGGTACCCTGTGTACTCTCCTCTACATACAAAGTGTATGCATAACTTCACGGTTAATTAGTTAAGCTGTGAAAATGAGCACAAACACACTATCGCATTTATAATATCGGTTAGAATAATTTCCGAGAACACGTTTGCCAATATTTTTGGGTTGCAGTGTAAATAGGAAATGTTGTGGTGACTTTTAGAAACTCTTTATAACGAAAAAATAAAGTTGAGTAACTACAAATGATACACATTAAAATAGTATGCACTTTATTTAGAAGATAAGTTATTCAATTTCAAAAATAATGTTTACTTAATCTATCTTCTATATATATACATAAGCAGACAACAGAAGAGTAACAAAACCTTAAATTCAATCACATCACCACCCGGAAGGTCTGATACGAAATATATATAAGAGTTGTTGAGTTATGTATGCTTGGTACACATATATGTTTCAACAACTCATATATGTATGAATAGTTAGCTTAGCTTACGTTAGCTTACATAGGTCGCGAATTACATGTATCAGGCAACAGCCAAAGCCGAGGTGTGCCGCGCACCCTTGAGCTAGTTGTCAAAATAAAATCGGCTGAGTGCCTTAAGCGCTCACCTTAGTAGTCCGGTGAAGCTGTTAAGACCATGCTTGGTCTATAGCGTAGTCAGTACGAAAAAAAAACCACCTTCCGGGTCTAATTGATAGTGGTAGGTAGTGGTAGGTGGTAGTGGTAGCGCACTTGCGACTCTCCTATTTTTTTTTAACGTAGGGATATCCCTTATGTATACGCCACCCTCCCGGGGGAGAGGGTGGGTTATGTCCGAGTCGCACGGACTAAAACCCCACGGTGTACCGACAGACCGTTTTGTGGGGGCGGCAAGTATCGTTCAAGCTAATCAACCTTGTAGAGCCGCCCCCACGGTCCGCCCGGCGGAAGGTGACCGCCGGGCTCCTACCTATAGAGGAACAGACCGGATACACACCGGCTGCCCCCCCTCGTCCGCTGGACCTGTGCAATGAGGAGATAGGCCCCCCGGCCCATCCCCTCAGGTCTGGCTACGGTGGCGGGAGGAGTAGGGCAAAACGCTGCCTCCTCCCGCCTGTCCTCCTTTGGCGGAGACGGCCATTTTGAGGGTCCGCCTCGCGGGCCCTCTCCGCCCCCTCCTTCTGCGAGATGACCTCCTCGCAGAAGGAGGCCATCGCTCGCCAAGCCTATTCGCTGCCGAGCATGGCCGAAACCACGCTCGGCAGCGATAAGTCCGTTCCCACGGCCGCCGCCAGAATGCGGCGCTGCTCCCCCCACGACTCTCCTGGTGTTATAGTGTCTATGGACGGTGCTGATCACTTAACATCAGGTAACCCACCTGTTCGTTTGCCTCCTCTTGATATAAAAAAGACAGGTCTATATCTATTTGATACTGAATTTTTCGCAGATGAGTCTCGGCTACTTATTGGATTCATTAATATCTTTGGATTTTTTTAAATTAAAAGGCTATTTGATGCTCAAAGAAGCGGACGGGAATCAAATAGTAACTAATAATTGTAATAGTTTATGTTTGTACAAAGTTTTGTATGAATAAATATAATTAACCCAAAATTTAGAATAAGTCTCATAGATATATGTAGGAGTAGATATAAGAAAAAAAAAAGTTGTGTGTATTTCACACACGGTAGAAATAAAACCTTCAAAAACAAAACGATTGGAGCTTATGTCTCACTGTTCTCCAATACCCAAAGGCAAGCGAGACACTGGTCTCACTCTATCCGACGCAGTGTTTAACCCCAACACCTTTCGTCACACAAAAAGATTGCGGGTCAGAAATTTCAAAGCTAGTGCAATATAGTGACACTGAAAAATCATTGAGAGTAGTAACATAACACAGATCACCCCCAAATACGTGCACACATACATAAGGTGGAAGGGTTTTATATATTCCCATATTCGACCTTTTTTTCTGGTATCTTTTATTTTTTTGGTTTCTTACCTACCGCAGTACTCTTGGGGCGATACGAGATCTCGTAAAAGACTTCATTGTGTCGCCCCAAAGCGGTTGGCCCAGCGTCAGAATGCGCTGTCGCCAAGCCCACTCCGTGGAAAAAGAGATATAAGGACCGGCCGTCTCCTCCTCCGGACCTGTGCAAGGGGAAGATAGCCCTCCTCGACCGGCCCATCTTCTCTAGGTCCGACTACGCTGGCGGGAGGAGGTTCTCGAACCGCCGCCTCCTCCTGCCAGACCTCCGTTGGTGGAGACGGCCGCTTAGAGGGTCCTCCTCGCGGACCCTCTCCGCCGCCTCCTTCTGCGAGACGACTTCCTTGCACTTGAACTGAGTTGACTTAGTTTAGATTAGTTGTCAGGTACGAAATACAGGTAGAAGTTCGTGAGGTACACATGCTTAATACACATGTGTGACTCACTAATTCCTATCTATGGATAGTTAGTTAATTTTGGCGTATTTTAGTTAGATTCGCAATGTCGCGTAACAAGGCAACAGTCCAAGCCGAGGTGTGCCACGCACCCTTGTGCTGGTTGTCAAATAAAATCGGTTGAGTGCCTTAAGCGCTCGACTTAGTAGTCCGGTGAAGTTATAATAGCCTGTCATGCAAATAGCGTAGTCAGTTCAAAAAATAACAGAGCCCTCCCATAAGAAATTTCATTGCTTCAAATATACCAGCAACATTTAATGTCGCTCATAGTTTACCCCAAAATAAAATAATTCTAAAAACTCGTCGGGTCAAATTGAACCGCCCACGTACCCCCGGCCACTTGTTGCTTGCGGCTTATTCTGCAACTGTGTTGTCGAGATAGAACCGCCAACGTTACTGATTTCTGTCGGCGTATTGTCCTGTCACTGCCTTTGTGCATCCGTAAGATTGATGTTCGGAGGCTACCGAATTCGGATTAAAAAAAAATTGAAATGGAGTTTCAATTTTTGATAATACTCGGTCTTGTTGGATTCGTGTAATTGGGAAGTGAACAACAAGTTCTGTGTTAATGTCAATAATATTATAAGTAGAAGTAGATATGTCATAAGCACTTCGACAGTGCCTTGTTAAAATTTAGCTAACTAGCAAACGTGATTTTTTTTATATCATAGGAGGCAAACGGACAGGTTGGTCACCTGATGTTAAGTGATCACCACCGTCCATAGACACTTGCAACATCAAGGGAGTCGCAAGTGCGTTGCTCACCTGTCTTGGGCGAGAGGGGGAGTAAGGGAAGGAGGAAGGGAAGGAGAGGTGTACATCCGGCGCTCTCACTGACCGAACGAAACGCAACAATGCAAACACTGTTACTTCACGTCGGTTTTCTGTGAGAGGGTGATACTACCCCGGTCGAGCTGACCCATTCATGCTAAAACCATTAATAGCTTCAGCGTAGCTCTACCACCTACAAAATCTAGCCCTGTCAATCCACTCGTAACTAAGCAACATATAACTATTTCTTTTTCACCATCGATATTGAGAATATGCCATCTTACTTCCACATTTTATCTAAGACAGTGTGGCGTTACAATATTACTTTACGTATGTGTGCGTTATCGTGCCGTTTGTTTTGTCAAAATATCATATAGGTAACGTTTTTAGATAAAGTAGACGCGTAGTTGTGTATTAGAAAATTGATCAGCGTTGTTTTTAAGTAAAAACACTGTTTTCGCTCAACGCTTTAGTGAGTTTGCCCTCCCATTCATATATAGACAAGTGAACAAACACTGCGAGTTAATTAACCTAGAGTTAAGAGAAGCAAAAACAAGAGTCACAAACTGGTTATTATTATCTATGACATACCAGGAGACTGAAAATGTTCTTCACATTCTCTCTTAAACAGGCGCAGGATATGATGATAAATATAGTTCTAAGGACAATTTATATATCTACCTACACTTATTTACTTAGATATGATTACCATGTGTTGTGTTTAGTTATTAATACTGCGCAAATTTAACGGTTTTTTTATATATATACATAAGTTTTACATTCTATTAATCTCTTTCATCCAATAAGTAAGCCACTAACGGCACTAACAGCTTATACATTTTGTAACGTAGTTTTGAATGATTACCCGCGATACAGGATTCAGTTCCTAGTGCGGGAATCTACAGTTATTTGTATGCCATGTAACATCATTTTGTTAAATAAATACTTTTTGTTTGTTTGTTTTTGTTTAAAACTTCTTTTTTAAGACGGTGTGTATTGAATTTTATGGAACGAAAATATGTAACGAAAAAGAGATAGGTATAAATGTATATATATAGGTTTTAGGCTGTGAGAAAATGAGATAGCATGTGTTTCTATATGGTTTCCCTATTCTTCGTCTTTTCTTTATGCGATGGTTCGTAGCGGTCTGCCTCACCATTACTCCACCGTCGTATACGGGCCCATACACGGACTCTGCATACCATGGAGACTAGACTCCATGATCTATACTATATTCTAAATGTACTCGAAATATGTACAAAGACAGGAAGAGAGAGAAACCTTGAAATGTTCTATTCTCTTAAAAATTAATCAAAATACTAACTTTCACTTTTACCGCGTGTGAATTCACACTCGATTTTATTTGAAGTGATACTTCTTTAGGCTTTACAATTCTGGTCGGTAATCTTTTTGCGTGTCAAAAAGTGGTGGGTGGAAACGCTGTGTCGAGTAGTGTTGACAACACCGGTTCTCGTCCGATCACCGAAGTTAAGCAACGTCCGATGCGGTCAGTACTTGGATGGGTGACCGCCTGGGCTGTGTCGAGTAGTGTTGACAACACCGGTTCTCGTCCGATCACCGAAGTTAAGCAACGTCCGATGCGGTCAGTACTTGGATGGGTGACCGCCTGGGAATAACCTGTAACTTTTTTTTTTTTTTTTCGAACTGACTATGCTATTGACCTGGCAAGGTCTTTACAGCTTCACCGGACTACTAAGGCCGAGCGCTTAGGGCACTCAGCCGATTTTGGTTTTGGGTAACATACACAAGGGTGCACGCACACCTCGGCTTGGGCTGTTTCCTGGAAAAAGACACGTCTGTCCTAGCTAACTATTCTAAGCTATTCATACATATATACATTTGTGAACCATACAATCGAAATTGCATGATTCACAAATGAATACGTGTATATCGGATTGAAACGAACTTAAACTATTCGATTCAGTTCGATGAGAGAAAAAAACAAAACCCTCCCACCATGTCTATATATGTGCACGTGTGTGAGAGAGATGATCTCATATGTCTGTTCAAGTGATGTAGGTGAGTCACTGTATCGCGAAAATAATATCAAGAGGGCTCCGCGCGGGGACGACCTAGGCTCGAGATATTATTGAGAACCGCGAAGTGTGCGGGAGCTAATAGGGATCGATTACAAAAGCGTGGGCGCAACACGCATTATATAAGATTGAATTTAAATTTACTAACGGTGACGGCACCGAAGTCTAAAAATAGACACAACAAAAATTATTATTATTGAACGGTCGTTTTTAGGGGAAGATAGACGTAAATACGCGATTTACTCTATCTTATTAGATTAGTCACTGTATCGCGAAAATAATATCAAGAGGGCTCCGCGCGGGGACGACCTAGGCTCGAGATATTATTGAGAACCGCGAAGTGTGCGGGAACTAATAGGGATCGATTACAAAAGCGTGGACGCAACACGCATTTTATAAGATTGAATTTAAATTTACTAACGGTGACGGCACCGAAGTCTAAAAATAGACATAACAAAAATTATTATTATTGTTTGACGGTTATTTTTAGGGGAAGATAGACGTAAATACGCGATTTACTCTATCTTATTTGAGTTATTTATTTTTTAACAGCGGCGCACGCGAGCCGTTGTAGTGTAGCCGCGATGGCTGGAAATCTATGGATTGCCGTGACGGCACCTAGTAGCGGATTACGAGAGCACTCTTCGTACGCCGAGATCTCCGAGATCTCGTGGAAAATGAGTAGTTGACCTGCGTAGTCAATACTCGATAGGGAAAAGGAGTATGCGGGGTCATCCTGTGAAGGATTAGCCGCCGGAGGTTTGGGAGTGTGCTGGGACGCGGGTTTAGGAGCCCACGGGGCCTGAGGGGCCCGGTAGGGGCGGGGGGGCGCACTAGTCGCGGGTATTTTTTGTGTATGTATGTGCACGTGTGTGAGAGAGATGATCTCATATGTGTGTTCAAGTGATGTAGGTGAGTCACTGTATCGCGTAAATAATATCAAGAGGGCTCCGCGCGGGGACGACCTAGGCTCGAGATATTATTGAGAACCGCGAAGTGTGCGGGAGCTAATAGGGATCGATTACAAAAGCGTGGGCGCAACACGCATTTTATAAGATTGAATTTAAATTTACTAACGGTGACGGCACCGAAGTCTAAAAAGCGCCCTCTAGACCCGACTCGCCCGTGGCTGCGGGTTCCGCAGTTTCGGGCAAGAAGCCCCGCCCACCGCCCCCCGTTACGATCCAAGACAAAGCGTCTTGGGTTGAGATTTCTAGCCTGCTGGAAACGGCAGGTATCCCTTACACCTCCGCCGTGAATACCGCTGTAGGTATTCAGGTGAAGGTAGCCACGTCCACCGCCCATCGCAACCTCACTCGTTTCCTTCGGGACAACCAGTGGGGCTATTTCACGCACTCTCTCGAAGAGGAGCGTAAACTACGGGTTGTGATCCGTAGAGTCCCCTCAGAACTCCCGACTGACGACATTTCAGACGACCTCAAGGAACAGATCGGAAGAGGAGTTCGAGCGCTTCTTGCGCGGTTTGCGGTGCGTGACGGTGGTGAAGCCATCGTCCGCAGCAGGGGCTTGCTCAGCCTGAGGGGTTTGCTCGGCAGGGGGATCCTGCTGACCAGGAGGGTCTTGCTCCATGTCGGAGCCGGAGTCGGAGTCGGAGTCATCGCTATCGCGATCGGCTGGGATTGGGAATAACCTGTAACGCTGGATTCTTTTTGTATGTTTTACGACAAACCCTGTTTTTTTTTAATTACTTCCAATAATTGTATCCTCGGTCTAACAATACTAAATCCTTATGTTATTTGACGTAAGGGACTTTTAAAACCTTTACTAGAAACCCTACTCCAGCAAGCGATAACAAGTAAGTGTTGTAGTATAAGTGAAAGTTACTTCTGTTCCATTTATGTGTTTGAAATAAAAACTATCTAAGCACATGTAACTGTGAACGAGAGTAAACCGTCACATCTCGGCCGGTGACGCTGAACCGTGTATGCTCGACTCCAGTCGTCATGAACCACGTGTTTTCACTTCTATTGTGATGTCATAAAAACACAGATTTTTTTAGACATCTGTCGTTTTTGGATAAAAAAAAAACACCATGTATACATAAAATCGTACTGTAATATATCTAATTTAGTACAATTTTTGTGTGAATATTTTATAAAGTTTGCGTTATTACTGAAATCTTTACTTATATATGCAATTTTAAACGGCCTGTAATTTTTAATGTGCTCGTCAATCTTTTTGGCCGCTCTTCAAATGTAGCCGTAAGTTCGGGCTTGTGCTTAAGATCATTTAGTCATCTGAATGTGTTAAGTCCTTTTACTTATCCACTTTCATCTCGTACTTAAGTCGCGTCGCCATTAAAATTACAATAACTTTTGATAGAGTGAACCGATTTTAATGAAACCAAGACCTTTTTTTTTCGAACTGACTACGCTATTGACCAAGCAAGGTCTTAACAGCTTCACCGGACTACTAAGGCGAGTGCTTAAGGCACTCAGCCGATTTTATTTTGACAACTAGCTCAAGTTTGCGCGGCACACCTCGGCTTTAGCTGTTGCCTGATACATGCAAATCGCGACCTATGTGAGCTAACCTAAGCTAAAATAACTATTCATACATATTACATTGTTGAAACATATATGTGTACCAAGCATACATACCTCAACAACCCTTATATATATTTCGTATCGGATAATATTCTAAACTATTTCAGTTTGATAAGGGAAAAAATAAAACCCTTCCACTTACATGTGTAAGCGTGTATGCGTGCACGTGTGTGGAGGTGATATGTGTAATGTTGTCGCAGTGATGTAAGATTTTGTGTCACAGTATCGCGCGAGCAGCGTACTCAAGGGCTCCACGCCGAGGGAACGGACCTAGGCTTGAGCTGCTGCCGAGGGGGGCCTAGTCTGGTTGAAACCAAGACCAAATCTTACTCGAGGAATGCTTTATGATTGTAATGTTACTGTGACCGGCAGTTCTTTAGCAGTTTACAGACACATATTTCTAAAAATGATTGAAATGTATTTTATTACTTATTCCGAGACACCAGCAACAATTTTTTTCATATAAGTCTAAAAAGTACAGACACGTACATTCTTATTATATATATATATATACAAGCAGGCCCGGCAGACGTTGTCCCGCACTGATTATAAAAAAATCCTTGACAAACCTTGCTCAAGAATCACTTTATTCACTGGTGAAAACCGCATAAAAATCCGTTAAGTAGTTTTTGAGTATATATATATATTTGGAATATTAATATCGAGATGATATTGTGATATTCAAGCATAAACATGAAACAACGAGTTATATGTAATTTAATAAGTGGGTTGTTCCGTACTGGACAATCACTTACTAAGTCGCAAATTTATCGGAACCTCGGATAGCCACACGAACGATCTTGGTGACGATTTCCAACGTGACAATGTACAAAATAGGTCTATTCAATTTTTTTACGCGGATATAATCATTGATGTAATAAAAAATTGCGTTCCGTTGCGCTCGCTAAAGCCACGGCCTTCGGAGTTGTGATTGTTTTTGTTGTAAACTCAGGGCCGGGTTTAGAATATTGAAACATTGGGTTCAAGTCCACAAATTATATTATTGTTTTTCTTTTCTTTTTTGGAAAAAAAGCACGCGACGTTGTGAAAGTTCGCGTTTACGGATAACATTTATTAAATCATCTTATTATCTTGATCATTGATATACAAAAACCCAAGATGCACACTTAACGTCTCACAGCCGACACACAAAAATAATTCGGGTAAGGTTGAATTTGCAAAATTATAAGTTTATCGCATAACTATAATCACGTATATATTGGGGAGTTTTTGCCGTCGATTTTGAGCTCTACTTTTATTTGAGACTTTTATTTGAGTTTTTATATGACAATGATTGGTGAAACTTCTAACGCGACTTCCAACAATGTTGTGTTAAACGTTCAACGCTCCCGGGGAGGGGGAATAGAAAGAGACAGAGCGAGAAAAATAATCAAACATTTCGTATCTTACTTTAGTTATCATAATCCCATTGTAAATGTTATAGATTTGGATATTTCTCTACTCGAAAATGATAATTAAAAGATGCGATCAATTGTGAATTGTAACCAATGTTAACAAAGTTTGTCTTAAAGAGACAATATGATTTCACTAAAAATCAATTTCTACCCCTTCCTTGCGCGCGGAGGGACTCACGCACTATTTTTTTTATATTTAGAGAGATATCCTTTTTTATACATGTTGTATTATTAAACCTGCTTCTATAGATACATATATTCATGCATATACTCGTATATGTGATGATATATATATAAAATACCAGTAGAATAGCCCAGACCACACTGTCTGCCGTCAGGACGACGCGGCGCGGCGGCAGCGGCGGCCCGCCCGCGCACACCCAGACACGTCAGGGCTGTACTAAAATATTACAAAATAAATAGAAAACTTTGATACAAATAAAAACATACTAGTACAATATAAAAATGTCACCGTGTAATTTTTTTATACATTATAGGTCGCATACGAACGTGCGGATCACCTGATGGTAAGTGATCACAGCCGTCCATAGACACTAGCAACACCAGGGAAGTCGCAAGTGCGTTGCCAGCCTGTGCTTGGGGAGGGGGAGGAGGAGGAGGGAGAAGGGAGATGGTTCTCCGGCACTCTCACTGACCGAACGAAACGTCGGTGTTTCTGTGGGTTGGGTGGTAGTACACCGGACGAGCCGACACATTCATACTGAAACCAACAGCGTGGCTTTACCACCTACTAAATTAGTTTCATGCTGGGCTACTACGAAAATAAACTGCCCATAAATGTTGAAAGAAAATATGTTATCAAACATTTTAAGAAAAGACAAGCAGACGACTCGTTACTCCTTCAAATGCAATGATTAACAAAATGGTTTTTTAAAATTAATTCTACGAAACTGGTCTCATCCTGCTAGACTGTTTTTTTTTTTTTTTCTCGAAGTAACTATGTTATTGACCAAGCAAGGTCTTAACAGCTTCACCGGACTACTTCTGATAGACTGATATTATATATTCTGTAAGTATATTTAAAATTAAACGCTTCGAGACGTAAATGCAGCTTACATTGTTGTACATGCAAAATAAAAAAAAATCAGGTCAGAATTCGATTTTATTGTTTGGAATAGGAAATAGATAATACGTAGGTAGCTAATTATGAACTTACCCAAAATTTCTTTACTTCTGTAAGATTTAAGAAACTATTCTTCTATTTAAGAAACTATAAGTCTTTTGCAAGATGTTTTTGATTATCTTTCAATGCACATATAATTATTTTGAATTAAATAAATAATAAAACTGTATTGATTTTACAGCAGAATCTGTACGTTAACTTAAACTTTTAAATTTAGTGGAACCTTGTAACAAATACATCAATTAATTCTAGTTGACTCTTTAAAGTATTGTATTGTATTGTGTTATTTCTTTTTTTTTACTTTTATCTATAGTTTTTGTATTTTTTTTTATTTAATTTTTTTTTTGTCTTTTTATATTGCCACCCGGTAGTTATGAAAATAAAATGTCTCCTCAGGTTTGCCTGGAAGAGATCGCCCTAAGCGATAAGGCCGCCTAACTGTACACATATTGTAAACTGATGACTAATTTTGTATATTTTCAACGTGTGTGCAATAAAGAGTTTTATTATTATTATTATTAAAGCTATCTCAAAGTAATATATGATATACTCGTATTTAGAGTCCATAGTAAAGATATCATCAATTATATTATAACAAGAAGCTGTAGATAACGCAAACATACGTAAAATAATATTGTAACGCCACACTGTCTTCAACAATATGTGGAAGTAAGATGGCATATTCTAAATATCTGTGGTGAAAAGTAAATAGTTATATGTTGCTTAGATATGGGAGGACTGACCGAACAGCTGTCAAAAATAGGGTAGATAGCCAAGTTTTATCAAGGCGCTGTTGAAGCTTTTCAGTTATAATATCACTAGCGGGCCCGGCGAACGTTGTCCCGCCCTGATAATTAAAAAAAAAATGATAAATTATATACCTAAACCTTCCGCATGAATCACTTTGTTTACTGTGAAAACCGTATGAAAATCCGTTCAATAGTTTTTGAGTTTATCACGAACAGACAGACAGACGCGGTAGGGGACTTTGTTTTATACTATGGAATGATTGGATATAATAATAAAATATATTGGCAATGTTAGTCACGTACCAACCCTACTAAACAGAGCCTGCTTCATCACACCCCTTGCACGTCATAGCCCCCCGCGGCGTTTGGCAAACGTACGCACACACATACATAAATACACGACGTTCATATACGCAACCCATACAAGCTGTTGCGCCTTACTTCGTCTAGTATAATAATTTTATTTTACTTTATCATATATTTTTGCACTATTATTTATGGTCAGTTTTATAAAGTTTGGGACGCGAAAAGGTCACATGTGGCAGAGATGCGTAGGTTTGATGTATCTGTGGTTACAATG
The DNA here is from genome assembly GCA_015888305.1 of Antheraea pernyi. Taxonomy (NCBI): domain Eukaryota; kingdom Metazoa; phylum Arthropoda; class Insecta; order Lepidoptera; family Saturniidae; genus Antheraea; species Antheraea pernyi. The sequence continues at coordinate 707,567 of MU158781.1, read as the reverse complement.
GATGAAATTAAGAATGAGTATATCAGAGGGAGTTTGAGAATAGTAGCAGTAACAGAGAATTTGACAAATAATAGGTTGGTGTGGTATGGCTTTGGTATTACCAAGCATGAAAATCCTAAAAGACTGTTGAGTATGGAGATTGGTGACTATATAAGTGCAGAAAGACCGCATAGAGTATGGGGTGGCAACCACCACACCCATACTGATCGGGGTACCTAGCCTAGGCAGTGGACTGTATATAAATTGGCTGGAGGTTACCCCTGGAAAAATATATGCTGAAAGGATTTTCTTTATAATCGGGATATAACGCTTACTTACCTGATATAACGTCTTCTCCGCCACCGTAGCCGGTGGTGAGGGCACCAAATTTCCAACACGTAAACACACAATGCACAAAAATAAAATTCCGAGCCGCCGTGTCGCTAGTATGGTGAGCGAGGGTTCCGAGCAAGTGCCGCCGAGCAAGTGACCGATCATCACCGATTTTCCGTTGACAATCAATGTGTCAAAAATGAATTTTGGCTACCCCCAACCAATTTATGCCCGAACAGAGTATGAATGGATTGTATGAAGAATGGTATGTGTATGAAAGTGTGTGAATGAATATATGCTATGTCGTTTTACTGATCGATTTAATCTATTTTTATAGGCTCGATTCGAATACTACAGTCGAAACTCTCAGTACAGTAGAATTTTACTTTTAAATACTGTTGGTGTTACTTTGATCTATTATTCAACAACAGCACATTTTTTATGGATGAAAGGAACTTTGTGCACTTTTCTGTACCTCTTAGAATGAGCATGCTGATGGGTTCAGTTGTTTGGGCGTGAAAGCGTAACAAACAAACAAAGTTACTTTTGCATTTGTAATATTAAATAGGATTACTAATACATTTTGTGAAATGATTCCAACACCAATTGACGGTGTAAATGCATACGGAATCAAGTGTCAATGAACCCTTGACAATGATGACAATCAACCCTTTTTTAATTCTGTTCTAATAAAACTACTTGTAAGATATGAAGCTACATAAAAACTATATAAATTTACGTGCTAAAATTAAAAAAGTGTGTGTATACTTATGTACACGCGTTAGAAGTTATACTTCTTTGGCGTAACAAGATAAAAATCTTTTCAAAAATGTTAACTTTCGCCTTATTCTACGTTTGTAGAAAAAACGACACTAACAATAGAAAAAAGGTATTTAATACATTGAAAGTTTTAATACAAAGAAACAAAATGTTGACTATAGCTAACTTCAGGGTGTCGGTTTATCTTGTTACGCCAAAGAAATATAACTTCTAACGTGTGTACATAAGTTCAAACACACTTTTTTTTATATCATAGCACGCTAACGAACAGGTGGTTCACCTGATGTTAAGTGATCGTTACCAGCCTGTGTGTTTGGGAGGAGAGGGAGTGGTGAAGTGGAGAGAGGAAGGGGATTTGGTTATCCGGCGTTCTCTGCAATTCTCTTCAATGCAAGCATCGGTTTTCTGTGAGAGGGATGGTAGTACCCCGATCGAGCTGACCCATTCGTACTGAAACTAATAATAGCTTCGTCGTGGCTCTACCGCCTACAAAATTAATTAAGAATTAAATCCTATTAATTGGTAAATATTTTACAAATATCAAAACAAACAAACATACACGGTACGTATGTAGAATGTATATATAATAGTTTAGAATAAGTACAAACACAGACAAAGCGGCCGGTAATAAATTAAAAGAAACCTGTTTCGAGAGGGCAGCACGTTGTCACTGCTTATTTATACATCCGTGGCAAAGTTATCGAATATTTTATCATACGATAATAGACTTTAATCCACTGTTATAAGCGTTATTCGTCTGCTGCCAGTTTCGCAAGGGTCATTGATAACGTCGAAAATTGTACAGGTCTTATAAATTACGAAACGTGCATTAAAACCTTTTTTAAATAATATAATATACTTTTTTAAAACCTGCTTGGGAAAGCACAGATACTCTATTTTTTTAAATACTTTGCGATGAGTTTTTGGCCGGATCTTGAATTGTCATGTATGGATTTTATATTTTATTGAAGTTATACTTCTTTTGGCGCGTTAGGGAAAAATGATAAGAGTAAATTTTTACGATGCGCGCGCACACCGTCACGAAAAACCGACACCCTGAAGATAGCTATAGTCAACATTTTGTTTCTTTGTATTTGTTGTTTGTATTTCTTTGTATTAAAACGTTCAATGTATTAAATACCTTTTTTCTATTGTTAGTGTCAGTTTTTCTACAAACGTAGAATAAGGCGATAGATAAAATTTTTAAAAAAATATTTAACTTGTTACGCCAAAGAAGTATAACTTCTAACGCGTGTACATAGGTATAACACACACACGTTTTTGAAGTGAAACTTCTTTAGGCGCATGAGGGTAAAATTTTTACAGATGTAACGTCACGCAGGTATGCAACGGAAGTGACGTCATTGGCAGTAAACGCAGATTAAATAAATAAAAAAAACTTTTTATTCTTTTTTCTTGTTTGTATAAATATAAACAAGACTTATAAATTAGTTCGCCAAAGAAGTTTCACTTCTGACATGTGTACTTTGTACGCACGCACTTTTTTCATAATCTTGTGTTATTTGGTTCTATATTTTATAATATTGGTGATATTTTACGTAATACAGTTTATCTATTGTGGACAAGTGAAGCAGATGAAAAATAACACCAGAGAGCATGGATTCTGACTTGCCACAAAAACTTCGTGGACAATTCTAACAAGACGGCCACCATCATGTTCATTGAAAAGAAACAAGCAATATCGTTACCTATTCGAATATGGCAGTAATAATCTACTAGAATATTGGTTCTTGAAAAAAAAACTCCAAGTAATCCGCAGTTGTATATTATTCTAACATGAGCATTTCTCTGGTTCAGGTATTCTCACGGTGTTTCCTTCACCGTAAGGCGATAATATTACCGATTTTAATTAGCAGATATACGCGAACTCCGAAAAATTCGTTACACGCTGGTGTACATAAATAATGTGTCAAAAAGAATTTTTCCTACCCTCCAACCGATTTATGCAAGAACATAGACAGAACAAAAATATTACATATAGATATAGTGTATGGAAATGTTTTTAACTATGCAATATAATGGTTACATAGCTCAGTAATTTTAAACAATAGCGAATTAGTTTACGACACTCGATTAATATTCATTATAATCGTCTGCAATCACTTTAACTGGAATAGAGTTCAATTAGAATTAAAATAATGCATCTATACGATTGCATTAAAATGTTATTGACCTCTGACTCCCACACACATTGCGATAAACTGAACATTTTTGTATGTGGTAGAGGCACGCTGAAGCTATTACTGGTTTCAAGGGTTTAGGGGGTGTAAGAGGTGTTGAATAACATCTAAGACTTGAGACACCCATGCCAACCTCACCTGCACCCTGTTGAGTAACGAACGAGGTAATGGCGAAAGAGGGGTGGTAGGGTTTTACAGCCTGACTAGGTCGCAACCACCATGTATATGACGAAAAAGCCCGTCATAGTGATTCGCATCTGCGGGTCGCATTTCGGGATCAGCCTGTGCATATCCAGCTTTTCGCAGGCCGGCATGACAGCGACGACCGGCGATGGATAGTGTGACACTCGGTGGTCGCCATTATTTTTGGATTGTACTGTGCTTACCATCAGGCACAGTGCAGTCATTTAGCCGTGCTACTATAAAAAAAAGCATGAATGGGTCAGCTCGCCCGACCCACAGAAACACCGACGTGAAGTAACAGTGCTTGTATTGTTGCGTTTCGTTCGGTCAGTAAGAACGCCGGAGGACCCCCTCCCCGCCCTCACTTCATCCTCCAACCCACTTTCTCCACGCCTCTCCCCCAAACACAGGCTGGCAACGCATTGGCGACTCTCCAGGTGTAGCTAGTGTCTTTGGACGGCGGTGATCACTTACCATCAGGTGATCCGCCTGTTCGTTTGCCCCCTATAATATAAAAAAGGTGGTAGAGCCACGCTGAAGCTATTACTGGTTTCAGCATGAATGGACCGTCTTGACCGCGGTACTACCACCCTCTTTTTTTTTTTTTTAATGTGGGGATATCCCTTATGGATACGCCACCCTCCCGGGGGAGAGGGTGGGTTATGTCCGAGTCGCACGGACTAAAACCCCACGGTGTACCGACAGACCGTTTTGTGGGGGCGGCAAGGGATCGAACAAGCTAATCAACCTTGTAGAGCCGCCCCCACGGTCCGCCCGGCGGAAGGTGACCGCCGGGCTCCTACCTATAGAGGGACAGACCGGGTACACACCGGCTGCCCCCCCTCGTCCGCCGGACCTGTGCAATGAGGAGATGGGCCCCCCGGCCCATCCCCTCAGGTCCGGCTACGGTGGCAGGAGGAGTTGTGCAAAGCGCCGCCTCCTCCTGCCGGTCCTCGGTTGGCGGAGACGGCCACTTAGCGAGTCTGCCTCGCGGGCCCTCTCCGCCTCCTCCTTCTGCGAGACGACCTCCTCGCAGAAGGAGGCCATCGCTCGCCAAGCCTGTTCGCTGCCGAGCATGGCCGAAACCACGCTCGGCAGCGATAAGTCCGTTCCCACTGCCGCCGCCAGAATGCGGCGCTGCTCCCCCCACGTAGCACACTCAGACAGAGTGTGCTGCGCGGTATCTTCGACAGCGCCGCACTCGTGGCAGGCGGTGGTCGGCTCCCTGCGTGCGATCCGGTACAGGTACCACCCGAAACAACCGTGTCCGGTGAGTACCTGCACCAGCCTAAACGTCAGGGAGCCCCACTCCCTCTCCTTCCACGCCCGCAGGACCGGGCGGACGGCGTCCACAGTGAATCGCCCGAAACGCTCGTCCGCCAGGTCCTGCTGCCACCTTACGACGGCGTCCTCTCTTTGACGCCGTCTCTCCGCCTCTACCTCCCTGGGAGCCGGGGGCTCCCCCCTTCGTTTCCTCGCCGCCGTGAACTCGTACACGGCGGCGAGAACTCCTGCCTCCAGCTCCCAGGGCAGGGAGCCGGCGAGCACACAGGCCGCCGCCGAGGACACCGTCCGGTACGCCCGGATCGCCCTCAGTGCCACCGTGCGCTGCGCACTTCGCAGCGCACGCACGTTGACGGCACCGAGGGCGTCGGCCCAGACCGGAGCCCCGTAGGCGGCCATCGCTCGCACGACTCCCATATAGAGTCTGCGGCACCCGGCACCCGGTCCCCCTACGTTGGGGAGTAGCCGGCCGAGTGCCGCAGCCGCCCCACCAATTCGCGGTCCGAGCCCCGCAAAATGGGGCCCGAACCGCCAGCGCCCGTCCAGGGTGAGGCCCAGATATTTCATCCGGGTCCCCACCCTGATCTGGGCGCCCTCCACCACTATGTGGGCCCCAGGTGGTGGCCCTCGCCGAGGCCCATGAAAGAGTAGGGCCTCGGTCTTCTCGAGGGCCACCCTGAGGCCCAACCTCCTTATGCGCCTGACCACGAGGGTTGTGGCCATCGTGGCCAGGCGCTCCACCTCCCTCCAGTCTCCCCCCCGGGCTACGACTAGGGTGTCGTCCGCGTAACAGATGAGGCGTGCTCCATATGGGAGCACGCCGCGGAGCACCCAGTCGTAGCCCATGTTCCACAGGAGTGGCCCCAGGGCCGACCCCTGTGGAACCCCCCGCCCTGTGGCCCGCCGGACCATCCACCCGTCGCCGTCCACATAGGCGACCTCCCTACCCTCGAGGTACGCCTCCAGCACCCGCCGCAGGTACGGGGGCACTCCGAAATATCGAAGCGCCTCCCGTATGACCCCATGCGGCAGGGTGTTGAAGGCGTTAGCGATGTCGAGTGACACCGCCAAGACCCTCTCCCCCTGGGAGGTCGCCTCTAAAGACAGCGACTTCAGGAGGCACAGGGCGTCCACAGTGGAACGCCCTGTCCGGAAGCCATACTGCGCGTCCGCCAGATTCGGCCCAACTTCCTCTAGGTGCTGGACGACCCGGGAGGAGATAACCCTCTCAAACACCTTCCCGGCGTCGTCCAGTAGGACGAGGGGCCGATACGCGGACGCGCAATCCAGAGGGCGGCCCGCCTTTTCTATGAGGCAAAGCCGCCCAAGCTTCCAAGGCTTCGGGAATTGTCCAACCGTAAGACACCGGTCGAACAGCTCCCGAAGCCACCCCCCTAGGTGGCCCAAGGCAAGGCCGAGCACTCGACCCGGGACCCCATCAGGGCCGAGCGCTCTTCGCCGGTTGAGGAGGCGTTCCACGGCCATCCCCATCTCCTCCTCCGTTATCGGAGGGGGAGGCCCGTCGAGCACCTCCTCGACTACCTCCCGAGGCGGAGGCATGGGAGGAGCTGGTAGCATCGGAGGGTCGGGGAAAAGTTCTCCCACGACCCTCGCCACCACCTCCGGCCGGAGGGTCTCCGTCGCCGGGGGCGTCCAGGACCGTAACTTCTTTCGTACGACCCTGTACGGGCGCCCCCAAGGATCCTCCTCCAGCGTTTGGAGCAGCTCCTCCCATGCTGCTTCCTTCGCCCGGCTGATGGCAGCCTGCAGGGTCTTCCTGCACTCCCTGTAGCTGCCATATAGCCGGGCTTCCGCCTCCGGGTCCCTATGCCGGCGCCGGCGGCTGCGCCCGAACAGCCGCCGGGCCGCGGAACAGGCCGCTGGGAGATCGGCAATCTCCGGCGACCACCAGTACACCGCCCGTTTATCTGGGCGGTGTACGCTCCGTGGCATTGACGTGTCGCAAACCTCCGTGAGGGCTCCATGGAGGCGGGCTGCGGACGCGTCAATATCAGCCCCTGTGGGGGGCATGGCCCACGCCTGGACGATGGCCGCCTCTTCCGCTAGTTCACGGTTGAGGCGGCCCATCGCCCAACAGGGGAACTTCGCGCAACTCCGGGGGCGGGTGCCAATTTCGGCGTGGGAGGTGGAGGCCTCGAACCTGATGTAACGATGGTCCGATAGGGTCTCCACCTCCTCAAGCACCCTCCACCCCCGCACTAGAGACTGATCTCCCATCAGCCATGCATCCTCTCGCGGTGCGCCGCCGCTTAGGATTGGGGTAATTTTTTATAGAGGTTGTCTTCCTCGCGGTCCGGGCGGTTAAGCCAAGACCCTCGGTTCCATTGGAGCCGCGAGACATGACCACGACACTCCAACTGGGGACACCATCCGGACCGGGCGCTCTCCTTCGATTGCGGAGGCGCTGTAGCGCTCTCCCCATCTCTTCCTCCGTTATAAGGGGGGGAGGGCCATCAAGCACCTCCGCAACTACTACCCGTGGAGGCGGAGGCATGGGAGGAGGTGGCAGCACCGGAGGGTTAGGGAACAACTCTCCCACCAACCTCACCACCACCTCGGGCCGGAGGGTTTCCGTCACTGGGGGCGCCCGGGACAGTAACTTCTTCCTAACCATTCTATACGGACGCCCCCACGGATCCCCCTCTACCGTCTGGAGCAATTCCTCCCATGCCTCTTCTTTTGCCCGGCTGATGGCAGCCTGCAAGATTTTCTTGCGCTCCCTGTAGCTGCCATACAGCCGGGCTTCCTCCTCAGGGTCTCGGTGTCGCCTACGACGGCTGCGCCCGAATAGCCGTCGGGCCGCGGAGCAGGCAGCACGAAGATCGGCAATCTCCGACGTCCACCAGTACACCGCCCGTCTGTTTGGGCGGTGCGTACTCCGCGGCATCGACGCGTCGCAAACCTCCGTGAGGACACCACGGAGGCGGGCTGCAGACGCGTCGACATCCTCCACAGTCGGGGGTGTCATGGCCCAGGCCTGGACGATGGCCGCCTCTTCCGCCAATTCGCGGTCTAAGCGGCTCATCGCCCAACAGGGGAACTTCGCGCCCCTCCGGGGGCGTGTACCAGTACTGGCTTGGGAGGTGGAGACCTCAAACCTTATGTACCGATGGTCGGAGAGGGTCTCCACCCCCACCAGCACACGCCACCCCCGGACACGGCGCGCGACATACGGGGTAGCGAAAGAGACATCCACTATTGATCCCCCGTTCTGCCGCACGCAGGTATGGACGTTCCCCTGGTTGAGGAGAGACAGCCCCAGTTCGGCTGCCCACTCCTCAACGGCCATCCCTCGCAAGTCCGTGGCCGCCGCTCCCCAGGTCCTGGACTTAGCATTTAAGTCACCTAGGATTACTAGAGGGAGCGGCAAGAGCCGCCTTACAACCCCCTGCAGGGAGTCAAGGAAGTCTTCGAACTCCCACAGAGGTCTGTTAGGGGAGAAGTACACCCCCACAATGGCGTACTCTCCCCAGACGGCTGCCACGAACCCGGCCCCCGACTCTCGGACCGCCAGAGACGAACCCGAACCAGACAAGATCACCACGGAGCCGTTCCTATCCCCAGCCCAGTGTGGCTGGGGTGGGGTATAATAGGGCTCCGCGGGAACCGCCAGCCCAATATCCCACTCCGCCACTGACTGGACCAACAGGTCCTGTGCAGCGGCGCAGTGGTTTAGGTTAGTCTGGAGGAAACTGTAATGGGTGCGGTCCATTACTGTTCCATTTCAGCTTCCTCCTGCCTGGCGGCTTCAACTCTTGGGACTGTTATCGTTGCGGGGGCGGGGGCGTTCCTTCCCTTTACATTGGGGGGCTTGCAATTGCGGCCCCCCATCTGATGTCCTGAGGGCCTACCTGCATCGGCACATACGGTGCACTTCTCAGCAGCCGATGTGCAGGTGGCCACCTTGTGCCCCGACGCACCACATCGGTAACAGTCCGCCCCTCTGTTTGACGACGAAGGGCACATGGGGCGGGTGTGCCCCAAGCCCATGCATTTGTAACAGCGCATGGGCTTCTCGCTCAACAGGACTACCTGAGCCACACTCCAGCCGACCAAGATCTTGCCGACTTGGAAGAGCTCTTTAGCCGCCGTCGCCGGGAGGGTAATGTGCAGAGCTCCCTGGCCTCCCCCACTGCGCCTAATTTCGCCAGCCTTCATTAAGGTCTCTTCACACCCGGCTTTAGCCGCCACAACCGTCAGAACCTCTTCGCGCGACACCGAATCGTCAAGGCCAACGATCCGGATGTCGGCTTTTTTCACCGGTATGGCGACCGTGGCGATATCAGCCAGGGCCTCACGCAGCCTCCGGGCAAGCTCTTCGGCTTTCTGGGCACCCTCTGACACTTCTATAAGCCTAGCTCCCGTGGCCGTCTTCCGTACGTTGGGAGCAGTGATTCCCATCTCTGCGAGGGGAATCTGCTCCCGTGCCTTCAGGAGGGCGGCCTTATAGTCCACTCCTCTCTCCGCCGCCCCCTGCTGCAGCGTTATTACCACAGCAGCAGAGCGAGGAGCGGACGGGAGCTTCTTCGCCCGCAATTTGGCTATAGGCCTCCCAGCCACCGCCGAGGCTGTAGTGTTAGGCGCAGCTACCTTCGCTGCCCTTGCCTTCTTCCGGCTGATGACTGTGGCCCAGTCTGCTCCAGGCACAGTCGCAGCTGGGGCAGGAAGGTCTGCCCACTCCACACCCAGAGGGGCAGTGCAAGGCCCCGCTACTACCTTCCCAGCCCCCCTCGAAGAAGAGGTCCCCCTAGAAGCCACCGGAGCCTTCTTCGGCTTAGGCTGAGGGACCGCCAGAGGCTTCGGTTTAGGCTGTGGGGCCGCTTGAACCCCCTTCTTTTTATCCGCTGCTAATTGCGGACGAACGGGAGCTTCAGGGGGCAAGCGCCTCTCCAGGTTCTCCAGGCGCGCGTTTAGCATGTTGCTAAAGGACGCCTGGAGGGTCCTCTGTAGCCGCGAAACTGCCCCTTCGAGGGCCTCCTCCCAGTTTAGGCTTGGAGCCTCGACCACCAGTGGCTGCCGGGGGGGTGGTGGAGGCATCTTCTTCGCCTCCTCCACCGTTCTCTTCCAGGCAATGATTTCCGCCTTGAGGTCGTCCACTTGGCGGCGGAGGTTTTTGGTTTCCCTCTTTAGTTTGAGGGTTTCCTCCGCCTCTGTTCTCTCAGCCAAGGACTCCACCACCTCCTGCAGGATCCTCGCCGCCCCTTTCAGCTTGCCGCGGCAAGGTCCCTGCAGGTTCTTGGACTTCTTCACGACGTCAAATATCTCCGCGATCTTGCCCCCTGCAAGGGCACTCAGCGAGTCGGCGTCGAGGGCGCCAATATCTATTGGAGGTGCAGGGGGCTTACTCTCTGCCCCGGAACCTACGGCCGAGCGAGCCGCAGAGCCAGCACGTGATCCTACAACAGAGCAGGCTCTGGATCCCTCTGAAGAGCCAGCAATGGAGCCAACCGCGGAGCTTGGCAGGCTCACGCTCAAGTGTCCAGACATTGCTCCGGATAGCGCTCTGTCATAGGAGCCATCGGCCTCCCCCATGACTCCCCGTCCTCCACCACGTGACCGGGGGCGTCCCCTGTTCGAACCCCTCTTGCGGTATGACACCTTCGGCCCCTGCCGTTCTTCCACTTCGGTATCCGAGTCAAACACTCGGGACACACTATTGCGCTTCTCGCCTATCTTGGCCGCTTTCTTTTTGGTGACAGAATCCGCCTTGGCCACCTCCATTCCTTCTGCTCTACCCGCCGCACGGGTGGTAACTCCCGTGCCATTCTTACTTCCTGATTTTAAATAAATAAAAGAATTATGGTCCATTTTTATTCCCACGAGTATGGGGGAAAAGACGGTCCACCCAGGCAGTGCCCCCTGTACCTGGGTAAGCCTAGCGTAACCCGTCAAGAGAGTCGGCCGGTCCTCTGACGGGGGTCGCACTAGAGACTGATCTCCCATCAGCCATGCATCCTCTCGCGGTGCGCCGCCGCTTAGGATTGGGGTAATTTTTTATAGAGGTTGTCTTCCTCACGGTCCGGGCGGTTAAGCCAAGACCCTCGGTTCCATTGGAGCCGCGAGACATGACCACGACACTCCAACTGGAATTACGAGATCGACGGTTGGAGGTAAGGCAAATGCCCTAACCAACACGCCCGACGGCAGTGCAAGTGCACGCCGGACCCGCCAGCGCCCCATCGTCGAGACGATGAGAGAATCAAGTCCGTTAAGCAAGCCCAGTTTGTCAGGTATCAGCCGCCGGTCAAAGGGACCGACGTTGACGAGGCAGTCATAACGACCACCGATTGAAGTGAAAATTCAAACAGTTGAATAACTATGTTCTCTTTGGAATTTTTAAATGAATTATTTACATTTCATAATTTGTAAATAGTAATTTTTATTATTTCGCTTTCGGTGAAGGAAAGCATCGTGACGAAGCCATAGCTTGGTGATAGCTTTTTAAGTTCCTCTGGCTAGCTACTACCATTAAGTTTAAGTTGAGCTATAGGTGTGTTCCGGCAGCAGAACATAAGAGCCAGTTTAGTCTCTAGATGTAGTGTGTTTACCATCTAAGTAACACATCGTAACATCTGGTGAGATTGTCGAAATAAGTTATGAATACATAACCTTAAACCTCATCTAGGACGTCATCTCACGGAAGGAGGCGGCGGAGAGGGTTCGCGAGGATGACCCTCTGAGCGGCCCTCTCCGTCAACGGAGTACCGGGAGGAGGAGGCGGCGATTTGCCCGCCTCTTCCCGCCACCGTAGCCGGACCTGAGGGGATGGGCCGGGGGGCTCATCTCCTCATTGCACGGGTCCGGCGGACGAGGGGAGGCAGCTGGTGTGTACCCAGCCTGTCTCCCTATTAGGAAAGAGCCCGGCGCGGCGGACACCTTCCGCCGAGCGACCGTTGGGGCGGCTATCCAAGGGAACTAGCATAGTTCGATCCCTTGCCGCCCCAACAATACGGTCGGACGGTACACCGCAGGGTTTTAGTCTGTGCGAGTCGGACATAACCCACTCTCTCCCCCGAGAGGGTGGTGTATCCATACGGGATTTCCCCACGGTAATAAAAAAAAAGGTGTGTTTAGTACGTAATATAATGTTGTAGTAATGTAGGGTTTAGTAAGTGTATGTAGATACAAAAAATATTAATAATTGCAAAAAAACAAAAATGGTAAAAAACGCGTGTAAAGCATTACATTTAATAATATTATAACTTAAAGTTAGTTAATAACAATTACTTAGACTTTTTTATTTCATATACACACATAAATAAAATTGAAGTTTATTTTTTTATGTCAAAATAATAACTTTTTAATAATATATATGTCAGTATACACGACACATAACAAAAATAATAATTATTAAAATTTTCGTTTGTTGCGAATAATCTCAGAAACTGTTGTACTGATTTTGATGGAACTTTCACTGACAGATAGTTGATGTTATAAGGGGAAGGTAGGATATTTTTAAATTTGAAAAAAAAATAGGGTTCCGCGCAAATGTAATAAACTAAAAAGGAAATTGACCGAATTGGCTGTCCAGAAAAGCGCGCTCCCCATGTGTACGTTTACTTTGTCGCGGGTAACATCAGTTTTTGAAGTTATAATTCTTTTGGCGCGGTAGGGAATAATTATGAGGATAAATTTTTACGATGCGCGCGCGCACCGTCACGAAAAACCGACACCCTGAAGTTAGCTATAGTCAATATTTTCTATTGTTAGTGTCGTTTTTTCTACAAACATAGAATAAGGCGAAAGATAAAATTTTTGAAAAGATTTTTAGTTTGTTACGCCAAAGAAGTATAACTTCTAACGCTTGTACATACGTCCACACACACTTTTTTTTAATATAAATGTAGTTCGAGAAACCGATTTCAAATAAATATACTGTTATCACTCTTTGACCGAATCTTTAACAGCAGAATGTTATTCATGTGAGGAATTTATTCTCGGATCTATATTTTCATCCGACACTTTCCACTATAACCTTTAAGCATTCTTAACAACTTTTTACTTCACTGAAGTCTCACGGGACGTTTAAACTTTTTTTTCTCGTAAAATAAGTAAAAAGAGTTCGTATATCGTGCGATACAGATTTCACAAAGAAAAAAAACCGGTTGATGAAAAAAATACGAAACAAAAAAAAAAGCAGACAAGCGGCCCCGCCCGCCTCATGTCAAGCGTTGAGTGAACGATGCAAGCGTGAATAAATTTCACTAGATATATCTTTAGCATTTTAACATGAAATTATTATTATTATATTTTTTTAATGTCAAAAGGAGGCAAACGAACACGTGGGACACCTGATGTTAAGTGATCACCACCGTCCATAGATACTAGCAACATCAGGAGATTCGCAAGTTCGTTGCCAGTGTGCGCGCGCGTCGTAAAAATTTACTCTTTTCCCTAACGCGCCAAAAGAAGTATAACTTCAAAAAGTTAAATCCTATAAAGTATTGAAAAAGGTTCGAAAAAAAAAAGGAAATTCGAAAATCAATTAAGTTTATTTCTCACCAGCTTTTACCCACGTCTTCGCTTTAGTTACTTAGATTTGACATATGGAAAAACGTTGTCATGGATTAAGGTCTTTTTAAATTGTAGGTAAGTACTAAGGAAAGATTTTTGAAAATTTTGCCCCAGAGGAAATTTAAAAGTTTGTATGAAAGTCCATCACTTTTCAGTCATTAAAATACTCTTTTGTACAAAAAAAATCAGCGTCAAAAAAAAAAGCGTTGAAAATAATTGTTTCATACAAAACGCGTGCGAATCCACGGCAAATTACTAGTAAATTTAAAAGCGAGCCTTCGTATAAACGCCAGGAAAAATAGTCGATTGATTAACAGAGATAGTAATTTAAAGCTCAAACGAAGTAAACTGATTTGTATTAAAAGACTCAAAATCCATAGAATTTTATTAACTGTTACAAAATACACCGCAATATTATATATTAATATATTTATTAGATAAGAATCGACAACAGGAACATAATATATATAACAATTATATTACAACTAAAAAGCTGTAGATACGTTACCTATGTGATATTTAGACAAAACAAATGGCACGATAACGCACACATACGTAAAGTAATAATGTAACGCCACACTGTCTTAAACAAAATGTGGAAGTTTGAAGGCATATTCTCATAAACGGTGGTGAAAAAGAAAAGTTATGTTGCTTAGATACGGGCGGATTGACGGGCCGTCAAAAATAGAAGGCGCTGTCGAAGCGCTTTTGACGTATTTACAACTTTTTATTTATAATATTATTAGGCGTTAACATACATTAAATTTGATAAAATTAATTATGCTAATAATTACAGTCGATTACAGCATTTATATATAATACAGAAAATAATATAAACAATAATTTATATTGAAATGTATAGGAAGTTAAAGATTACAGTGAAATATTCACAAATATAAAACATTTTAACTCTATCTCATGTATGACAAACTATCCGATATCGTTGCATGCCGTCGCACTCGGGTTCCTGCTATCGTGCCCCTGCACCAACTTACATTTGCAGTTCTACAAACGAAATTAAACTTTATTTAACAATTAATAAGAACTATATGAACTACTATAATATTTACGTAACCCGGCGTCATTTCACCAAAATAACATTTACTACATATAATTTAAAATTAGAACTTATTACGAAGCAATAGAGTCTACTAATATAAAATCAATAACTTTGTCAATTGATAATTCGCATTCCATTTGATCTACTCTAAATTAAACTTTATTATTATAGTATTAAGAACTAAGGACAGTAAATTATAAATACGCTATAAGAACGATTTATTTAGAAGGATAATAGTAATCTTTTCATTAATTTTGAACTTAATACCTTAAGAAATAAGATCTAAAGGTGGTGTAAATAATAAACCAGTGGCCGGAGATATCTACCTGGGTTTTTTAAATAGCGTTAGTGCATTGTCTACTTGAAACGGTCTCATGCATGTTACCGAGACGCGGTGTTTACAATTTGAATGAATTTTACAATTACATATTTTGAATATTAACTGCTGGCTAATTTTCGTTGGGCGCGAATTATATTTTGGCAGCAATCTTACGTAATATATATTAGTTTTATTAGATTCCTTTCGGTCATAGCATGACTAATAGACAAACAAAAATATTTTACTACTAGATGTGCCTGCGACTCCGTCTGCGTCGAACTTTTTTTTTTTCGAACTGACTACGCTATTGATCAAGCAAGGACTACTAAGGCGAGCGCTTAAGGCACTCAGCGAATTTTATTTTGACAACTAGCTCAAGGGTGTCCGGCACACCTCGGCTTTGACTGTTGCCTGATACATGCAATTCGCGACCTATCTTTTTTTTTTTTTTTTTATCGTGGGGAAATCCCTTATGGATACACCACCCTCTCGGGGGAGCGGGTGGGTTATGTCCGACTCGCACGGACTAAAACCCCACGGTGTACGTCGTCCGCTATAGTTGGGGCGGCACGAGATCTCTATAGACTTCATCGTGCCGCCCCAGCGGTTGGCCCAGCAGCAAAAGCGCTGTCGCCGGGCCCCGTCTTGTTGGGAGACAGCCGTGTACACACCGGCCATCTCCTCCGTCCGCCGGACCTGTGCAATGGGAAGATGGGCCCCCCGACCCATCTTCCCTGGTCCGGTTACAGTGGGAGGAGGCGGTCAAACTGCCGCCTCCTCCTGCCCGTCCTCCGTTGGCGGAGACGGCCACTTTGAGGGTCTTGCTCACGGACCCTCTCCGCCGCCTCCTTCTGCGAGACGACTTCCTCACAGAAGTAGGCCATTGCGCTCCAGTTATCCTCACTACCGAGCATGGCCGCAACCACGCTCGGCAGTGAGAGGTCTTGCCCTACCGCCGCAGCCAGAGTGCGACGTTGCTCCTCCCATGCAGCACACTCAGACAGAGTGTGCTGCGCGGTGTCCGGGTCAACGCCGCACTGATGACACACGGCAGTCGGCTCCCTGCGTGCCATCCGGTACAGGTACCAACCGAAGCAACCATGTCCGGTCAGGACCTGCACCAGTCGGAACGTCAGGGAGCCCCACTCCCTTGTTGTCCACTCCCGCAGGACCGGGCGGACGGCGTCCATTGTGAACCGCCCAAACCGCTCGTCCGCCAGGTCCTGGACCTATCTTTTTTTTTTTATCGTGGGGAAATCCCTTATGGATACACCACCCTCTCGGGGGAGAGGGTGGGTTATGTCCGACTCGCACAGACTAAAACCCCACGGTGTACGTCGTCCGCTATAGTTGGGGCGGCACGAGATCTCTATAGACTTCATCGTGCCGCCCAAGAGGTTGGCCCAGCAGCAAAAGCGCTGCCGCCGGGCCCCGTCTTGTTGGGAGACAGCCGTGTACACACCGGCCATCTCCTCCGTCCGCCGGACCTGTGCAATGGGAAGATGGCCCCCCCGACCCATCTTCCCTGGTCCGGTTACAGTGGGAGGAGGCGGTCAAACTGACGCCTCACTGACGCCTCCTCCTGCCCGTCCTCCGTTGGCGGAGACGACCACTTTGAGGGTCATGCTCACGGACCCTCTCCGCCGCCTCCTTCTGCGAGACGACTTCCTCACAGAAGGAGGCCATTGCGCTCCAGTTATCCTCACTACCGAGCATGGCCGCAACCACGCTCGGCAGTGAGAGGTCTTGCCCTACCGCCGCAGCCAGAGTGCGACGTTGCTCCTCCCACGCAGCACACTCAGACAGAGT
>MU158781.1:637509-688240 GCA_015888305.1 Antheraea pernyi | reverse complement strand
GCTCAAGCCTAGGTCCGTTCCCTCGGCGTGGAGCCCTTGAGTACGCTGCTCGCGCGATACAGTGACACAAAATCTTTCATAACTGCGACAACATTACACATATCACCTCCACACACGTGCACGCATACACGCTTACACATGCAAGTGGAAGGGTTTTATTTTTTCCCTTATCAAACTGAAATAGTTTAGAATGTTATCCGATACGAAATATATATAAGGGTTGTTGATATCAGCGTACTCAAGGGCTCCACGCCGAGGGAACGGACCTAGGCTTGAGCAGGAATCATCGGAATGTATTAAGTCCATTTACTTATCTACTATTCTCTCGTACTTAAGTCGCGTCATCATTACAATAACTTTTGATAGAGTGAACCGATTTTAATGAAACAAAGAATAAACGTTACTCGAGGATATGCTTTATGTTTTGAGATTTAAGGTTTCATTTACGCAGTATTTTAGCATTAGTGTTCAAATAAAAAGGCAGACAGGCAGATAGTATGCTGAAATTTCGGCATGAATGGGTCGGCTCGTCCGGGGTAATACCACCATCTCACTGAAAACCGACGTGAGGTAACAGCGCACGCATTGTTGCGTTTCGTTCGGCCAGTGAGAGCGCCGGAGGCCCACATTCCCTCCCCTCGCTCCTTTTCCCCCAAACACAGGCTGGCAACGCACTTTCGATTCCCCTGGTGTCGTTAGTGTCTATGGACGGTGGTGGTCACTTAGCACCACCTGTGCGTTTGCCTGCTATCAAATAAAAAAAAATAAAAAAAGGTAGACATACATTTGTAAAAATGATTGAAATGTATTTTACTACTTATACCAATACACTTGTAAAATTTATTTTCAGAATAATCTAAAATGTACAGACACATTAAACTTACTTTTTTATTATATATATAGATTATACAGACTATTCTAAGAAAAATGGTTGTTCTTTCAGGAGTACGTTTAACCTGGATTTAGTGTAGGTGTTTTTAATAGCACAATATATTCTTCACTGGCTTTTGCTCGCGGTTTCGCCCGCGTTAATTCAGATTTGACGGATCTCTCGGGAACAATAGATTTTTGAAGTGACACTATCATATGGGAAGCTTTGAAATTTTGATCGGTCACCTTCTTGTGTGACGACAAGTGGTGGAGGTAAACACTGTGTCGGATCGTGTTGAAAACACTGCTTCTTGTATTTTTACTGTAATAAAAAAAATTAACTTCTATCGTGTGTTTTTACGACACACCCTGTTTTTGATGTATGACGGGTAAGTGTTGTTGCGTGTAGCAAAAGCTTATGATAGTTAAGGGTGATAAGGAGTAGTTAAGGCTTGAATGCGTAACAAACAAATTTACATTCGTATTTATAATATTAGTTAGGATAAGAACTAGTAGTGTAGTATACTACACTTCCACGCCAAATCGAACGTTGTGAAAAAAAACTCTATGATTTCTACAATTTTGTGATACGTTTTAGTTCCTACGAATTGATATACAAAAACCCAAGATGCACAAATTACGTCTCACAGCTTATTTTATTTATACTTATTTATTTATTTATTTATGTAGGTAAGGCACCCTCTGAATATTTTTTAAATTTTAAAATTCTATCCATTCCTGAATTTTTAAGCCCGATCTTGTAATGTTTGTAATTGTGATTCTCTTAAAACTACCACCTATTTGCGATTTTTTTAAATCGCAGTAGCTAAATTAACAAATAACTAAAAATTGATAAATAAATCAGCTAACTCACATTCACGTTTACATTATTTCAAATAATTTGTTATAACGAAAATTTTCTAACCTAGAAATTAGTTTAATTCGGTTTGTTTACCTTAGAATGAATACTCACACTTTTTATAGCGCAACAACTTTTTAAACAAAGCAATAAGTTCCTAATTTAGACGTCAATAAATATTTACAGTAAGAATTATTGGTATTGTTGTTTTTGTCATCAGTTTACAAAAGACTCCAAATATACCTTTGATGTGCCGAAATTTCTAAGAAAGACAACTGAGGTCGTTTACAACTGACGTTTTGTTATTTTAATTGCCAAGAACACGCCGCCATTATTCTTCGATTGCAATGTCTTTTGGAAATTATGGACTCAGTTAATAAAGACACCATATACCTTATCAGTTGTAAACAGGGTTCATTTTCCCTCCAAATTTAAAAGGTTAATAACTGGGATGGGATTTTTGACATGACGTCTTATTAATCAATGAACTCCGGCTGCACACGCGAAAAAGCATGACTCATTATCACGTTCCGCCTGAGCTGAGCGTGCAAGCGCGAGCGTGGGTCAAGCGATCGGCCTAAGCGTTCGGCTTGTGATGCATCTATCTCTCTTCCACTCCATCGGCCGATGCGTCCGAGTCGTTATCACGTAAAATTATCGTCCGTATACCGATTTTTTTAAGTGCTTCATATTTTTAGGGATATTTTAAAGATTCTCATATTGGAATTAGAGGAATGAAGAGGCTGACCGTACACTAAAGGACGTTAAAATGAAAGAAAGGTTGTCAACATTGAAATAAATGTTTTATGATAATTGGAAATATTTACATTTTTTTATATAATAGGCGACAAACGAACAGGTGCGTCACCTGATGGTAAGTGCTCACCGGCGTCCATAGACACTAGCAACACCAGGGAAATCGCAAATGCGTTGCCGGCCTGTTTCTGGGGAAGAGCGGGTGGGAAGATGGGTATCCGGCGCACTCACTGACCGAACGAAACTCAACAGTGCAAGCACTGTTACTTCACGTCGGTTTTCTGTGAGAGAGTAGTACCTACTACCCCGGGCGAGCCAACCCATTCATGCTGGAATCAATAGTAGCTTCAGCGTGGCTCAACCATCTACATAACATAGGAGTAAAGGAATCAGTATTTGGTATAAAACAATACAGTGTCAACCACTTCATTCACCTTGGTTTAATGAATGTATGTAATCTAAATCGACCATATGTTAAGGCAGCATTAAGCCTTCGTTCGGGTCACTATCCGTCGGGGAGTTTTGCATACTTAATTCCTTGCAGTAAAAGCCCCGAAACGTAAAATATATCTTGAAAGATTTTTTATTTACGTGTAGGTGTACTCTGATATAATCCAATCCAGCCTATTGTTGGGATCATTTTAATTAAGAAATTAATCCCGTTTAATTAATTTATTAATAGAAATTATAGGGTTTCTGCTAAAATAATCAGTATTATAATAAATCTATACTAATATTATAAAAAGGTAAATTTAGTGAATTTGTGAGCTTGGGACGTTGTATTTGGGTAATCTCAGGAACTACTGGTCCGGTTTGAAAAATTCTTTCCGTGCCTTTATAGCTCATTTATCGAGGAAGGTTATATATCTATATATCATCACGATATGACCAATAGGAGCGGAGCACCAATGAAGAATATTTCAAAATCGGTTTTTTTTTCTCGAGAGAGCTTGAGAGCTAGCCTATAACCTTCCTCGATAAATGAGCTATAAAGGCACTGAAAGAATTTTTCAAATCAGATCAGTAATTCCTGAGATTACACCCTACAACGTCACAAACTCACAAACTTTACCTCTTCATAATATTATTAGTAGATATAGATTATATTTACTCCGAATTGTAATATTTTTTTAAATTAAAGAAGCATAAGTTTATCCGTTTGGTACTTCGATCAACAATAACTAGATAAAGGGTCACGTATAAAATCGAAGCTAAAAGCCGTCCGCGTAAATATATACTTATGTGTAGCTATTTGCTTACTAAGAAAGGGAGAAAAAAAGTTTGAAAAGAGTTTTAAGTTCAACCTAATTACAACCATAACACCTAATAATAAAGTCACAAATGTTCAAAATATTATCTAATACTTACGATAAAACGAGCAAAGCAATACATTTCTCCGCTCACAAATAAAAAGACAACATAAACAACATTTAGTGTGAATTCAACCTTAACACGTAATTAATAAAGTACGTTTTCCCGTTATTGTGCGTGTTTGAAGGGCCTAGGCCAAACGTTTGTATCACAGTTTTAAAATTGGTAATTTTGTTCATAATTTGATATTATTTGTTAGTTTAAAGCTTAAAATATAACTTATTCAACATGTATTTAGCGAAAGTAAGATACTCCGGCCGTTAATTGCTTTTTCAGGTATTATTTTTGCATCTTTTGAATACACTGCGGCATGTGAAACGGGCTTACATTGGCTGTGTTTCAAACTAAACAAAATAAGGGCACACATTTCAAGTGAGCTCTTATTTACCGAGACGTATTTTTCGCGCCGACCCTTTATCTAGTTATTGTTGATCGAAGGTTTGGTATAAAGCTGTTATTTTCACATTAAAAAGATAGTTCCATTTTATTTTTCACTACATATTATAAAACAAAGTGCTCTGCCACGTTTGTCTGTCTGTCTGTTTGCGATAAACTCAAAAACAACTGAACGTATTTTCATGGAGTTTCACCAGTATAATAAATGATTCATGAGGAATGCTTAGGTATATAATTTGCCAATTCTTATTATTATCAGGGCGTGACAACGTCCACCGGACCCCCTAGTTTTTATAGATTAAAATTTAAAAAAAAATGTATATATCTATCTTTTTTTAGGTACTGAATGGATATTAGACGGCTTTAATATTTGTTCAGAATTACATAATTTAAAAAAATATTTAGCGTCAGCGTTTGGACGACAATTTCACTTGATATTAATAACTATGCATTCTAAAACCTTACGCTAAACCTCTCTAGGACTGACACTCAACAGGGAAAATCACCAACAGGTATTTGGCGTTTTTTCCATTTGAGTAGTAACTAACCACGAGTAATAATCCTGCCTTCACACCATGAATGTATCACGAGGTTTCCATTCATTGAAAACTCAAATTCATTGTAGGATTCGAACCTGCAGCGATTTACGCCATGTGCGTATACGATGGCACTGAGCAATACAATCAGTTTCATCAGTTGAAGTTTCGGGACCATATCTAAATGGATCCGAATAATTATTCTTAACACTCACTCAATCTGGGAAATTAACAGGCTCTTTGAAAAAAATACCTTAATATTTAATACTTAGTGCCAACGACCTCATTGGTATCTAATTTGGTATTCAGAACATGAATTCCGTCTTAACCGTACGCCTCCGTAGCTAAATCTAAGACAAGTTTCAAGACTAACTTAAGTCTTTGAAGTTTTTCCTTAAGTAACTTATATCTATACATATAACTAGCGGGCTAAAGTGACTTTACTGTGCCTGATGGTGAGCACAGTATAATTTAAAAAAAACGGCGACCACCGAGAGACACACTATCCCTCACTAACTTAAGTCTTTGAAGTTTTTCCTTAAGTAACTTATATCTATACATATAACTAGCGGGCTAAAGTGACTTTACTGTGCCTGATGGTGAGCACAGTATAATCTAAAAACAATGGCGACCACCGAGAGACACACTATCCCTCACCGGTCGCCGCTGTCATGCCGGCTTGCATAAATGTCTCTTCACGCTACGCTTGAAGGACCCCATATTATAGGAAGGAGGGAACACACTGGCCGGGAGATTGTTCCACAGCTTCACGGTACGGCAGAGATAAGAAGTTGCGAACTTTTTAGTTCGTGCCCAGATAGGATTTACCGTAAAACTATGGCTCCGGAGCCCAGCACGCGTGGTTCGGGTATGAAAAGGAGAGGAAGGTATTAAATTAAATAGCTCTTCAGAACACTCGCCATGATACAGACGGTAGAACACGCTCAGAGAGGCAATGTCTCTGCCCAACTGAAGCGGCTCTATAAATTGTGTAATATCTGAATCATTAACAATGCGGACAGCCCGTCTCTGCAACCTGTCCAGGGTATCTAGTAGGTATTTGGCGGAACCGTCCCAGAGGTGCGAACAATACTCCAATCACCATTGTTGAGTGGGGAAGACGCGAGTTCATCTCATAGGATAGACATCTTGCATCGTACATACGATTTTGAGTCCTATTTCTAGATACTACATATAATTATTTTGGGTGTTACAAGTAATTTTAATTTGAAATATAGAGTCTGATTGTCTCCCAAAAATATTATTACTGTTAGTGGGTTTTTTGTCAACAATGTAAAACGGACGTGGGACATTAGTATCCAACGCGATTTCGACTATGTAAATTTTGAAACTCCATCATTTTGCCGCACTGCCGGAACAGCCTTGTGGTAATTAATATTTATAGAGTTAAATTGGCTGGCAAATGTTGATTTTGGTTTCATATTATGATTTACTGTATTTCTTTTTTGTGATGACGTATATGTGTATGTAAATAAAAATTAATATATACATAAATTATTTGTAAGTTTTAGTAAACAAAGTAAAACAAGTGTAAAGTTGTTTTTTATAATAATTATATTGAAGAAATGTATAATATTAAGTTAACCCGATAAATTCTTTAACATTATCATACCCCGTGTAGATACGTCCCCCACAAAGCAAATTGCCTTTCACGGCAAAACGTCAAAACTAATAAATCAAATGAAATATTATCAGTGCCGTCGAATAGAAAAACAATAATGAAGGAATCTTGGAAATCTCCAGTTGAGCCAATGCTCGACGGGAGGCGTTGCTAAATATAGCCGCGCGCGCCGCGACGCGTGCTCTACGGCGCATGCGCGTCGGCCCTCTTGAGTGGCGTTTATTCCTGAGCTTTCGACATAACTTCTCATCTTCCGTGGAAGTTTTTAAAATTGAAAATCGTCTGTGTAACATATTATTAGTAATTATAATTTTAAAAACCTACAAGACAAAATAATATTTTGTGTTTCATAAAAGAATATAATGAAGACGTATTTAGTTTTTTTTGCTGTTATCTATCTTATAAATAATGAATGAAAGTGCACAATTATAGTTATGAATATTTTTAGTTGTTCCTATAAATTCTATCTATGCAGTCAACGTTTTATTGTGGGAATATCTATTAATAGTTATTATTTACAAATAATTTTTAGCGCATTTCATTGCCTCCAGTAAATATCTCTAAATTTATTTGTGACAATATTATAAATCGAAAGAGTCAGGATAGAGTCTGGCTGAGAGTGTGTGCATGGTGAAGTATGGACGCCTGGTGCTTCGGAGGTATGTTATGTACCTGAGTGTAGATCACTGAACTTGTGCTTGCTGTTTAATGTTGAGAAGAAAAGGGCTGAAAAGGGGTTAATTCCCAACATATTGATAACTTCATTAATTCTAAACGTTCTAAGGAAGAAATACAACACTTTTCGGCTTTCTATAAACCCCTTGGTATATAAATGGTTAAATGTATTTATATATTTAATGTATTTATTTAATTAGTTAAAAGTACTGATTTTTTTTTTAATTTATTTCACAAACTGTTTACAATAGACATTAAATTCTTTTGACATTGAAATAGTAAAGTTGTTACACATGTAACCTACTAGATGTGAAACTAACATGCATAATATATGAGAGTACAAGTTAATAAGGTATTAAAATTTCTGGAGGTACGTCAACATACGGCTTTTGAAACAGTACCAGAAGTACATTTTTTTTTTTATTGTAGTACGGCAAAGTGACTTTACTGTGCCTGATGGTGAGCACAGTATAATCTAAAAACAATGGCGACCACCGAGAGACACACTATCCCTCACCGGTCGCCGCTGTCATGCCGGCTTGCATAAATGTCTGTTCACGTTACGCTTGAAGGACCCCATATTATAGGAAGGAGTGAACACACTGGCCGGGAGATTGTTCCACAGCTTCACGGTACGGCAGAGATAAGAAGTTGCGAACTTTTTAGTTCGTGCCCAGATAGGATTTACCGTAAAGTTATGGCTCCGGAGCCCAGCGCGCGTGGTTCGTGTATGAAAAGGAGAGGAAGGTATTAAATTGAATAGCTCTTCAGAACACTCGCCATGATACAGACGGTAGAACACGCTCAGTGAGGCAATGTCTCTGCGCAACTGAAGCGGCTCTATAAATTGTGTAATGTCTGAATCATTAACAATGCGGACAGCCCGTCTCTGCAACCTGTCCAGGGTATCTAGTAGGTATTTGGCGGAACCGTCCCAGAGGTGCGAACAATACTCCACGAAAGGCCGAACTTGTGCCTTATAAAGGAGGTATAGCTGATCTGGCGTGAAAAACCGTCGCACCCTGTTCAGGATTCCGAGTCTCCGAGATGCAGTGGAGATGACGCTCCCGATGTAATCATGATTTTTGTAGGAAGAAACGAGAAGAGCGAACAACCTCCGTCCGTGTCCAGAAGTGACCAATGTTAATCGCCGGCTCACTATACTTTGTCTGACTTTGTCTTACTAGACTTTGTCCTGTTTTGATAATAAAAAAATCCTAAAACTCAACCGCAGCGCCGCCTACCGGGTCCAATTTTTTTTCCGTCCCACCATCAAAGTTATCATCACTACTATCGTCTGTCTTCGTTTTCGGAAGCGGTCTCCTAACACCCAGTATAAGATAAGAATGTAAATCTGACGTGTTTGTACTGTTTAAATTTTAAAAAAAAGTGCGTGCGTACAAAGTACACATGCCAGAAGTGAAAAGGTACGAAAATCTCAGGAAATTAACAAAAAATACCTGCTTATGCTACATATAATCAAGTTAAATATAGAGGACAGAATACCTAAATTATCTTCATCATAATACATACCTGCGTGACGTTACATCTGTAAATAAAATTACCCTAATACGCCCAAAGAAGTTTCACTTCAAAAAAAAAATTGTTGCAGGTGTCTCTATGAATAAGTAATAAAATACATTTCAAATATTTTTAGAATCTGTGTATCTGTTTGTATGAATACGCATCACTGCTAAAGTACTGTGGTCACGATAAAACCTTGACAATAAAATCATAAAGCATATCTTCGAGTCACGTTTAGTCCTTGTTTCATTAAAATCGATTCACTCTATCAAAAGTTATTTTAAAATAAATGACAACGCGACTTCTGTACCAAAGAAAAGTAGATAGATAAATTGGCTTAATACATTCGGATGACTTTATTACTCACTGTTTTGTACATAAGGATCCACACGATCACATCAGATATCATTAATATACGTGAAGCCCAAACTTTGTATCCCTTTTTGAGAGAAATGCGCGAACGGATGAACGTTAAACTTGGCATAGTTAAAGTTTATATGGAGGAGAAGTGCAGAAAGCTATTTATTTTATATAAAATGCATTAGAAGTACATTAAATTAATTAAAATATGCATTACTCACACTACTGCTTCAATTTTCACAACATACATATACACACATGTAAATAAAAAAGACATTTTGACATCTGTCAATAAAGGACTTCAAAAAAGGTTGTGAAGGAGGTTGCTATGCTCGACTGTATGTATTATTTTACTCTTACGTTCCAATTACCCTTTGTCATTCTACATTCAACAATGATATTAAACCTAATAAAATTCAAACTTTAAAAAGTCAATGAACTATGGTCGAATGTCGACCACTGGACGCCCACTAGTACATGTAAACGTTTGTGAATCATACAATTTAAATATATGTATGAATGGCTTAGAATAGTTTAGCTAGGTCAGATCCGGGATATCGCTAACAGCCCAAGCCGAGGTACGCCGCGCACCCTTGAGCTAGTTGCCTAAACAAAATCGGCTGACTGCCTTAAACGCTTGCCTTAGTAGTCCGGTGTAGCTGTAAAGGCCTTACAAGGCCAATAGCTAGTGTATAAATAAAATTGTGATTTTGTCTGTTCCCAAAACTGATTTCTCGAAACGGCTGAAACTATTTTGAAGATTCTTCCCCAAATTCTCAAATAATTTATTTATTTCCAAAATTTTACAATATTACAAAAAGGCGATGTTATAATATTGCAAGTATTCTTTACTTAGATAACTTTTTATTACTTTAATTATCATATGGATGACTTTCTGGGATGACATGAACACGTCGACTGCCCACAACGAGATATCTCATAGTTTATGAACTTATTCAGCAGGCCCACTACGAGGCCTACCTAACTGATCCTCATGGAATACTGCATACACCTTCTTTTGTTTATATTATAGGAGGCAAACGAACAGACGGGTCACCTGATGTTAAGTGATCACCGCCGTCCATAGACACTAGCAACACCAGGGGAGTTACAAGTGCGTTGCCAGCCTGTGTTTGAGGAGTGAGGGAAGGCGGAGGGGTGAAGGGGAGATCGGTCTCCGGCGCTCTCACTGACCGAACGAAACGCTACAATGCAAGCACTGTTACTTCACGTCGGTTTTCTATGAGAGGGTGGTACTACCCCGGGCGAGCCGGCCCATTCATGCTGAAACCAGTAGTAGCTTCAGCGTGGCTCTACCACCTTCGACGCCTTGTCAGTAATATAGAACAGGAGATATGGTACTCATTGTCCAAAGAACAATACATTAAAGCAAGCGAAGCAGCGAGGAAACTCTAAGGTGCTTGAGGTTTTTCTAAATCAACCTGTCTAACTACTGGTCTAGTGTGGTACCCACTCGAGTTGAAAATTTGTCGTCAATTTGTTGAAGTGTTCTGCTGCAATTGAGAGCTATTCCCGTCTAGGTGTTTACTATCTTTGACCACAACTGGTGGTTTAAAACCTATACGGTATTATTCGTACTCCGGTGAAGCTGTTAACACCTTGCTAGGTCAATAGAGTGGTCAGTTCGAGAAAAAAAATATACGGCGTTATTACAAAAAGTTAAATACGTTTTTTTTAATGTCATATGTGGTAAACGAACATGTGGGTCACTTATATTAAGTGATCACCACCGTCCATGGACACTAACAACACGCGAGGAGTTGCAAGTGCGTTGCCACCTTTTGGGGGGAAGAGTTAGGGGAGGGGAGGTGGGCCTCCGGCGCTCTCACTGACCGAACAAAAGGCAACAATGCAAGCACTGTTACTTCACGTCGGTTTTCTATGAGCGGGTGATACTACCTCGGACGTGCCGACCCATTCATTCTTAAACCAGTAATAGTTTCAGCGTGGCTCTACCACCATAAAAATATTTAACTGAAACCGTATTGTATACTTGCTTTAAAAAGGTTTCGAATTAAATGCACCGCGGTCGCTAAATGTTCGCCATCTTGCTCTTTTGTCTCGCTTTGGTTACGTTAGGTTAGACTTGTGAAAATGGATAACGCAAACTTGCCACGGGTGAACGCGGTGCATTTAATACGAAACCTCTTTAAAGCAAGTATTCAATACGTATTTAACTTTTTTGTAATAACACCGATAAAGTATTAAAAGAACTAGTTCCGAATATTTGTAATTCTGAGCGATTAGCGCAACAAACAGACAAACTCACTTACGTATTTGACTTGGAAAGATTTCTGTAAAATTGTGATTGCATAAGAGGTTTATCCAGAAAAGGTATAGCTAGGCAATAATGTTATTTGTTTTAAGCACGGAAAAAAGCAGTACTTCGATACATCTCCTGCTGCCGTTATAACGGTCTCCAAGCTTCTTAGCACTACACTGCTTGATTCCGATGAGTAACATTTTTTTTTTAAATAACATAGGAGGCAAACGAACAAACGAGTCCGGTGATGTTAAGTGATCACCGCCGTCCGGTTACCAGCCTGTGTTTATGGGGAAAGGGTTGGATGATTCATCCACAGGGGCAGGGAAAGGAGAAGAGAGGGAAGAAGAGGTGGGCCTCCGGCGCTCTCGAACGAAATGCAACAGTGCTTTACCACTGTTACTTCACGTCGGTGTTTCTGTGCCAGGTGGTAGTACCGCGGGCGAGCCAATCTATTCATGCTGAAACCAGTAATAGCTTCAGCCTGGTTCTTCCACCTACAATTAACGAAAACAGAACTACAGTACCAGTAGATCCAGTCAATAGAATCATACCATATCTAGTACAGTAGACGAGTAAGCGCGCTATTCTTGCGTGTTACATTTGATTAACTGTTTCGAGTCATTTTATATCTTTTACACCTTTCATAGAGCCGATTACACTTAAAAAAGACGTTGAAATGCATAATTAATTATACCCATTTACGGTTTTCCATTACCGTTTCATTTACATATCTCTAATTTAATATCTAACGGTAAAAACTTTCAAACACCTTTTAAACACTTCCCCCCTCTTTTCGTGCCTTTTGAAATTATTTTTCTACATAACATAACGAATTAATTGTTAGTCTTCTATCTATACATATATATATATATATATAAATAAATAAATATAATAATAAAGTAAATCTATCGTGACTGTGCTTTCAAGATTTTTGTTAAATAATTTTTTTTTTACAAAAAAAAAAAAAACCCCCTTCGATGTGAAAAACAAATATAATTAGTTAACATACATAAAACAAATAATACATACAACCGAACGTAGTAACCTCCTCCTTTTTCGAAGTCGGTTAAAAAAAACTGTTACAGGGTAATTAAAACAAAGATGAAAAGATGTGGTGTCGTGGGACACCAGGTAGGAACGAAGTTCCTTCGGCTAATGTAGAATCGACACAGTTTGTAAAAAAAATGCAAGAAAGAAGGAGAAAAAAAAACAAATAAATAATTAAAATTAATATGGAATCGACACAATTTGCCAAAAAAATAATTAATAAACTAAATAAAAAACTTGTGCAGAAACACTGTCAGGATCCATTATTATTATTATTATTATTTACAAAAAACCTGTATACACTCAACAAAAATAATCGTCGCGACACCCACACTGTTCAATGCGAAATAGAAATGAAAATATCTGGCTTGCTTTCTATAAGAGAGACAGACAGAGAAACATGCGCACACCGCACAGCTTACAATAGCTTACTATAGCAAAAAGTGTCGTTACAACTTTTCGTAAGAATTTTTTCCGTCTAGCCCCCTTTCACAACGCGCGAAATACATTACAAACATTTTTAGAAATATTTGTCTGTCTGTTTGTTTGAACACGTATTACTGCTAAAGTACTGCGTACAGAATAAACATTTTTAAGACAATGATAAAGCCTATCTTCGAGTAACATTTAGTATTTGTTTTGTTAAAATTGGTTCACTCTATCAAAAGTTATTGTACTTTTAATGACGACGCGACTTTAGTACGAGAGAAAAGTAGATAAATATATGGTCTTAATACATTCAGATGACTTTATTAATCGTTAATTACATAAGGTTACACGCGGACGAAGTCGCAGGCACAGCTAGTATCAAATATATCTTTCGGCTGGTCTATATTCAGAATGGCTAAAAAGTTTGACAAGTACTGTACCAAGACTTTACATAATTATAACCCATACAGACTCCAATGAAAATTTTGCATTAATAACGAACGTAACGTTTATTCGAGTCGCCCTAGCCCTACCGAAATGGAACTAAATACGTGGATATTCACACGTGGATGTTATATATGTATGTCATGTAAAAATAGATGAAGGAGCAGGTGTACTACGTCCGCGTCGCCGACGATGTTAACCTAATTCGAGAACACTTAGTACGGAAATATATTACTATATTATCCACTAGCTGGACCCGCGACTTCGTCAGCGACGAAACTTATGTAAGAAGACAGTGATTAATAAAGTCATTGATTGTATTGTCTTTTTTTTTCGAACTGACTACGCTATTGGCCCAGCATGGTCTTAACAGCTTCACCGGACTACTAAGGCGAGCGCTTAAGGCACTCAGCCGATTTTATTTTGGCAACTAGCTCAATGGTGCATGGCACTCCTCGGCTTTGGCTGTTGCCTGATACATGCAATTCACGACTTATCTGAGCTAACCTCAGCTACGCTAACTATTATGAGTTGTTGAAACATATATGTGTACCAAGCATACATACCTCAACAACCCATATATGTATTTTGTATCGGATAATATTCTAAACTATTTCAGTATGATAAGGAAAAAAATAAAACCCTTCCACTTGCATGTGTAAGCGTGTATGCGTGCACGTGTGTGAAGGTGATATGAGTAATGTTGTCGCAGTGATGTAAGATTTTGTGTCACTGTATCGCGCGAGCAGCGTACTCAAGGGCTCCACGCTGAGGGAACGGACCTAGGCTTGAGCAGCGGCCGAGGGGGGCCTAGTCTGGTTTATTAAGTCTAATTACGTACTTTTCTATCGTACTTTAAGTCGCGTAGTGATTAAAATTACAATAACTTTTCATAGACTGAACCGATTGTAATGAAACCAAGATTAAATGTTACCTGGGGATATGCTTTATGATATTCATTTTTTATTGTAGCTCGGCTAAGTGACTGTACCGTGCCTGATGGTAAGCACAGTACAATCCAAAAACAATGGCGACCACCGAGAGACATACTATCCATCGCCGGTCGTCGCTGTCATGCCGGCCTGCGTAAGTATCTCTTCACGTTGCGCTTGAAGGACCCCATGTCATAGGAAGGAGGGAACACAATGGCCGGGAGATTGTTTTAGTTCGTGCCCACATAGGATTGACCGTAAAACAGTGCCTCCGAAGACCAGCACGCGTGGTGCAGTTATGAAAAGGAGAGGAAGGGTTCAAGTTAAATAACTCTTCAGAACATTCGCCATGATACAGACCGTAGAACACGCTCAGTGAGCAATGTCTCTGCGCAACTGAAGCGGCTCTATGAACTCTGTAATGTCTGCATCATTAACAATGCGGACAGTCCGTCTCTGCAACCTGTCCAGGGTATCCAAGAGGTATTTTACCGAACCGTCCCAGAGGTGCGAGCAGTATTCCACGCAGGGCCGAACTTGTGCCTTATAAAGGAGATATAGCTGTTCAAGCGTGAAAAACCGTCGCACCCTGATCAGAATTCCGAGTCTCCGAGATGCAGGTGGAGATCACACTCTGTATATAATCCCTGGGATTGAGGTCGGATTGATTAAGGGATTATTTCAGGGCTTTTTTAAATGATTAACATTTAATACTTACTAGCCTCTGCCCGCGACTTCGTTCCGCGTGGAATAGTTACTTTGGGCCAACGCTAGCACGCAGCTCTCAAGAGAAAAAAAAGCCCAGATTTTTAAACATTCTTCATTAGTGCTCCGCTCTTATTAGTTTTAGCGTGATGATATATAGCCTATAACCTTCGTGGATAAATGAGCTATATAACACTGAAAGATTTGTTTTTAATCGGACCAGTAATTCCTGAGATTACCCCCTACAACTTCACAAACTCACAAATTCACAAACTTTACCTCTGTAGCTACAGAGTATGCCTTCCTCTTTGGCTGGCTGAAACTGTTGTAAATATTGTAAATAGAATGTCGTTCGTTTCGAATAGAACGGATGAACGTGAAATTTGGCATAGTTAAAGTTTATATGGAGGAGAAGTGCAGAAACCTATTTATTTTATATAAAACGCGTTAGAAGTACATTAAATTAATTAAAATATGCATTACTCACACTAATGCTTCAATTTTACACAACATATACACACATGTAAATAAAAAAGACATTTTGACATCTGTCAATAAAGGACTTTAAAAAAGGTTGTGAAGGAGGTTGCTATGCTCGACTGTATGTATTATTTTACTGTTACGTTCCAATTACCCTTTTTCATTCTACATTCAACAAAACATTATTATAACAACTATTATTATAATAACTGAGTAACCATGATAAAAACCTTTGATTGTAGTATTAAGTAGTTAATATATTATAGTAGTAAGTTGACAAAAGAAACCTAATAAAGTAATAAAGTAGTAAACTTTAAAAAATCAATGAACTATGGTCGAACGTCGACCACTGGGCGCCCACTAGTATTAATAAACAGTCTATTTCACGCACTCCGAGTATTATTATTACGATGTCCGTGTCAGTCTAGAATCTTATAGTAGTGAGCCCGAAGCTCTTTATAATATTAGTGTAGCTTCCGAGACACCTACAACAAGTTTTTTCACGAAAATCTTATATGTATAAATAATTCATTTCGTCGACAAAGAATCTTGTGGTTGTTGCGTGTGAAAGACAAGTTAACAAAGATCCTTGTACTAACTGTGTTTAATACCCAGTAGTTATTTGCGACTAGTAGTTAAATTTTTGTTAATATTGTATCCTTTCTAAAAGTATTGTGGACAATTACTATTGGTTATTAATCGCGAAACGGTATTTATTATATATTATATTAATATCTGCTGGAAAAAAGAATAGGACTATGTTTATAATTTTTTTTATCTATAAAGAATAAAAAAAACTAGCTAGGTTTGTTCCACGAAATAATATTCTGGAAAGGTTTTATAGAGAGCAACAAAGTTTTAAAAAGTTAGAAGAACAGGAAAAAATATATTGGTGCACTCATAAAAAATGTTTTTTTTTTCAAAATAGTAATAAAAAAAGAATAATTTCCATCGCAGTTCTATGTAGAGAAAAATAAATACTAAAGTAAAACGATGTGGAATAAAATGAAATGAATTCGTTTCGGATCTTATTATGTGTATCTAGTATAGTCTCATATAGAATATGAACAACATAATATACAATAATGTCAGCTGCCATTGCTAGGGTTCGTCCTATCATCTTACCATTACCCGAAGACCAATAGGAGCGGATCACCAATGACGAATATTTCAATATCGGTTTTTTTTTTCTTTTGAAAGCTTTCGCTGCGTGTCAGCGTTAGTATTATATACGTTGCCATGGTAACGCAAACATTTTCAAAGTTGATTTTGTGTTCC
The DNA here is from genome assembly GCA_015888305.1 of Antheraea pernyi. Taxonomy (NCBI): domain Eukaryota; kingdom Metazoa; phylum Arthropoda; class Insecta; order Lepidoptera; family Saturniidae; genus Antheraea; species Antheraea pernyi. The sequence goes on along the minus strand of MU158781.1, from coordinate 671,649 downwards.
TATTCAAAAAAATCATACTACGTTAGTTTTGTAACCAATTTTGATTTGTAATGTATTACGTATTATAAAAGTAAAGTGTGTATGTAAAATTAAAATAAATAACTTTTTAGTTGATGAATATGGCTACAAATACAAAAAATTTTTTTTTTAAATTCTGTCGTTAACTTCTTTGTTCCGGGTAGTTTCGGGTGACATGTTCCATGGCATTGTATTGTGACCAGTGTGACCAGACCAGTGACATTTTATTTTTCCGCGTTTTTATTCGCCTTCGTCCGCGTTGGAATACCCGATATGCTTGGACTGAATTTCACGTGACTTTCACAGGCAGATAACTGACCTTATAATGAGTAATTTAGACCATTTTATTTTGTTACCCGTGACTACATCAGCAGTGCTATATCCAAAACGTTTGGACCGATTTTCGTAGTACTGTCAGTGGTAGATAGCTTACCCCATAAGAAGTAATTTAGGTTTTTTATTTGACTTCCAACCGCAGTGGAATATCCAAAATACTCGAACTGACTTTCACGGGACATTCACTGGCAGATAAGCCTCAATATAAGAAATAACTTAGACTATTTTATTTTGTTAGCTAAGACGTCGTCCGTAGAATTATCTCCAAATCGGTAGGACTGATTTTTACGAGACTTTTACGGGCACATAACTAACTAATAAGCTATTTTATTTTCAGCAGGCTCGGCTGAGGTTATGCTACCCTAATAATAAAAAGAAAACCTTTGTACCTAAACCTTTCCCATGAATCATTTTATCTACTGGTAAAAACGGCATGAAAATCTGTTCTGTAGTTTTTAAGTATATCGCGAACAGATAGACAGACAGACGTAGCACAGAACTTTGTTTTACACTATGTAGTGATATGTAATAATGAACTGCTACCTGTGCATTCGTCCGTGTGAAATTGATCAAAAATATGTTGTTTACTGTAAACATGCGCGTGAAATGTATTGGACTCCAAGAATAAATATAATTGAAAGTCATGTGTTTGTATGTAATTTGAATTATATTATGTTTTTGGTCAATTTGGCGGCCATTTTGGTTTATTTACCGCGCTTGCGTCTACATAACTCAGTGATTATAGCAACGTATAAAAACTTAATTATATCGACAATATGGGCATATATATCTACATAATCGAATATTTAACACATATTGTTCGATAATGTATAATTTTAAAATTTCATAACTTTCTTATATAGTGTAAGTTCCAGGTATGTTGTAGATGGTAAATCACATCCCATTTGATATACTATTAGTATTCAGATATCTTATGTACACGTTACATGTTACAGTAGATGGCATACGTGTTATACTTACAAATATTTTTGAAAAAGCATTACTGTAATGTACACACCTACTTACAATTTTACACTTCTTTAATACATTTTTTAAAAGTGCGTGCGAAACCGCACGTTACAGCTAGTTCTTGATAAAAATACAAAATTAATCGTTTACCGTAAACGGATAACTGAACGCTGTATTTAAATATGTATGTATAAAGTAATTATACTTTGCTTAATTACTGTAATTTAGATTAGGATGACGATGACGAGCCTATATTCATAGTCTCATTAACAAATGATAGCCATTTGCTCTCACATCCACCATAGTACATATTTTTTTGTTATTTGTAGCCATATCCATTCACCAAAAAGTTGTTATTTTAATTATACGTTCACACTTTATTTTTATAATATCTAATAGACGTAAACAAATCAAAAATTGGTACAAAACTAACGTAGAATGATTTTTTTGAACAGAAACACAAAATTAACTTTGAAAATGTTTGCGATAGAAACTTACCATGTTACCATGGCAATGTATATAATACTAGCTGACCCGTGCCCACTTCGTTGGGCGGTAATAGGCATTATCAAGCTCTAGAACTTTTCTTTAGAACTCAATCATATATCTCTCATCGTTAAGATAGCGTTCGTAAGAAACATTTTCGTTCGACCATTTTTTCTCCGACTTACTTTGCAAATTCGACTACCACGAAAAAGTCTTTTCATTTATCGGGTTAATATATAGCCTATACCACTCATAAATAACGTGGTTTTCTATTGGTATAAGAATTTTCGAAATCGGTTTAGTAGTTCCTGAGATTACCCCCTACAACGTCACAAACTCACAAACTTTACCTCTTTATATTATTATATCGATTATAGCCCCTGCCCGCGACTTCGTCCGCGTAGTAATAGTTATTACTCTGGGCTAACGCTGACACACAGCAGAAGCTCTAAAAAAAAATAACATCTCGAAATTGAAACCTTTTTCATCTGTGCTTCCCTCCTATTGGCCTTAGCGTGATGATATATAGCCTATAATGATTCTCGATGAATGAGCTATATAACACTGAAAGAATTATTCGAATCGGACCAGTAATTCCCGAGATTACCCCTTACAACGCCACAACGTCACAAACTCACAACGTCACAAACTTTACCTCTTCATAGATAAAACGCTAACACGCAGCGAAAGCTCTCAAGAAGGAAAAAAAACAATATTGAGATATTCTTTATTAGTGCTCTGCTCCTATTGGTCTTAGCGTAATGATAAGATGATAGAACCATCCCTAGTAATGGCAGCTGATATCATGTTGTTCATATTCTACACGAGACTATACTATACGTAATTATGGTAAAATATAAGCAATAAGATACGAAACAAATTCGATTCATTTTATTCCACATCGATTTACTTTAGTATTTTTTTTTGTCTAGATAGAACTGCCATTGAAATTATTCCTTTTTTTATTACTATATGCAAAAAAAATTTTTTTTTTGACATCACCACTTTACTTTTTTTGTCCTTTTAATTTTTTTAAACTCTATATATCGTCATGCCAAGAGCAAAAGGAGTGGAGTACCTGTGAATAATGTTTCACAATCTGGTTTTTTGCCTGTTGAGAGCTTCCGCTCCCAAAATAGGTATTACACGCGAACGAAGTCGCGGGCAGAAGCTAGTATTTAATAACCAGGTCCATTATTTATTTATTTACTGAGGATAATGCAACAGTCAACAATCCGATTAATAACACAATAACAGTATGTTATCGACGTTCGATATATCGAAGCCAAACATCGATGTTTTAGTGAATATCGATAAATGCCAAACACTCTTAACATGGACTGTATTTTATTATCAGAAGCTATATTTACGCGAGCGAACCCGCGAGTATAAGCTAGGGTATTATAAATACATAGTTGTATGCCCGTAAAGCAAGCTACTTCGCGATTGCATAACTGGATGTGCGACAATATCTAAAAATAGATTTGAGTCACCGTTGTGTTGCCGGCAGAGGTCCGCGTAGCCACAATGCCATCTCATCCAATATACGGCTTGTATAATCTGTATTTGTATAAATAACTGTTACTGGATGTATGTAAAAGCATCACTTGAGAACGGCTGCACCTGTTTGGATAATTCTTTTCTTGTTGTGCTTACAATTGTCAAGACAAGGTTTACGTGATTTTTTTTATATCTTAGGAGGCAAACGAACAGGCTGGTCACTTGATGTTAAGTGATCACCGCCGTCCATAGACACTAGCAACACCAACGGGAGAAGGGGGAGGTGGGCCTCCAGTGCTCTCACTGACCAAACGAAACGCAACAATGCAACCACTGTGACTTCACGCCGGTTTTCTGTGAAAGGGTGGTACTACTCCGGACGAGTCGACCCATGCATGCTGAAGCCAGTATTAGCTGCAGCGTGGCTTTACCACCATGAAAAATGATAGAAAATGTTTGAAAAATCGCAAGGACTCTTACTCCTTGATAGAATTTATAGATTTACACTGAATTGTTTAGTTACAAATTTCCTTCATTACATACTGTAAAAGAAAGCTTCGGTCTCATTTTCCTTTCCCCATGTGAAGCCAGAGTGTGCTCTAGGGTTATATGGATTATATGGATATTTATTGATTTTTTATTTTTATTTTTTGTCACCCCTTTTTTCCCCGGACGTGATCCGAGACCTTGGTTTTCTTATACTGTGTACCCTGTTTATTTATTGTGTGGTGTGTCCTGGTTTTGTGGTGTCTTTTCGTGCGTGTGTATTTTTATTTTCGGGTTACATTTCCATTTTCCGTAATTAATATTACAGTTCTCCATACTATGCTACCTGTCGGTTTACAATGTTGAGTTATAGTTCTTTACATAGTTCATTTTAGTGAAATTGCTTAATGAATATCTATAAGACAATATGGTTACTGGTTATATTTATTGATTGCCTCATTATTAGAAAGAAAAATAACTTGTCTGGATCACTTATTTCGCGCTAAAAATTCGTAAACATAGAAAAAAAAGAAGTCATAAGAACTGCCAACAGAAGTGAAATTCTAAACAGTGGAATTTGAACCGTTTTCTCCTTTGTATTATAAAAGTGATTGTGGTCTGAATTATTTAAACTTCATAATTTGTAAATTCAAATTATTGACATTCGTCTCTCTTTCGCATTTATTGGCTTTCCGAATAATAGTTACATACTTTTTATACAGTTTATTAATTCATCACACACAGCTGCACAGACTCAAAACAAAATATTAGATGTATACGGGCTCTAATTTTATACGTCGCTATAGCCTTAACACGAGCCACGCAAGTACGATACGATCGGTCACGCTCGGTCATGACGCGAAATCATAAATTTATCTCCTTATTTACATTGGGAAATCCCTACGGATTCCCACCCTAGCCGGGCAGCTGAAGGTGGGGTATGTCCAACTTGCAACGACTCCATGGTGCCTTCAATCAGCTATAGGCTGTGGAGCAGGAGCTGCCGAACTGGCACCGAGTCTACTCCCCGGCAGGTGTCGGCCCCTCATCAGGGGCCTCGTCGCGGTCGAGGGGTCAGTATCGTAGACCCTTCAGGGGAGGGCGAGAGTTGCCTCAAGGCGCATCGACACAATGTGCACGCCACACCACGGGCCTGTGCAGAAGTTCTGCCAGAGCGACGAATGTGCCCGCGTCCGCCCATCAATTTATCTCTTGCCAAAAAAATACTGCTCAAAGCGCCTAAAGAAGTTTTCCTTTCAAAAATTTAAAATACATATAGCTATATATGTAAATAATGAATAAACCGAACCAGAAATAAAATAATAAGAAAAAAAAGACTGCAATATAATGTTATATAATCTTGTAGATTATGCGTCAAATCTAGTAACAAGAATATAAATTATAATTTTTTTTTACTCAAGAATTTGTGGTTTTAATAGTTTCTTAAATATATATTTTTTTGTCATTTTTTATTTAGATTTTATTCTTTATTTACGCATTTGTAATTAATTAATTATAATATATACGCTACATATAAAATTAGTTCATTTTATTTGATTTCAGCCCCCTCCGTCAGCGGCTCAAGCCTAGGTCTGATCCACCGGAGCCCTGGAGCACGCTGCTACCGCGATACAGTGACACTGAACAATTTATAAACGAACTAGTTTTTTGTAATGTAATATATATATATGTAGTATTAATGTAGTAGTTTTAGTGGAACACGTGCACATATACACACAGGTACACATATGGTGGAAGGGTTTTCATTTTATCCCTTATTTTCGAACTGAGTTAGTTTAGATTATCCTAGTTGTCAGACACGAAATACACGTTAGAATTCGTGAGGTTCACATGCCTGTACATATGTGTGTCGTAGGAATTCTTATAAGTATGAATAGCTTCTTAGTTTAGCGAACGGTGCATCCAAGTCAACTGCCCAAGCCGAGGTTCTGTCACTCTGGCACTCTTGAGCTTGTTACGAAGTGCCTTAAGCGCTCGTCTTAGTTCAGTGAAGCTGTGAAGACCTGTGAAGCCAATAGCGTAGTTTGTACGAAAAAAATAAATAAGTGTGTGTATTTTTAAATATTTTTGATTTTGTCAATAAATAGTTTATAAAAAAAATCAATCAATAATTTTGGAAAAAAATAATAAAAAATATTCAATTGAATAATAATAAAAATCATACAAAAGAATTAATTGTGTATGATTACATGGGTGCGCGACCGTGCTGTCATCTGGTTACAATGTAAAAAGTAACAAATTAAATCAAAGCTTCATTATCTATAGTACCATCTATCAGCTAATTCGGAACTTAAATAAGACAGGAAATATTATTGGAACTCTTTGCTATAAAGTAAAAAATATATATAGAAAAGTACGAACAGATGACTATGAGAAGTAACGAATTAAATTAATTATGATTTAATAGAAGTTTTGGTTATATTTAATTATCTAACCGTATGGTCCAGAAACGTGCCGCCATATTGCCGTAACGGACTTCCGTTGCTTTGTCATCCCTTTATCTTCTAATTGCGCCTAAAGAAGTTTTACTTCAAAAGATTTATTCCAAACCAAGTTCCTATGTATCTTACCTTACGTGATCCAATAATAACTTAACAAATTTGTGATGTTAAATTTAGTCTGTAAATAATCGTTTAGTTTACTGCTTTATTGTTAACATATTATCTGTAAAATTGATTTAAGTAATACTCGATTTAATTTACGATTGGGATTCGCCACGACATTTTCGTGGAAATTAGTTTTGTTATTGCATTGGTATTGTGTACTTTATTTGGAGTAATTGAGGCCTGTTTTTTTAACCGACTCCAAAAAGGAATAAGTTTTGATTTCGATTGTATTTTTTTTTAATGTTTGTTACTTCCGAACTCCGTCAATAGTGAAACGTTTTCAAAAATTCTTTCTGTATTGTAAAGGGAATATTTTCAAGAGGGTTCTATTTTTATCTCATTATAATTGGAGCTTACATTTTGAAGATATATCGGGAAACTCTTGAAAATCTAATAAAAAATTAATGAGATATTGGTACGTTTATTAACCTAAGTCTAAGACTAGATAGGCATCTAACTATGGTCAAAGGCGTTCGAGTGTTTTTTTTAATAAAATTTTTTGAAGTCTTCTTTGTTGTTGAATATATTAAAATATTTAATATAATTCTGTCATTACTATTTAATTTCTACGACACAGTTATCGATTTTAAGTTACAACTATTATATTTGAACATTACTGCATTACTGCTATGCAAGAATACTCTGAAAAGTTGTCTATATATTAGTGAAAGTCTAGTCAAAATCGGTTCAGCCGTGTCGGAGATTCGCCCTGACAAATAACGAATACTTTAGTTTTATTTATTTGTACAATTCATTCGTTACTAGCGAGCCCGGAGGACGTTGGTCCGCCCTGATAATTAAAAAAAAACCTTTACAAATTATATACCTAAACCTTCCTCGTGAAGTACTTTACCCACTAGTGAAAACCGCATGAAAACCCATTCAGTAGTTTCTAAGTTTATCGCGAACAGATATACGGACGTGGCAGAGGATTTTTTTTAATAATACGTAAAGATTTTATTTTAATTTTTGTCTCTAAATCATATTTAATATTATAACTTAGAATGTGACTTTGTTTACGCTATCAAGTCTTTATGTTGTCAGGGGTAGAGAGAAGCACATAGTGCATATGTCATAAGAGTACTGTTGCTGTACAAATTTACATAAACGTGAGCAAAGCCGCGGGTAAAGTTTAGTAAGTAATAAATCTATACATTTAATAATAATATAAATCTAACGTGACTGTACTACTACTTGAAATTTTTGTTAAAAAAAAATATTGTTGGTGTCCAGGAATAGGTAATAGAATACGCTTCAATCAATTTTAGAAATGTCTGTCTGTTTGTGTGAACACGCGTCACTGATAAAATCATAAAGCCAAGGTCCGAGTAACATTTAATCTTTGTTTCATTAAAATCGGTTCAGTCTATCAAAAGTTATTGTAATTTTAATGACGACGCGACTTAAGTATGAGAGAAAAGTATATAAGTAATAAGACTTAACGTGTTACTACAAAAAAGTTAAATACGTGTCGAATACTTGGCTTAAAAAGGTTTCGTATCAAATGCACCGCGGTCGCTAATGTTCGCCATCTTACTCTTTCGTCTCGCTTTGCTTACGTTAGATTTGCGAAAAAGGATAACGCGAACTTGCCTCGGGCGAGCGCGGTGCATTTAATACGAAACCTTTTTAAAGCTAGTATTTAACAGGTATTTAACTTTTTTGTAATAACACAGAATATATTCAGATGACTTTATAAGTCACTGTTTTCTTACATTATGTTAGCGGGCACAGATAATAATAAATAAAAATATATAGGTAAAATCTTGGAAATTTATAAACAAAACAACATATTGGGCACTAGGATCACTCGATGATGGAGTGTGCCAAAAACTGCATCGAAAGAGTCATTGAGTAGTTTTTTTTTTTTGTTTTTTATATCATAGGATTCAAACAAACAGCTGGGTCACCTGATGTTAAATGGTCACCATCGTCTATAGACACTTGCCACACCAGAGGAGTCGCAAGTGCGTTGCCAGCCTGTGTTTGGGGAAGGGGTGATGGAGGAGTGGGAGAGAGGACGTGGAAGGGAAGTGGGCCTCCGGCGCTCTCACTGACCGAACGAAACGCAACAATGCAAGCACTGTTACTTCACGTCGGTTTTCTATGAGAGGGTGGTACTACCTCGAACGAGCCGACCCATTCTGTTGAAACCAGTAATAGCTTCAGCGTGGCTCTACCACCTTCAAAGTGTTAAGTGTTATAAGTGTTAGTTTGCAGAATATAGGTGTTTGTCACAGCATCTTGACAGAACCGTTTTTTTTTTTATTGTAGCACGGCAAAATGACTGCACTGTGCCTGATGGTAAGCAAAGTACAATCCAAAAACAATGGCGACCACCGAGTGACACACTATCCATCGCCGGTCGCCGCTGTCATGCCGGCCTGGAAAAAGCTGGATATGCACAGGCTGATCCCGAAACGCGACCCGCAGAAGCGAATCACTATGAAGGGCTTTTTCGCCATATGCATGGTGGTCGCGACCCAGTCGGGCTTCAAAACCCTACCACCCCGCTTTCGCCATTGCCTCGTTCGTTACTCAGCAGGGTGCACCACGTGCAGGTGAGGTTGGCTTGGGTGTCTCAAGTCTTAAGATGTTATGCGACACCCCTTACACCCCAAATTAGATTAGATTATTTAGATTATTAGATTAGATTAGAATTCGGGTAGAGCTAAGATATTGTATGACTTGGTAACGATATCTCATCAGCAACTCTCCCGCTGAACCTAGAAAGAATGGGGCACAACGTGGCTGATACGTTCGTTGGAATTAAAGCCTCTAAAAAAATCGAAGGTGTGTTCACAAGCGATAAAAGTGAAAGTTATTCTTCGTCTTCCTAGCGTTTTATCGGCCTTCGGTTTACGGCATTCTTTTGTGTGAGGTCATTTTCCTTTATGGACCTTCACCACGTCCAGGCAGCGTTTTATGGACCTATTTCAATATTCCATATTATGTGACAGGTTTGTAATATTATATGAAGCGACTGCCATCTGTCCTTCAAAACCCCGAGAGGATCATATTCGCCAGACTGCCGTCTGACCTTCAAAACCGCGAGGAGATCACATTCGCCAGAGTCTCTTTTGTTGTCCAGCAGCGTGCACCCCGAGTAGGTGAGGTTGACTAGTGTACGTGAGGTATTGTTTGAACCCCTGAAACCCCAAAGTAAAACTTAGTATTCGGATTCGTTTTTAAGAGAATGGCACATACCCGTTTCTCTCTCTCTCTCCTTCTCTTAATATATATTTCGAGTACATTAAGAATATAGTATACGTCATGGAGTCTAGTCTCCATGGTAAGCAGAGTCTGTGTAAGGGGCCCATATATACGGTAGAGGTAGTAGTAGAGTAGTAGTATAAAGCTGAAGCTATTATTGGTTTCAGCACAAATGGGTCGGCTCGCCCGGGGTAGCACCACCCTCTCATAGAAAACGTAGGTAAAGTAACAGTGCTTGCATTGTTGCGTTTCCCCTCCGGAACCGACCCATTATCAGGACAACTGTCGTCCGACAGTTTTAGATATTGCAATTCTTAAGAACGTCACGCTTCGGTTACAACTCATACATGTTGTACACGAACTTGACTCCGATCACCGCCCGGTAGTAATGCAGTTAGGAAGTCCAGACGACACCACCCCTCCGTCGGTAAGGGTGGCCGATTACAAAAAGTTAGTTGAATATATTAAAGACAATTTAACATCGGATATATTAGACAGAATTCCGGACGTGTTGGTGTCTAAAGCTGACGCGGATTTGGCCATCGATTCCCTGGTCAACTTCCTTCAGATCGCCGTCAGGGAGACCTCGAGAGAGGTGCAAGCGGTGAACGATCGCCGCTTTATACTCCCGGACGACGTGAAGGCGTTGATCACGGAAAAGAACGCCGCGACTCGAGCTCACGACACTTACCCGTCTAGAGATAACCGCGACCGATTGCGATCTTTACGCAAACAAGTTAAGGCCCGTATTTCAGAAATCCGCGATGAAAGGTGGAATCGGTTTTTGGAAAAAATCCAGCCGTCCCACCTGGCGTACTGGAAGCTAGTTAGGTCTGTCAAATCAGACGAGATGATCCCTATGCCCGCGCTCGATAGAGGCCCCGGGTTGCCTCCCGCGTTCGATAGTTTAGACAAGGCGGAGTCACTCGCCGCGAGCTTAGAAAAGCAGTGTTCACCGAACACAACCAATACTGACACCGTACATATTGAATCGATCGAGTCATCGGTAGAGCACGCGCTCGCGTCTCCACCGGCGGATACCCTAACCCCCATTACATTCGAGGAAGTTTCGGATGCCATCAAGCGTCTTAAACTTAGGAAGTCCCCAGGTCCCGATGGGATCAGGAACGAGGTTCTCAAGCTCCTTCCTGATCGTATCATAGCTCTATTGGTCTGCATCTTCAATGCGGCCATGTCCCAGGGTCACTTTCCAGCCGTCTGGAAAAAGGCCGTAGTGATAGGAATTCACAAGTCCGGCAAGAAAGCTACGCTTCCCGATAGCTATCGCCCTATCAGTTTGTTAGACACGTTAGGGAAACTGTACGAGCGGCTCCTTCTGAACCGTCTCCAAGCTTCCATATCAGAGTTAGATCTGTTGCCACCTGAGCAGTTCGGATTTCGTGCCGAACACTCCTGCACAAACCAAGTACACCGCCTCACGGAGTACATTTTCTCAAAATTCAATGAGGATCCGGATCCAAATCCGTACCCGATTAAACCTAAACCGAAATGTACAATGGCAGTCTTTTTCGATGTCGCCAAGGCCTTCGATAAGGTCTGGCACTCGGGGCTCATTCATAAGTTAATTCTTTTCCGCGTTTCCGATAGGCTAGTTCACATAATACGCGACTATCTTACCGATAGGTCCTTCCGCTACAGAGTGGAAGGAGAACTGTCCTCGTCCCACCCGATACGCTCAGGTGTGCCCCAAGGGTCCATTTTGGCACCCATGCTCTTCAATCTGTTCGTCAGTGACCTACCTCAACTCCCGGGAGTGGAGGTAGGTTGTTATGCTGACGATACAGTTCTCTACGCTTCCGGATGGTTTCCGACACGAGTTAGGACATGCGTCGAAGAAGCCGTTAGCACACTCGGTGACTGGTTTCTTCGATGGCGTATAGCAGTAAATCCAGATAAAAGCGCCGCGATAATTTTCGACCCAAAATCAGACAAATACATGCGCAAACTCGCGCCTATAAAATTATACGGGTCAGTGATTCCCTGGGCCAACCAGGTTAAATACCTCGGAGTCACGTTGGATAGACGCCTCACGTTTAACCAACATACCAAAAGAGTCAGGAATAGGGCCGCTATGGTCTTGGGTCGGTTACACCCATTAATCGTTTATAAAAATAAGATGTCCTTAAGACACAAGCTGACTCTTTATAAAACTTGTATTCGCCCGATTTTGACATATAGTGCACCCGTTTTCGCACATATGTCTCAAGCTAACTTTCTGTCACTTCAACGTATCCAGAACCGTTTTCTACGTAAAGCCACCGGGGCTCCGCGATACGTCCGGAATAAGGATCTCCACAGGGACTTGGAGATACCTTCTATCTGGGCGTATGTAAAGTCACTCACCGACAGTTATTTTGATAGAGCCGAGAATCACTCTAGCCCGTTAGTGGTATCCGCCGCAAACTACAGAATCGTACCGAACGTATCGCGTCACAAAAGACGTCCGCGCCATATTTTTACCGATCCTCCCGACGATATAACGGCAGCGAACGATCAGTACCAGCCTGTCTCTCAAAACAGAGCGTGTTCACGCCCACGCCCGCGTAACCACAGATCACGCCGCCGTGGTCTGGGGGTAAATTTCGCTCCCGCACACCAGAGTAGGCCCCCCTCGGCAGCGGCTCAAGCCTAGGTTCGTTCCCTCGGTAGGGAGCCCTTGAGTGCGCTGCTCGCGCGATACAGTGACACACCCATACATCACTGCAACAACATTACACACATCACCTCCACACACGTGCACGCTCACACGCTTACACATAAAGTGGATGGGTTTTTCTTTTCTTTCCCGTATCGAACTGTAATAGTTTAGAATCTTTTCCGATACAAAATACACATAGGAGTTGTTGAGATATGTATGCTTGGTACACATATATGTTTCAGCAACTCTTATTGGTATGAATAGTTTAGCTTTAACTTAGGTTAGCTTTGATAGATCGCGAATTGCATGAACAGGCAACAGCCAAGCCGAGGTGTGCCGTGCACCCTTGAGCTGGTTGCCAAAACAAAAATCGGCTGAGTGCCTTAAGCGCTCGCCTTAGTAGCCCGGTGAAGCTGTTAAGACCTTGCCAGGTCAATAGCATAGACAGTTCGAGAAAAAAAATAAAAAAATGTTGCGTTTCGTTAGGCCAGTGAGAGCGCCGGAGGCCCCCCTCCCCTAGTGTTGTTAGTGTCTATGGACGGTGGTGATCACTTAACATTAGGTAACCCACCTGTTCGTTTGCCTGCATTGAAAAAAAGAGTAGTGGAAACGCAGACTGCTACGAACCATCGCATAAAGAGGAGACGAAAGATAAGGAAACTATATAGAAATACATTCTATCTCATTTTATCACAGCCTAAAACCTAGGTACTAGGTAGTTTTAGCTAAAATTACCATTGTATGTATGCACGTGAGAGGTAACATTTGTTAGGTTCAAGATAATTAATATACACAAATAACTGCTGACCTTACCTTGTTTACAATGACAAAGAATTCGATAGTGTTAATAATTCTAAGAACTTAGACATGCTTTGATAACTGATATGAGAGATGACCTTGCAATTCACGACCGTGCTGAATAAATATGATAAAAATGCAAAAAAAAGTTACACGCAAAGTATAATGTAACCTCGGAGTCAACGAACTCGTGAGGTCAAAATATCAATGACAATTATACTAGAACAACATCGTATTTTTTTTAATGTAAAACATTTATAGCGGCTGGTCAGACCGACTGTTGGTTTGGTGACACGTCGCCACGGTATGCGTCGCCACGTTATATTTAATTTGTTTATATTTGTATTTACTGAATATAAATGTTTATTTGACAAACAATCGCCTTTTATTTGAAAAAAATCTTTGGATTTTTATTTTTGTTTATGCCATATTTATTTCCTGTCGTAAACTATCTCTGTATGCATGTTATTTGTACTAGTGTTGCCCAATATCGGTCTTTGTCTCTTGTTCTGCCGTTTTTGAAAGACCAAGACCGCCGATTGTTTGCAAGACCAATACCAAGACGAGATTAGACCTGAAAGACGAGACTAGGCTTGCAAGACTCTTGCGGTCTTGCAATTAAGTCGAATTTGATCCTTATTGACAATATTGATACACCTTCTCTATTACCGGTATCAAGATCACGATTTTTTCTAAGATACAAATAATTTTAATCGATAAATCTGAACTAATAAACGTATTTATATCTCAGGGAGTGTAGTTTATTTAACAAAGTTTATAACTGACACATTCATTATAGTAACAATTTATTTAATACCTGGTGCGCATATTATCAAATGCTAAACATGTGGGGTGTTATTGCAACAAAGTTAAATACGTATTGAATACTTGCTTTAAAAAAAGTTTGAATACTTACGTATTAAATGCACCGCGCTCGCCGAACGTTGGACATCTTGCCCTTTTATCTCTGTTTGGTTAGCTTAGGTTAGACTTGCAAAAAAGGATAACACTATCATACCGCGGCAGCCGTCTGCAAGCGCAGTGCATTTAATACGTAAGTATCCAAACTTTTTTAAAGCAAGTATTCAATACGTATTTAAATTTTTTGTAATAACACGGATAGAGTATGAAAAAGTATTGTATTTTGCAAAAACTCCATTGGAAGTTTTACATCCTGCACCCGTAATGTTAGCAGGCCGGCATGACAGCGACGAGTGACGGATTGTAAATCGCTTCGCTGATCGCTGTTGCTTTTGTGTTGTACTTTGACAACATACAACGCTATTGTGTTATTTACAACAACTGTTATCAGCCTGAGACTATGGCAAAATGTCTACACTGTGCCTGATGGTAAGCACAGTACAATCCAAAAACAATGGCGACCACCGAGTGACACCCTATCCATCGCCGGTCGCCGCTGTCATGCCGGCCTGCGAAAAGCTGGATATGCACAGGCTGATCCCGAAACGCGACCCGCAGAAGTGAATCACTATGACGGGCTTTTTCGCCATATACATGGTGGTTGCGAACCAGTCAGGCTGTAGAACCCTACCACCCCGCTTTCGCCATTGCCTCGTTCGTTATACAGCAGGGTGTACCACGTGCAGGTGAGGTTGGCTTGGGTGTCTCAAGTCTTATGATGTTATTCGACACCCCTTACACCCCAAAATAATCTGACATGAGAAACTTAAATCTAGGCTAATAATAGCCTTATCTTTAAATGTCACTGTTGTTTTATATAAAAAAAAATACTTTGAAAGATAGAATATCATTTCATTTTGATTGATTTATTCTCAGACAAAAAAAAACCTTTTCGATTAAGGTGATTTAGTGATGATGAATGATGAAGGTGATAGAGCCACGCTGAAGCTATTATTGGTTTCAGCACGAATGGGTCGGCTCGCCCGGGATACTACCATCCTCTCCCAGAACACCAACGTGAAGTAACAGTACTTGCATTGTTGCGTTTCGTTCCATCAGTGAGAGCGTCGGATACGCACCTCCCCATCCCTCTCCCTTCCCCATTCCCTCTTCGTCAAACCCATCAAACGCAGGCCAGCGACGCACCTGCAACTCCCCTGGTGTTGCTAGTGTCTATAGACGGCGGTGATCACTTACCATAAGGTGATCTGCCTGTTCGTTTGCCCCCTATAATATATAAAAAAAGATCATATAAATAATCGGACAGTCATCAAAAATGGAAAATACTACTGGATAAGTTTTTATTTTTTTACTTCTCAGACACTTGGTATTTTTCTAAAAACAAAATTATCACGATAGCTTAATTTAACGTAAAGTTAATACAGTTTTAAGGAACTACAATATTTAGATAGTAGTTTAGATAAAAAACGATGCAGACGAAGTCACGGGTATTGTCTTGTTTCATATAAATGTTTGGACTAGACAAAAATTGAATGACCATATTAACCACATTCATTTTAGTACACAAATATAAAATCTAGAAAGGAATAATAAATGTGCAGGTTCTTCATTGTATAAATATTTTAATATTCCACTAGTTTAAAGTCGTAACCGTTAGTTAAAAAAAATATACAGGCAATTATGAATTACAAAATTAGTAAAAATTTTCACAAAAGGATAAAATTCTACACAAAACAAAAATTAATATAGCACCCAGTGTATCATTATGGCCCATTATTTTGTCCTTGGATTTTAAAATATTTTAATTTTAGCCCCGCGCCGGCAAAACTATTACCGGGGCCCCGTTTGATCCCACCAAGAGACCTACGGTTTCACGAAAGCGCTGACAAAAAAATTATTTACCAGCCAAATCCCTTTATTTCCTTGGACTTTTTACTTACGTATTTGTGACCGATGAGTCGCAGAGAAAAAAAGTAAAATAAAATAGGTCTACGTGGTTCCGTACAAGACTATTAAATTTTTTTTTTTAATCATAAGGAATACTTTTATGACAAACCTGTTGTACCGACTCTGTACTTACGTGGGATAAGGGTAAGAAGAAGAAGGTTAAGTATTTAAGGTTTGATAACAAAATAAACAGGCATTGATAATAGCAATTAGGATTAGCGAAACGCGATAGACAGACGCTGTGTTGCCATGTGTTATGAGCCTGAAAATTTATTTTATTTTTATTTTTACTTATTTTATTTTTATTTTCATGTGAAAAATTCAACAAAAATGATTTCATCGTAAAGTATTAAAACAATCCATATTTCGATTACCTGCCTACTGAGTGCGACTATAGCTAAGGAAAAATGTGACCACATAAGTGTTAAACTGCCGAAAACGTTGTACCAGAATGTTATATATAAAAATACTGCATTATTTAAAATATTCACCTTATGAGTGCCTTATTAAGCATTCCACCTAAATTCAAACGGCTATTGCATTATTTAACAGTGAGAGTTGCCTTAAAATAATATAATAGAGTAAATTAATGTATATTGAGGATAAGGATGTCTGGCAGGAACTCCATCCTGCGATAGTTGTCCAATTGAGGCTGCTTAAAACGTTAGACTAGGAAGTTAAGTGTGAAACCGGAGATACGGGTAATTGTGTAAAATAATCATAGTAAGATTTAATCTTACTTCATGAGAAATTTACTAATTTTACACATAAAATAGGTGAAACAATTTAATTTCAATATTACTTATCTATACATACAATAAGAATGTAAATCTAACGTAGTAGTCCGGTGAAGCTGTTAAAACCTTGCATGGTCAATAGCTTAGTCAGTTCGAAAAAAAGAAAACAAAAAAATCTCACGTGTCTTTACTTTTTTTATTTTCGTGAAAAAAATTGTTGCAGATGTCTAAGAATAAGTAATAGAATATAATTCAATCATTTTTTTAAATTACTCTCTGTTTGTATGAACACGCATCACTCATCATCTAACACGCGTTAGAAGTTATAATTCTTTGGCGTAACAAATTAAAAATATTTTCAAAAATTTTATCTTTCGCCTTATTCTACGTTTAAAAAACGACACTAACAATAGAAAAAAGGTATTTAATACATTGTAAGTTTTAATACAAAGAAATACAAACAACGAATATAAAGAAACAAAATGTTGACTATAGCTAACTTCAGAGTGTCAGTTTTTCGTGGTGTGCGCGCGTATCGTAAAGATTTACTCTCATCATTTTTCTCTAACGCGCCAATAGAAGTATAACTTAAAAAAAATAGTTCACAATTAATTAAGATAAAATAAATAATTCCTTGGAAACTATTTTTATGAAAATATTCACCAATCACTCATAGGAATGTAGAATAAATACAAAAATGTTTTTTTTATATTCTAAGAACGATCAATATAACCCTAAAACCGGCGGCGTTGACAAAGGCGTCCCTCGGAACGTGGACTCGTCTTCCTATTCGTATTCATGAATATACAACGTATTTTAATACCGTTAGCTAAATGGCGGACCAAGGCCGAGGTAAGACGACCCGTTTATGGCATGTTTTATGTCCTCAACGAGGTCTGAGTCTTTAACAAATGAGTCGGTTCTTTTGATTTGATTTATATAATATAAACTAGCTGACCCGTGCCCACTTCGTTGGGCGGTAATAGGCATTATCAAGCTACAACTTTTTTCTAGATCATATATCTCTCATCGTTAAGGCAACGTTCGTAAGAAACATTTTCGTTCGACCATTTTTTCTCCGACTACCCAGATATTACCCCCTACAACCTTACAAACTGTACCTCTTTATAATATGAGTATAGATAATATAATTAGTTAATAGCTTCTGCCCGCGACTTCGTACGCGTGGAATAGTTATTTTGGGCTAAGACGCAGCGGAAGCTCTCAAAAGGAAAAAATACCCCGATTTTGCAACATTCATCATTGCTGCTCCGCTCCTATGTTTCTTAGCATGATGACATATAGCCTACAACCTAGCCCGATAAATGAGCTGTATAACACTGAAAGAATTTTCCAAACTGGATAAGTAGTTCCTCAGATTACCCCCTACAATGTCACAAACTCACAAACTTTACCTCTTTATAATATTAGTATAGATGAATAACGGAGTAATATGATTGTATATTTGATCGTTAGGGCATTTACGACATTCGACAAAATGCATGTAATTGCAGTTGGCATTAACTAGCGATCTGTCCTGACTTCGCATATACCTCGGCTATGTACTTGGCTTCTTAAGTGAGTAAGATACATATTATCCCATTCATCTTTTGACGTAAGACATAATATACAGGTAATAAAACTTAAAACAGCTGCCTTAGATGCGTCAAGTAAGTGACTATCATGAAGTTATCTTTCGTTTAGTACCATAAGTGATTTAATAACAAAAATTACTGAAGACTACGTCACACTTATTAGAAACAATAACATATTATCAAGAATAAACCCTAACATTTTTCCTTAACACGAAGCATCGACGCAACTGTTTGTGTACAAACATACATTAATTAATATTAATAGTAAGTTTTTTTTTTTTTTTTCGAACTGACTACGCTATTGACCAAGCAAGGTCTTAACAGCTTCACCGGACTACTTAATAGTAAGTGTTTATTTGTTTTTAACCGGAACGGTGGTGCCGCTCAAAGAGACACTATAAATAGCCTACCGAAGCTAAAGACTACAGAAAAATTGTAAGGCTAAGGATCCCACCAGACTCCGTAACTATATAATAATAATCATAGATACAGTGGTACAACAAAATAATCCCAAGGAGGGTTGATATCAGGCAGGCGGCCGATCGTAAAAATTAAGCCGAATCATATACCACAACATGAGAAACATGTTGTACCGACCCTACTTATATGGGATAAGGGTAAGAAGAAGAAGAAGTAAGTGTTTATTTAAATTACACTAGTATTATAAAGCGGAAAAAATTGGTTACTTGAACGCTAGTTGCTTCGGAAATAATTGCATATAATAAAATCGGAACGATGCAGAGAAGATTAGCATGGCACCTACGCAAGGATGACACGCAAAATCGTGAATCGTTCCACATTTCTTCCGGCTGAGTGCCTTAAGCGCTCGACTTTGTAGTCCGGTGAAGCTGGTAAGACCTTGCTACCTAGCAACTGCGGCTATTGACACTATCGACCTTAATAGCGTAGTCAGCTCGAAAACAACTTAATCGCGTTAATCTCAGGAACTACCGGTCCGATTTGAAAAATTATATATTATATAGCTTAGTATTATATAGCTCATTCATCGAGGAAGGCTATAGGCTATATATCATCACGCTAAGACCAATAGGAGCGGAGCACCAGTGAAGAATGTTTCAAAATCGGGGTTTTTTCCTTTGAGAGCTACAGCTGCGTCAGCTGCGTGTGCGATAACTATTCCACATGGACGAAATCGCGGGCAGAAGCTAGTACAATATAAGCAGGAACACACAGACGACACGTTCTAATATGGTAAACAGGTTAAATCTAGAAGGGACTGGGTCTCAACTGCAGCTGCCGGAACACACCAATAAGTCCATGCCGACAGATTTTTAACTTCAAGATGGTAGCTAGTTAAGTGGACTTAGAAAAGCCCTACCACCATGTTATGGTACCATCACGATATTTTCCTTCCTCATCTCCTCCGGTACAACTCTGTAAAACATCGGTGTCCAGAGCACAAAAGACTGCAGATTCTGTGACCGTCTGGATGACACTTCCAAATACTTCTTGTGTGAATGTAATCAATGAGGAAGGTTTTGGTATATTGTCAAGGTTTTTTTAATAATCACGGCGGGACAACAATTACCGTGCCTGCTAAGTATATCTATACTAATATTATAAAGAGGTAAAGTTTGTGACGTTTTAGGGGGTAATCTCTGGATCTACTAAACCGATTTTGAAAATTCTTTTACCAATAGAGAGCCACGTTGTTTGTGAGTATCATAGGCTATATATTAACCCGAAAAATGAAAAGACTTTTTTGTGGAAGTCGGATTTGCAAAGTAAGTCGGAGAATAAACGATTGAACGAAAACGTTTCTTACGAACGCTGCCTTAACAGTGAGAGATATATGATTGAGTTCAAGAACAAAGTTGTAGAGGGTGATAGTGCCTACAAAAAAGTCAACGACAGCATATGTGTAACTTCCAGGTTTTTTTTATTATCAGGGCGGGATAACGTCCGCCCGTGCCGGCTATTAATAAATAAAGTAATATATATGTATTACATAGGTAAGCAATTTGAATTAAAGTATATATAAAAGGGTACAAAAGGTAATTGGATTACATTCCCGAGTCGTCCAAATTATAGTTTTCGAAATACGCCTGGAATCTACAGGCATGGCAGTCCCCCTATGTACGTCATTTATCTGAACTCACTTAACTGACTAACAGACAAAACGAAAATCTTTCACCAGGTTCTTAATAGTACGTCCGTGTACCATATTTATGAACCAATCTCAAGTTCAACGTGTTGCCATAGAAAACCTATTTGAAGGTAATATAATAAAAAAATTGATGTGAAGGTCCAAGTAAATTGTGACCTTAACATAGTTACGTGTAAATTAAGCAAATAAGGCCGCACTAATAATGCGTAAAATATATTTTTTTATCATAAAATGAAATTGCCTTTGAAAATATGCACATGAACCTTTTTGACCGTAGTCTATGAATGTCATAGCAACTCAAAGCACATTACCGATATGCCGTATAGTGAGATAAAGCACCATGGCTTTTGAAAATATGCACACGAACCTTTTTGACCGTAGTCTATGAATGTCATAGCAACTCAAAGCACATTACCGATATGCCGTATAGTGAGTTAAAGCACCATGGCTTTTGAAAATATGCACACGAACCTTTTTGACCGTAGTCTATGAATGTTATAGCAACTCAAAGAACATTACCGATATGCCGTATAGTGAGTTAAAGCACCATGGCCTTTGAAAATATGCACACGAACCTTTTTGACCGTTGTCTATGAATGTCATAGCAACTCAGAGCACATTACCGATTTGCCGGATAGCGAGTTCAAGCACCATATCAAGCGGGTTTTAATGTCTAAACGCTATATAGGGTGGATCAATATGTGAGCGATGGTGACGTCTGGAAATAACACCAATCTCTGTGCACCCACCTAAAACGGAATGTAACTATCTATCTATATTTGTAAAAATATAAACCAAATCGAGTTTCTTGCCGGTTGTTCTCGATGACTGGGTTGGTTTCGGAACCGGTGGTAGCTTTGAAGTTCATAAGCGCCTACAAAGGACCTAAATAGGTATTTTTGATTTTAATCTCAAAGCCTGTTAACATTTCAGTCAAAATGCATTGCGATTCGATTTTAAAGAGTAAGTGTCCCTACGAAATTCAAGATTCAATGCTAATTGTAACCACTCAATGCAATTAAATTCTCTAATTATTTGATGTCACTTAATAGGTATTGATTAATTAAAAAAAAATTTCAACGTCTAAAATATTATGCTATGTATAATCGCTTGTATGAAAGAATGGGCTATTATACCTAGTCTTGCCATAAATACTGAAAAAAAAAATCTATTGCAAATAACATTTATTGCTTTTACAGTGTTACAGTGTGTTAATTTAATACATAAATATAATATAAAAATAAACAAAGCTTATTCGAAGTGGTCTCCATTGGCTGCAATACAGTCCTTTAAACGTTGAGGCCAGTTATCAATAGAAGCACTTACTCTTTCCATGGGAAAATTCTTCACTGCCAATCGTACGGATTGTTTTAGGGACTCCAAACTCCATTAATCATAATCCAGCGGATTAAGATCGGACTAGACGACGGTCAGTCTACAGCTCTGTTGACGTCCAAAATGTTCGTTTTCAACCAAGACTAAGGCATAAGGCAGAGCCGAAGGCTGTTGGCTGATACATGCCATTCGCGACCTATCTGAGCTATCCTAAGCTAAGCTAACTATTCATACATATATGAGTTGTTGAAACATATGTGTGTACCAAGCACACATACCTCAGCAACTCTTATATATATTTCGTATCGGATAATATTCTAAACTATTTCAGTTTGATAAGGGAAAAAATAAAACCCTTCCACATGCATGCGTAAACGTGTATGCGTGCACGTGTGTGGAGGTGATATGTGTTATGTTGTCGCAGTGGTGTAAGATTTTGTGTCACTGTATCGCGCAAGCAGTGTACTCAAAGGCTCCACGCCGAGGGAACGGGCCTAGGCTTGAACCACTGCCGAGGCGAACCTAATCACCTAGAGATATAAAATATATTTTACAACCTACTCTCATACCTACCAAATATACGTTTAAAATTTTATAAAAATCTGTCGAGCCGTTACGGAGGCGTTCGAACACCAACACCGTGACACGAGATTTTTATATATTAGATTCGTTGTCGTATGACAGTTTCTAGAACGCTTGCAAAACGTCGCGTCTGTGAATCCATTCAGCTAAGCAAAACCTGAGATTATTATCATGAGTAGGCGAAACCAGTTGCTTTGACACGGGGCTGTGGGCAGTCGTGCTCGCAACTTTGTATTTACCGTTATGTAAATCAAAATACATTTAACAAGTCGTCACAACGAAGCTTCGTGCAACCGCAAACGTAAGTTTGTCGTATGGCCTATTGTAGCGCGCGTACGACAAAAAATATAAATTCTCTTTATAATTCCTAGTAGATACAGCGTTAGGAATTCTCGTGGAATGCTGCTGATTATAATGATTTACCGTAGACACTGTTAAAATGATTTAAGTATTTACTAGATAGAAAGACATTGGTTCATTATGTACAGTTATAAACAACATATGATTAAATTGGGTTGTCTGTATTTGTATGAACTAGCCGGGTTTGATGATATTGTTATTGACATTTTTGGAGTATTATTTATATGGGTTTAAAAAAATTTGATTGCCTGTAAAGTCGGTTTACGGATGATAATTTTAAGTGATAACGTTATAAGAAAACATGGATAAAAAATTGCATACTTTTATGAATTGAATTGAATTATTCTATATATAAGGTGCGGCACAAGCCGAACGCTTAGGCCGATCGCGGCTTTCTATCGCATGTTTCGCGCTCTCGCTTGCACGAAACGTGCCGGCGGGATGTGACAATACATGTCATGCTTTACAGTGCGTGCAGCCGGACGGAATCGATTTATAAAACGTTATCACGTCGAAATATAATATGTTGAGAAATGAATAGAAGTGTGTGTGTGTGTACTTATGTACACGCGTTAGAAGTTATACTTCTTTGGCGTAACCAGATAAAAAACTTTTCAAAATTTTTATCTTTCGCCTTATTCTACGTTTGTAGAGAAAACGACACTAACAATAGAAAAGGTTGACTATAGCTAACTTCAGGCTGTCGGTTTTTCGTGACGGTGTGTGCGCGCATCGTAAAAATTTACTTTCATCATTTTTCCCTAACCTGCCAAAAGAAGTATAACTTCAAAAAAACGAAGAGTAGGTACATCTGGCGTGGAATGCCTCATATAGGTTACTAGTCTCTGCCCGCGACTTCGTCCATGTGGAATTGTTATCGCCCACGCGGCTGACGCAGCGGTAGCTATCAAAGGAAATATTCACGATTTTGAAACATTCTTCACTGGTGCTCCGCTCCTATTGGTCTTAGCGTGATGATATATAATCTATAACCTTCCTCGATAAATGAGCTATATTGCACTGAAAGAATTTTTCAAATCGGACCAGTACTTCCTGAGATTACCCCTTACAACTTCACCAACTCCCAAATTCACAAACTTTACCTCTTTATAACATTAGTATAGAAGTATAATTTTATACAATAATTGTATAAGGTTTATACAATCCTCGTATCCTTTTCGGCACGAAATCTGTCAAACTGAAAAATCAACACAATGAATCGAATCTCCTCTCTCGTTCACTTGTTTGGTTATAACGACATGTTAACTGAGACAGACTATCAAATATATCAAGTTATTATGGCGCTTCCTACGTCGGAATTAGAACAGAACAATTGACTATCTAGGTCGATAGAATCAGTTGAATAGGTTTCGGTTATAATAAGTAGCAGAATTGTGTTTGTCGGGCGGTCGCGGCCTCGTGTCAAGGTCTCAGATGACGAGTAGGTACTAAGTACGTAACAAGTTATTACTTAGACGGGTAGAGTACAAGTTTATATTTTGTTATACCACTGTTACCTTCTTCTTCGACAAAAGAGTTTTGTTCATCTTCCTGCTTTGTTTCTCAGTCGAATTTCGCTTTTTCTTTCGTTTAATAGATCGATGAGGGTTGGGATCGTCTATTATTTTTTGAGGATTTTTTAAGTATTTGTTAACGAGCTTCAGTATTATAATAAAAAATATATATTAGAGATTCCCACCTATATATTGACTCATCACGATAACTCTGGAACCATAAGGCGTAGCGACTTGAAATATGGTAGGAATATTCCTTTCGCCGAGTAGAGGTCAGCTAAGAACGGATTTTACGAAATTCCACCCACAAGGAGGATTGCGGGGGGGTAATCAGGGCGGGACAAAGTCAGCCGGGCCCGCTAGTAAAAAAATAAAAAAATTGTACAATATTTAGTATAGATAATAATATATATTTCTTGGAAAATTAATCTTCAAGTTTATTACTGCCATTGTCATTTAGGTAATACTGCAAGTGTCTTGTGATTATTCAAGGTCCTATCAGGGCCGCTCGCCTTAGTAGTCCGGTGACGCTGTTAAGACTTTGCTAGGTCAATAGCGTAGTGAGTTCGAAAAAAAAAGGATTGCAGTATCATCCAAAAACCGGAGAACTGTACAGTATAGGTATATACATAAAATTATAACGACTTATTTGAAAAATTGCTGGCTGGATATCGGTCAATGTTTTTTAGTTTTATTTTAAAATACACAACATACTTGGTTGGTATTTAAAAAAAAAACACGATGTATTAAACGATGTAGACTAAGTTGCGGGTATTAATTAGCTATTGAACAATATTTGCCTTAAAAGACATATATTCAACAGACTAAAATACCGAAAGGTAAAAAAGAAATGTACAGTTAGGCCGCAATACGCGCGAACGCCACCTCTAAGAGCCACGGAAAGCAAACATGGATCTATTTTAAAGCGCGTAGTTAAAACAAACTAAATTAGTATAACGTAAACAAAAACACAATGAATAATTTAACGTAAGAACAAAGTTAAGTAATTACATGATAATTATTAAAAGTATAGTAAACGTTTAGTTCAAAAGAGAACACAATTAACTGGAAGATAACAAAAGAAATTATTTTCAAATGAACACAAAGGAACATAACAAATCTGTCTATTACATTCCAAGTTATTACCGTCATAAAATTGTATTTTAAGTTATGTATACAAAGCACATGCTTAGATCGACTTTAAAGAGATTAAAATCTAAATATACTTTGATTACGATCAATGTAATTCTCAATTATCACTCAATTGAATTCGGTTAATCATTTTACGGAATGTTTTTATAGCTCTCATTAAATGGCTCCGCAGAAACATTCGCCAGTGTCAAACAACATAGTATTATGTAATCGATATTCAACAAGATATCGTTAGTTTCTATGTTATCCAGTATTTAAATTATTATGTAAGTATAATATATTGCTTTAGTACAATCGTGTAAGGAAATTTTGGTGCAACTCGATATACATGTCTCTATACCATAATTTAAGATATATTTGTGCATAATTATCGAATTATATTACGTAAAATGCCACGAAAGTTGCAAACTAACTGGTACGATGAGGTTATTTTATGAATAAAATCAATATATAATGATAATTAATGAAGTTTTATGTAAAAACTGTAACCAGCAAAATCTACCGCGACATTTCATTTGAATATATTGAATAAAAATAACAGATACAAAAATGTTGCATTTATCACTTTTTAGTAATTTTGTCGGCTTACCATTTTACTAAATTGATTCTAAGCGTAATATTATATTCAATTATTGTGTTCAAAATTAATAAGAGTTTATAGTAAAGTAGTCGCAACCGCGGCTTCACTCGATGGCGAACTTTAATGGTGATCCGTTGAACGGTATAAAAGCTTCCAGAGCGATCTTGTGGCGAATTATAGGAAAACTAAACAGCTTAAAAACAATGACTCATATGTCACGCTGAAGCTATAACTGGTTTCAGCATGAATGGGTCGACTCGCAGAAAACCGACGTGAATTGTTGCGTTCCGTTCGGTCAGTAAGAGCACCGGATAACCTACCTCCCCTCCCACCTCCGCCTTTCCCAAACACAGGGTGGAAACGCACTTGCGACTCTTCTGGTGTTGCAAGTGTCTATGGATGGTGATCACTTAACATCAGGTGACCCACCTGTTCGCTTGCCTCCTATGATATATAAAAAAATATTGCACACGTGAAATTTCGGTTAGTATAAGGTACAAAACAAAGTACTCCGTCTGTCTGTTCGTGATAAAATCAAAAACTACTGGAAGGTTTTTTTTCAGGGTTTTTCAAGGGTAGGACAATGCCCGGTGCGCCCCCTACTTTAGTAATAAATAACTAAAGAGATATACTAAATACTAAATTTGTATTTTTTTCTCAACTAATTATAATGAACTGTATACGGTCTATATATTTAATTTAAAAATTGATTTAATATATAAATAATCAATAAGGTTAAGAAATCTTAAAAAAATATATA
Organism: Antheraea pernyi; assembly: GCA_015888305.1. Classification (NCBI taxonomy): domain Eukaryota; kingdom Metazoa; phylum Arthropoda; class Insecta; order Lepidoptera; family Saturniidae; genus Antheraea; species Antheraea pernyi. The sequence goes on along the minus strand of MU158781.1, from coordinate 644,985 downwards.
AAACCTTACGCGTTCGTAACAATTTTAATGAGACATTGATTTTCAGATAGTAAATTCGGTTCCAGAATTCATAGGTGTTCAATTAAAAAAATATAATTACGAAAATAATTACTGATTAATAAAGTTTGTGGACACGAGGGATCAAGACATAGCTATGTGTACATCTTTATATATAAATTTCTTCTGTGCGTGTGTATGTCACTGAACTCCTCCTAAACGGCTGAACCTATTTTGATGAAATTTTGCGGACGTATTCCAGTGGATCCGAGGATGGTTTAGATTCACAATTGGACCCGGTAGGTGGCGCTGCAGTTGAATTTTAGATAAGGCAGGACAACGTCCGCCCGGCCCGCTAGTATATGTATAAATAATCATATATGTAGTTATATTGTACCGCCTGAAATGTAAGTGACGAAACTAAAAATTCTTCGTTCTGTAATATTCATATAATAAATAAAAAAATGTCACATAATATTTATACATAAGTTTTTTTAATACTTTATCGGTGTTATTACAAAAAAGTTAAATACGTATTGAATACTTGCTTTAATAAGGTTTCGAATTAAATGCACCGCGCTCGCTGAATGTTCGCCGTCTTGCTCTTTTGTCTCGCTTTGGTTACGTTAAGTTAGACTTGCGAAAAAGGATAACGCGAACTTGCCTCGGGCGAGCGCGGTGCATTTAATTCGAAACTTTTTTAAAACAAGTATTCAATATGTATTTAACTTTTATTTAATAACACCGTGTAGGTTTCGATTGTTAAACAACATTCTCACCTGATCTTAAATGACAACGTGGTTTAATATAGTAAGCACGCTAAATATAGAGAAGACTGACTCTCAAATTTGATGACAGATTTTCAACTGTACAGTGGTTTTTTTTTCGAACTGACTACGCTATTGACCGAGCAAGGTCTTAACAGCTTCACCGGACTCTACAGTGGTAAGTAGTTAACCAGGTGGGGTTAAAAAACCCTGCCACAATATCGTTTTCACGATGTCTCCTTTTATGGAAAGAATTCATTCGCAAGGATCAGAACCTACTTTACTTCACGCAGTATCCGAACACGTTTACCTCTAACCCACCATTGCAAAGTAAGAAAATATATTTAATGAAGCAAACGCACAAACAATACAGTTATCCATAAATTGTAATTACAAAAATATATGTGATAAATAATTTCATATTTTAAAACAAGTTTTTATGAAAAGAGCTTAATGCGATTCTTTCTCAATATGTACCGGCCGTGGAAAAGTGGTGGCCTAGTGGTTTGACCGGTGGAACATTCCGTCCGCAAGTTCGAACCCCGGCATGTACCAACGAATTTTTCGGAATTCGCGTACATTTACTAATTTAAATTGATAACACTATCGACTGACGGTGAAGGAAAACACCAGGTTCACCTGAGAAATGTTCTTGTAGTACTACTGTATGTGGGGAAACATACAACTGTGAATTACTCACAGTTTGAAATCGCCAATACGTCGTGGGCTGGGGTGATGATTATGCATTTCCTTCGGGAAGAGGCCTATGGCCCTGCAGTGAGACTCTTACAGGCTGATGATGATGTACGCCGGCCATTTTGTTTTTATTTCATTTTCGTGTATACCACGACGAACAAACATGCAAAATTGCAAAGTCGTAGGTCTAAAGGATCTAGTTATAATTCAGCTTGCAAGACTTTTCCTAAAGAGACTAACAAATACTGCAAGTTAAAAAAAATCTAACCTATTGCAAACAATATTTTATAATTATATAGATACTGCTACAAAGTCGGAGAATGAAGCAGAGCAGTAAAATTTACGATAGTCGGTGTATTCGACACAACAGATTATTTTATATATAAAAATAAAATTTGTATTTCATAGAAATACAATACAATTTCTAAGTGAATTGTCTGTTCAAGGGACGTTTTGTTATTCGTTTTTATTGAGGCCGTAAACGAAAGTGAACTTAGAAAGTTAAATGATATTTTACAACTCGGAATTCTTTAGTACAGAGTACCTTAATTTATTACCTTACAAGTTCGTAGCACATTCGGACGGAATGTACGTTTAGCTTTTTTCCGAACTAACGCTATTGACCTGAAGGTTCTTCATAGCTTCATAGGGCTACTAAGACGGTCGCTTAGCCGTTTGGCAAGAGCTCAAGGATGCCAAAGTGGGTAAACTTCGGCTTGAGCTTCGGTGGATCAAAGAATTTTCGGTGTATCAAATCAAACCGGTGCAGTGGTTCCAGAGTTAATATTTCCTCGTATAAACAAACATACAAAGTCCGCTCTTTCTCTTTTTATAATATTTATTATAAGTTATGATTGTGCACGGTAATTTCATTGTCCTTTAATCGTTCCCACCTGTGCTTTCCTATTTGTTTTCGTTTCTTATTTAGCTTGTTTCCTGACCTTTATGTATGGAAATTTCTTTGCTCAGAAGGGTTCTTGGAGGAAGGGTTTATGTTTAAAACTAATATGACCTAAACTCTTTATAACATCACTTACCTGCCAATGAAAGCTCCGTCAAAATCGGTCCATACGTGCTAGAGATTTGCCGGCATAGACAAACAGACAGAAATTTTAAAAATCGTTTCTTTATTATATCTAACTATTGAAAATATTTTCATTATCATTTAGTTAAAAGCTGTTATTTTGATATCACAAACATACCACTTATATTTTGTTTATATATAGATGTAGCATATTTTTAAGATGATCAAAAAATCAAAGGCGAATTCGGTTGATAATTATCGTTTGAACGGAAACTATCGGTCTTATTACAAAAACAAAAATGAACACGAGTTTTACTAAACGGTGTCTAATATTTTAAGCCTTCTTGAACGCATGTTTAAAATACTTTATTACAAAACGTGTCTACGAGCTTTCTAGCTAAACATTTGGTTTAACTTCTTTATGTAATCAACACTCAATACCATTCGTTAAAATGAACATTCATGCGACTAATCAACATAATACAATACGAACTGTCAACTTAGATAAGAGTTACGCTATATCTAAATATAAACAATGTCCGTCTCTAAACGAGGGTGAGATTTCAAATCACTTTTGTGATAAAACTTTTTTTAATCAAGTGTTCAACCCATACTTAACTATTGTGTTATAAAACGGCATATCTTTAAGAGAGACTTAAACAGGATTCATGGTAACTAAGTTCTAGCGTTTGTTAGCGTACTATGCTTATTATTAGGTACTTTATACAGAGTTACAATGAAAAAAACCTAACGGTACAACAGGAAATACTAATGGCCTCGTCAGCTCACAGTTGTACAGGTGTTCAAATGTATTAGAATTGCAAATCGTTTAAATTCCGCGAACAGCGAGTCTTTTAACACACTTATCTTGTAACGTTTGTTATCAGAGAGATTATCACGAAAAATAGCTACAGAATGGCGCGATGTCTTTGTACGTAGGTGTAGTAATACTGCTGCGAAGGTCACAAAATTCATATTATAAAAATGTATTACGACCTTCCTAAACAGAACAAAACTATGTAAAAAAACAGTGCGTGTATCCATGTGTATTTAAAAGTATTTGCGTTAATTACTATAAAGGGAAGATTAAAAAAAATCGTTCTTTTTATCCGATAAATATCCAAAACGGTTGAACCGATTTGACAGGATTCTCACTGGCAGATAGCTGAGAGTAACTAAGGCCACAGTTATTTTAGAAGAAAAAAAATAGAATGCCGCGCAAATATATTCCTCTATAAAGATACTAACGCCAACGAAATAGCAGACGGCTGATAGTCATATTAATATTATAAACTAGAAAGTTTGTGAGGCTGGATGGATATTTGTTAGTCTTTGACGCAAAAACAACTGAACCGTCTATTTATTGAAGAGCAAGAGGTAGGTAAACACGGGCGAGAATTATTAAATACCAATGAAATCACCGTGCACAAATATAACGTATAATAATTATAAAAAAAGAGGGAGTGGATTTTGTATGTTTGTTTATATGCGGAAACATTAACTTCGGAACCATTGCACCGATTTGATTTGATGCACCGAAAATTCTTTCACTATCTGAAAGGTACTATTTCAGCTAGTTTAGCTTAGTGACATTCGCAAAGATGCATCCAAGGCAACAGCCCAAGTGAGGTTCGGGCGCTCTGGCATCCTTGAGCTTGTTGCTGAACGGTCAATAGCGTTGGTTCGAAAAAAAAACCTAAGCGTACATTCCGTCCGAATGCGCTATATATTTAAACAATAATAGCACGGCTGGACGACTAGCCAAATATTTAGCAAAGGGAAGCTCGAAAGTATACTTTTACTCCTAATTATTTCCATAAAGTAAAGTTTACAAAAAAGACTGAATATACTCTTTCTATTGTTTATATTTGGCTCTTTTGGATCGGTAGGTTTTCAATTTATTATAGTTAGATAGCTTCTTCTTCTTACCCTTATCCTACATAAGTAGGGTCGGTACAACATGTTTCTCATGTTGTGGTATAAGATTTGGCTTAATTTTTACGATCGGCCGCCTGCCTGACATCAACCCTCCTTGGGATTATTTTGTTCTACCACTGTATGCATGATTATTATTATATAGTTACGCAGTCTGATGAGCTCTTTTAACCTTAAAATTTTTCGTTCCGGTTAAAAACGAGGTTCTTCCAGATTATGGTTTGCATGCTATATTGCCATTTTTTTTTTCAGGATTCGTGGTATCAGATTCGTCACAGATTGTTGATTAATATATATGTGTATAAGTGATGTATTGATTAATTGATTTGTTTTATGTTGCAGTCAGACGTAGTAGTGTTCCATCGATTCCAGGCGGAAATGCAAAGTAGCGTCTATTCTAATATAATGATGGATTTCCGCAAAGTAACGCCTTCTTCAATCAAATATTTTGGTGTTATCAAAATGTTTTATGATTGAAAACTAAAAATTTTAAAACTAGTATAGGTGGCAGCAGTCATATGTAGAAAATATCAATTTTTTTATATTTTGCGATCCATATTTTGAATTAGGTGGTAGAGCCACGCTGAAGCTATTGGCATGAATTGGTCGGCTCGCCCGGGGTAGTACCACCCTCTCGCAGAAAACCGTCGTGAAGTTATAGTGCTTGCATTGTGCATTCTTGCGTTTCGTTAGGTCAGTGAGAACACCGGAAGCCCCTCCATCCAGCCCTCCTCCAGACAGTGGCTGGCAACGCACTTACGACTCTCATGGTTTTGCAAGAGTCTATGGACGGTGGTGATCACTTAACATCAGGTGACCCACCTGTTCGTTTGCCTGCTATGACATTTAAAAAAAAAGCGAAATTGTATAATAATAATATGTTTTATAAGTTTACGATTCGACCTCATCACTATTATTGTTTTAGTATATTATTTATTATCTGTAATAAATTATACATACTTTTAATAATACAACAGCATCATTTTGTACTAATTTCTTCGGATACCCACTCCCAGGGGAGAGAGTGGGTTATGTCTAACTTGCACGGATTAAAACCCCACGGTCTACCATCCGCCGCATTGTAGGAGCGGCCAGGGATCGTTCCTGCTATCTACCTGAGAACCGCCCCTGCGGCAGCCTGTCAAGGTGGTCGCCAGGCTCCGTCCTAATAGGGAGGCAAACTGGGTACACATCCAGCCGCCTCCCCTCGTCAGACCGAAGCCGCATCTTACCTACTTTCGATGTTATGTTATGTTTGAAGTGTTGAGCATGGATGTAGATGACGTAGGGAAATACTAAATCTATAAAATTTTATCTTTTGACCACAATATCATTAATTATATGACGATGTTGTCCATGATTGTGAACACGCTAAACCTATTCGGTGTTATTACAAAAAAGTTAAATACGTATTGAATACTTGGTTTAAAAAGGTTTCGAATTGAATGCATCGCGGTCGCTGAATGTTCGCCGTCTTGTTCTTTTGTCCCGAGCCAGAATATCTGCACAGGCCCGTATGGTTGAGGCACATTGTGCCAATGCGCCTCCCACGATCGTCGGGGAGGGTAACTCTCGGCCTCCCCTGAGGGGTCTACGATTCTAAGGGAGTAGACGCAGTGCCAGTTCGTCAGCTCCTGCTCCCCGGCCTATAGGTGATTGAAGGCACCATGGGGTTTTAGTCCGTGCAAGTCGGACATACCCCACCCTCTGCTGCCCGGCTAGGGTGGGAATACGTAAGGTTTTGCCCATGTAAAAAAAAGGTTACCCTTGCGAAAAAGGATAACGCGAACTTGCCTCGGGCGAACGCGGTGCATTTAATTTGAAACCTTTTTAAACTAAATATTTAATACGTATTTAACTTTGTAATAACACCGAGATAGTCTAGCTCTCAAATGCAGCTGCCAGAATATACTTGTAGAAAGGCGAGTTTAGAAAAAGTCTAGAAAACCATGTAGAATGTGTCTGAAATTAGAAATTGACTCGTAAACATTACAATGATCGATCTTTCACTAACTAGACATAGGCTGACAATTAAAATATAGGAAAAAAATCCTTGATGCATATATATTTTTACGCGGTTGCTCCGTTTGCCTTATGGTACGACCGGCCTTGTTAACTACCTACACTAGCGGTACGTTATGATGGCCGTTTAGACGTAAGTCCGCACATGAAGTTTCGTATAAATTAATAACTAAGCAAAGGAGCTCCTTGCTGTTCTTTATTGTCAATAGTAACGTACAGTTAGTTCTAGAATTTATCGAATGTATACATATTTAGGACACAAAATTAATTTATTACACTATTTGCTATATAGTATATATGTATAGATATAAACTATATGTTTATCGAACTATTACTATAACTAACTATATAATATAGTCCCGAAAACAAAATCTTTTAACATTTTTGCTAACAAAAGAAACCGCGCCGTTTGACAGCATCCTCCATGGATTATAATTATCTGTGTACCTATTTGACAACACAATTCGGTATTTACATTGTTCAAAATTCGAAATCATGTATCCTACATATCTATCTATATATATAAAAGAAAGTCGTGTTAGTTACACTATTTATAACTCAAGAACGGCTGTACCGATTTGGCTGAAAATTGGTGAGGAGGTAGCTTAGAGCCAGGAGACGGACATAGGATATTGTTTATCCCGTTCGACAGCGTTCCATGTGACTTGACATAAAACGTCAGTCACTATAAAACGTGGTATAACAAAAACGCATCTGACTTGGAATAACAAAACGCAAATGGCAGCCAAGTAATTTTGTCTAGGGATATATGGTTGATAATTTTATTTTTGTAACAAATCAATATTTAAATAAATAAATAAATAATAAGAAATCAATAATCTTATTAAATTATCATTAACAATCATAATGTAATGATGGAGTCATTTAAATAAAAGGTGAAGTGAAAAGTTAACAATGCCGCGACCAAGACGATCGAATCTTTTCCGACAAAGCCGTAATGAAAGAAGGACACGAAACTTTGTAAATGAAAGGACTGAAGAAGAATAAGAAATTGCACGTGAAGAGGGGCCGCTG